>CM021756.1:6483625-6623273 GCA_011075105.1 Heteronetta atricapilla | reverse complement strand
CCTTCTCTGGACTCGCTCAAGCACCTTGATGTCCTTCTTGTAGCGAGTCCAGAGAAGGGCTACGAAGCTGGTGAGGGGCCTGGAGAACAAGGCCTATGAGGAGCGGCTGAGGGAGCTGGGACTATTTAGCCTGGAGAAAAGGAGGCTCAGGGGCGACCTTATCGCTCTCTACAGGTACCTTAAAGGAGGCTGTAGTGAGGTGGGGGTTGGTCTGTTCTCCCACATGCCTGGTGACAGGATGAGGGGGAATGGACTAAAATTGCACCAGGGGAGGTTTAGGTTGGATATTAGGAAAAACTTCTTTACTGAAAAGGTTGTTAGTCACTGGAATAGGCTGCCCCGGGAAGTGGTTGAGTCACCATCCCTGAAGGTTTTTTAAAAGACGTCTATATGTAGAACTTAGGGATATGGTTTAGTGGAGGACTTGTTAGCATTAGGTCAGAGGTTGGACTCGGTGATCTTAGAGGTCTCTTCCAACCTAGACTATTCTGTGATTCTGTGATTCATTAATGTGTTTCAAGAAAAACTCACAGTTCTGATAAACAAAATTCACAATTCATCCCTACTGTAGCACTGCACTTCCACTGATCATGAAAAAAAATTACATTGTGCCCTTTAGGGAGAGTCAGCGGGGCAACTCAGCTGCAGTGGGTTAATAGGCAAGAGTTAACTGTCAGGCTGTTTTTTGACTGCAGCTGTCCATATCCTTAATTCTCTGTTGCTTTCATATTTCAGATTGAAAACCAATACTTCTACACAGCAGCCACACAATGTCATTGTCCCTCAATACTAACTGGAAAGGGAGCCTAGAACAGTCTCTGAAAATTTACAGAGTTTTCATCTTACTGAGATCCATGAAGCATACTTTCTAAATGCAACAGATGGACCACTACATTGCATAGTCTACAGACAGCTGCTGCTCAGAGCTTTGTGACTTCACAGGACAATTTGTTTCAGGGTAGGATGACCTAAGAAAGAAAGGGCAACTTTTTCAAAAGTAGCCTCTAATTTACAGTTGCACTGTATTTGTGTATCATATTTAGGACTTGCTTAGCAGGTCCTGAATCAATATGTAGCCTGAGAGTACAACCACTTTGGAAATTAGATCCACTGAATGGAAAATCAGACACTTAAAAACTAAGATAACCACAAATAATGTCTTCTATAGGGCACTTGCTAAAAGGAGCTATAGTATCCTATTCCATAACATAGTATAGTATTGTATAGTATAGTATGCTATTCCATTCCCTATTAGCTTCTGCTTGCATTTCTGAAAGCCCATAGGAAACTAACTGTCCATGTGGTGTTGGTGTTTAAATTTCTGTCAGTTAAAGTCAGTTATACAGAGTTCCCCGAGAGAAGGAAAGCCTGCAAGTATTAAGAAGAAATGCAGCATCATAGAAAAAATCAAGCTGCAAGGGACCTCAGGAGGTCACCTGATCCAAATTCTTGTTTAAAGAGGGGTCTATCTAATAGAAGACTAAGGGTCATTTAATAGAAGACTAGGATTCTGTAGTCAGTAACAAGAAGAAAACTTCTACAGTGAGATGATCAATGCGGAAGGTTGGGGATAGTCAGAGTGCAGCCATACAGCCAGCTTTTTAAGGAACTCTGAACCAAGGATCAGAATTCAGTCTCTTAGTTAAGACTCAGATTGGCTCCACCGATGAAGTATGATGATCATAAGATAGTGCCATGTATATATTATTGGTTTGACACCTACAAGGTGTTCCATATTAGAATTCAACCATTGTGGGTTTTCTCTTTTGCTTTGCCTTTCCAACCAGCTACAGCTCACAGTCATCAGATTTGATATTTTCTCTTTTTATCCTATTTTCCTCTGAACAAGAGTCCAGATTAAGTACTTCCATGATCTATGAGAAATTATCATTTCACAGGCTAGACTCTTTCCTGACTATTTTCTCCTGTGATGGGAACTAGGCCCAATTCTTCTGCTCTCCCCACTGACATATTTTTGGACCTAGGCAAAACAGTGAAAAGACTGAAGGGACTTAAAATCATGGGCAGATTCAGAAGGCTCATATGCTTACTGTCCCTTCCACTACAAAAGATAGTTGAACAATCTGATGGCAGGTTCAATAACAAAAGAAAGTATTTGTTCACACACCATTTAGTTAAGCTGTTAACTCCTAATCACAAGATATTTTGCTGCTAAAAATATAAACGGATTCAAGGAATTGCTAGACAGGTACACGGAAGGGAAATACACTTAAAATTTTACGAACACAGAAAACCTCTCTGGCACCGAAAGCTGCTCAACACTGCAGAAGGATAGGGAAGTTGTTGGAAAAGTACAACTATGTGTTTATCTTGTTTTTATACAATCCCTTAAGCATTTTCTATTGTTCTCTGTCAGAGACAGGAAGAACAAAATGAGCCTTGCATCTGGTCCAGCATGGTCACTCTTATGTATTGACAGTATTTTAAAGGGGTTCTCTTTAATGGGAAGCAAGCTGATTATTCTCATCACACTGTTAGCAGTTTTATTCATTTTGCTCAGCAAAACAGCTCTTAGTAATTGCTTTTTTTAGATGGAAGGAAAAAGTACACAAATTGTGTCAAGAGGAAAAGTACAGACAGAAATTTCCTCTTTATCTTGTTTTAACTCCTTTTACTGTGGGTGCAGCATGGAACCAGCTACTTTTCAGTCAATTACCTAATATTAATTCAAGATTGTGTTATATTCACTTCTTCCTATAATAAAGTCTCCAAAGTCTAAAGTCTGGTATTACTTATTCATATATAGATGAGATTCTTCTATATTACTGCCATACATTGGCTGTTTGATAGCATGTGTTGTTTGCTGATGCTCAGTATACCAAGTGATCTCATAGAATATCTTGAGTTGGAAGAGACCCACAAGGTCGCTTGCTCATTAACTCCAGCTTCTACCTAAAAATCAAACCATATGCCTGAGAGCATTGTCCAGATGTTTGAGTCCAAATTGCTTGAACTCTGGCAGGCTCAATGCTGTGACCACTGCCCTGGGGATCCTGTTCCTGTGCTCGACCACCCTCTTGGTGAAGAACCTTTTCTTAATATCCAGCCTGAACCTCCCCTGTCACAGCTCCATGCCATTCTCTTGGGTCCTGTCACTGGCCTCAGAGAGAAGAGATCAGCGCCTGTCCATCTGCTCCCCTCATCAGGAAGCTGTAGGCCGTGATGAGGTCACCCCTCAGACTTCTCTGAGCTGAACAAACAAAGTGGCCTATCCATTCCTCATACATCTTCCCCTGTATCACTGAGCTTTCTCCTCTTCTTTGTTTGTCATATTTTTCACTTTTGCATTAATTGCTAATAATATTAATTACTGCAGGTTACAGACATACGTTAAATATCTCAAGGTCTATTCTCTGCCACTCTGGGTTAATATTTTTACTTCAGTCCCTTTTTTTCTTGTTCATATTAAAATAAGCACTATGATAAGCAGCAGAAATAATGACACCTTGTTCCCTGTGGATTTGCATGCAGTGGTAAGACTTTTTGATGTCCACTAAATTTGTGAGCACATGTGAGGTCTGAATAATATTTAGGGCACGCACCTGCACATAACTGCCATAATGGAAATTCTCTATTCAAACGGACTTCTAAGACTATAGCTTTTCTTTTGGACAGTACCTTTACCTATCCCCCATTTGCATGAAACTTTTAGAAACATATTATCTTTAAAACATCTAGCATTTTATCACATGTGGTTGACACTTGACAATCTCAAGGGTTATTGGGTCCAGTGTCCACAAGACTGACAGTGTCATTTCACAAGTCATTTCTGTTTTCAAACAGACTAAAAACAGGCAATGCTTTTTGTTGAGCCCAGTTAGTGTTAAAGTCTATTTGACGACTAAGAACTGTCTACTTGGTTATGCATTGAACTTGTATAGTAGTTCATGTTTTATTTATAGCAATGGCAAGCCACAGAACCGAGACTTATGTTTATATTCCATGTCAAGAAGCCTTTCTGTTCCTCTCCTTATTATTGGTGTTTTTGTCTGTGTGTTTTGAGAGAGAAGAGCACTGTTGCCCTTCCTTCTCATTTCCTCCATGCCTTCTTTTTAATTTCAAAGCAAAGAAATTAAGAAACTATTTAATGAACTGAAGAATTTCTTACCTTTGTTCAATATTTCAAGTTTTCTAAATAATTCAAAAGTCATTTGAATTCAGTTTTCAGCTCTTTGACCTTGTGCTCAAGTGATCTTGCCATCAGTTGAAAGTGAAAGGAAATACTTTCTAAGACAAGAATGTTTTCAACACCACAGAGAAAATGATCTAATATTCTTGGCCACATTTAAAGTTTACCTCTCTACTTATAAAATAAAACAAATTTGAAAAAGCTTATTTCCCACTGATGTATATTTAAAGTCTGACATTGCACACGGAAACTAGGTGCACACTTAATCATACCTAATCATCAAAAATCCTTCTGGTTTTGATTTTAAGCAGGCAGAAAGTTAGCTTGTAAGATGTGCAACTTGATTATCTACTTTGAAACTAGCAGTCATGCAAGAAAAAGCAAGGAAAAGTTAAAATATGCTAAATACAAACCCAATAGGCTTCCTTAAAAAGATTTCCGAGTCAGAAACCTACTAGGCGTACCTTATAAAATTTCCCTCCAGCTTATTTTCCTTGTATTAGACAACCTAAAATATTAAGGTATTCATAATCTGATAAAAATTGTAGGAAAAACAGACAAATGCAAAAAAAAAAAATCTATTTAATGCCACAATTATTACTACAGTCTGTGGAGTCTGGTCCTTCAACAACATTTATGATTTTCATGGAATCATAGAATGGCTTGGGTTGGAAGGGACCTTAAAGATCACAGAACCACAGAATCACAGAACGGTTAGAAGGGACCTCTGAAGATTGTCTTATCCGACCTCCCTACCAAGCAGGATCACCTAGAGCACCTTGTGCAGGATAGCATCCGGGCGGGTTTTGGATATCTCCCGAGTAGGAGACTCCACAACCCGTCTGGGCAACCTGTTCCAGCGCTCTGTCACCCTCACAGTAAAGAAATGCCCTCTCATATGCAGATGGAACTTCTTGTACCTCACTTTGTGCCTGTTGCCTCTTATCCTGTAGCTGGGCACAACTGAAAAGAGTCTGGTCCCATCCTCTTGACACCCTCCCTTCGAATATTTATATGCATTGACGAGAGCTGGGAAGAGTGGCTGATACCTCCAAGGGCTGTGCTGCCATTCAGAGGGACCTGGACAGACTGGAGATATGGGTCAAGAAGAACCTCACGAAATTCAGCAAAGGCAAGTGCAGGGTCCTGCACCTAGGAAGCAATAACCCCAAGTACCAGTGCAGGCTGGGAGCTGATCTGCCGGAGAGCAGTTCTGCAGAGGGAGACCTGAGATTCCTGGTGGACAACAGGCTAACCATGAGCCAGCAATGTGCCCTCATGGCCAAGATAACCTCATTCCAACCCCACTGCCAAGGGCAGGGATGACACCCACTAGAGTGGGTTGCCCAGGGCCTCATCCAACCTGACCTTGAACATCTCCAGGGACAGGGCATCTATAGATTCTCTTGGCAACCTGTTCCAGGGTCTCACCACCCTCTGAGTAAAGAATTTCCTCCTAACATCAAATCTCAAATCTCAATCTCTTAGTTTAAAACTGTTCCCCCTTGACCTATCAAAATCTGCCTGTGTAAAAAGTTGCTGTCAATATGTTTTTATAAGCTGCCTTTAAGTACTGAAAGGACACAATGAAGGCTACCTGGAGACTTCTCTTCAGACTGAACAGCCCCAGCTATCTCAGTCGTTCTTCATAGAAGAGGTGCTCCAGCCCTCTGATCATCCTTATGGCCTCCTCTGTACCCGCTTTTCATACTATAGATCACATTTGACTACAAATGCCATCTTTTGTCTCATTTTGCTATATGCTCATGCATACTACCTTCCTTCCAAATCAGAAAATAATAATAAAAAAAACAACTGATATGATTGTTCCTGATGATTTATCAGACAAAAGTATTAATCGATAATACATTAATTAATACTAAGAGGTGCACAACAAATATCCTGAGGAAATATGTGGTTACCTACAATGTTAAGTGATATAATGACAATGAACTTCAAATACATTGGATTATTTGAACTCATCAATACTGGCACATAAAACATGGAAATGCAGATTTAAAATCAGACTTTTCTTAATGCTTTTTGTGGAGCAAGAGAATATGTAGAAACCAGACATGGCTGTCAGTAAGTAGGATAGTAATATGCTGTCCTGCCTGCAGAAGACTGCCGAAGAGTTTGTGAATGCATTCACTTTGCACTTCACCTACGGTGCAAATACACGTGTTTCATAATGGATGCAACATAAATTTTTCATTATGAGAAAACATTTTCAGATATTTGTTCTGGACATTTTTCTCATTGTGTCTTGCATGCTGCTGAGTGATCTGCAGCAAAAGGAAATAAAAACTAGAGTCATAAATATGTGAGGAAATGATTATGCATTTTATTATGCTTCTCTATTGTGACTAACAGCTAGATAACAAAGACAAAAAAGGTATTATCTCATGAGCCTCACCAGCAGGTTCCTGGCTGACCACGGTTGTTTGTGTCATATATGACTGTTGGAGCAAACCTGCTTAGATTCTTTAAGAAATCAAATTACCATTCTTAGCAGGGTTGAACATAAATGTAGATAAAGATATTATTTTTGGTTTATGTTACCCAGTACAGAAAAACAGAATTAAAAATTAGCATTATAAACTCTGAGTGAAACTTTGTTAGCATTTAATGTATTGTTAGTAAAAGACACATTGTGAGTTTGTAATGATAATATATATTCCTTTTCACCTTCCCAAAACTCATGTGGGGTGGGCTCTAGATTAGCAGTTAAAGAAGTAATATGACATGGACTTGTGGTAAGACACAAAACCCAGGAAACACAGCTGAAGTCTGGTGAAGAGCTGTGACAAAACCCCTTATCCTCCATTTCTGGCATTTATGTTTGGTCAGCCTTATTGGCATGTAATTAATTTATCACTTTGATCCAGTGGAAAAAAATAAGAGATGTAATTGCTTATTTTTAATAACAGATCTTACCTAAGGTTCTCCCACCTTCTTCGCACAGTCTCTGCTATGTAGTATAGTACAGCTGGATGAAAAAAATGTTTAATTCCAGGTGTACAATTTGCAGCCAGACATCTGTGTTGTAAGTTTTATGATTATATGATTGGTTATTAAAGAAGAATACAGTGCCATATTGTTTAGGGTCACAATATGATTATGAATACATTAACTGTGACATGGTGTTAAGGTGTTATTTGTGCTTGGAATTTCCAGTATTATATATGTGATGGAATAGCTTCACATGACAAATATTCAGTATTCTACGTCAATCCAAGTAGTCAGTAAAATTGTGCAACCATGTGGGTGCAGGAAAAAAAGATGACTCATTTACAGATGTGCTGATGATGAATTCTTCATCACTGCATACAATTTGGGGCACATCAGGAACCAAACAAGTATTCAAATAACCACCATATTTCCAACTGAACAGAATCTTGCAAAAAAAATGACATAACCTGTGTTCAGCTCCTATTTAAACAGTTTTTTGCTGGATATAAGAAAAACCCATAGAAATATCCTTCAGGAATTAAGTCCTCTAAAAAATAACAGCTGAAAAAGCCACTGACTTAACTCCAAAATATCCCACTTCCCGTCCAGGTGGAATCTTTGCTGCTAGTACTAATATCTGCAAGAAGTTGTGTAGATTGGTATTATTTATGTTCTAAAAGCTTCTAAAAACTTACTTTATTCTATGAGTCTAGTTCATGGAGTCTCTGCAACTTAGAAACAATGTAGCATTGCATCATTGTCCAGAAAGAAGAATGTGAGAGGGCAAGTGCCATGTTCCAGTTCCAGATTGTTAATCTGTACATTACAGTATAACCTAATGTAAACCTGTAAAAGTGGAATAAAGTTCTTCAATTTTGAGAGAGCCCTAATGACAATCTTCAAATTATTGCAAAGAACAATAGAAGTTTTCGGGAAGGAATCACTGCATGCCTGAGAGAAAAAAAAAAAAATCATTTTATCTAAAATTCACAGGTGATATTTTGACACAGTTGAATGAACTTAGTCATTAGATCTTGATTACAGTTTGGCATTTCCTTCTGTGTAGGCTGATCCATAGGGAATGCCGCTCATACTAGCACTAAATGACTCAGATGATTAATCAGCTTTCCTTTTTCTTATTAAGAAGCAAATGTTTGGCTTCTCCAACTGCTAAAGTGATGATTGTCAAGCCTATGTTATAACTCACACAGTTTTGGTCACCCCTGACTCACATTCTAAGAGAAGGAAAGTAAACTTCTAATCTATGATCTCTTAAACAGCTATGTAACTGACAAACACAAATAACAATACTGCATCCAGTGTTTTCTGTTTGCCATGAAGTCCTTGTCATTTGAGAGTGATTTTTTTTCCTTTCCTGTTTCTTTCCAATCAAGATTTGTCCTTAGTTTGGAATCAGCCTTAAGCGCATGGTTTATGGGTTCTGACAGTAGTTCATACTGCTGTCAAATTGCCACTGAAACCAGAGCACACGAATTTTGCTAGGTAAATCTAGTCACATCCTAAACAAGAAGATAGCATAGAATCCACAGATGAACCATGTCTCTAATGTTCAGTCCAAAAATTTGCTGAATTTATAAACCAAGTTGACTAAACTAAAGAAAAAAAGTACTTGTAAAAATCTCGTCTTAATTAAACATGGAGCTTCCTTTTTCTTTCATAAATAGGTAAATCGCAACAGAAAGGCAGCCAGCATACAAAGTATGTGATCACTGTCATGAAATGTACAAGGTAAATGGACATAATGAACCTAGTTAACCAAATATCAACTAAAGGCAGGATGATTCTAAACAGACAGAAACTGACACTCTCCCAGCTTCCAGCTAAGTAGATCTCCTAGCATGGAAAGGTTACTAGTTATGGGGAAGAGTTTAGAAAATGAATGACATTAAAAATGAGATTCATTGGCAACTGTAATTCTAATTCCACTAAGCATCGCCAGAGGCCTGACATGAAGAAACAAGTACTATTTCAAGCAGGCTGCAAAGCCAAGGGACACATGAACATCTGTCAGAATCATCTACAGTCGAGATTCTTACTGATCTTTGAGTGCCACAAGTCTTTAGAACATTTACAACATTTACTTTTTTTTTAATCACAAATCTGTGGATTTAGTTCTTAAATTTTAAAAACCCTTCCCTATATTTCAGCTGTATGTTTTAAAATTAACTGAGTGTAGATAAGTATTAAAGGGAAGGAGAAGATGTAGTTCTTCTAAGTTATACACTGTCAAGCCTGGCCTTTTATGTAAAAGAGGAGCAGGGAGCAGTTCTGTTGCTGTAGCTAGCACTGCTGTTACTAGCCTCCAAACTGTTGATGTTCATGTTTAGACTAGGTTGCTGTGGATTTTGTTTCTGTCTTATCCCTGTCTATCATTATTAACAAGATTAAGGCTTTACCCACATTCTTCTAATTAAAATGCCAGAATTCTGGGAAGACATTCCAAGTCTTCTTTTAGCAAAGTAATCAGGTATCATCAGTAGTTCATATGTGGGTTCAAGTTACCACTTCTTAATATCAAATTTTACACAAAGTTAGCACTTATCCATACAAGAGAATATACTTTTGACAAAGCATTGTGTTATCTCTGAATATATAACTCATTATCCACACTGGTTAGAGTAGCAGGTTTCATTCTGTAGTATGGGCATCAACAGCATTTGCACACTATAGTATGCAATACTATAATACACATACAGCAGTGCTGCCCCAAGCCAATGAATTCACAGGTTTTGGAATTGCCATCCTTCTCAATAGTTTAGGTAACCAAAGGTTCTCACATCTTGCTTGGGACATGTGATCATTTGTGTGCAACATTTTTCCCTTATTAAACTGTAAGAAGCATATCCTGAATTTCAAGCTGTATTGCAGTTACCAGCTGTAGCCTTTAAATATTATTTACCAGTTATTAATTCTGTAGCTTCGCATTCCTATAACAAGTTACTACTGCAGGATTTTCAAAAGTGCCTCCTCCCACTTCATCTTCTTCCTCTATATCTTTTGTACAGTATGTAAAACAGTACTAAAATAAGTTTTTCAGTTTCTGCAAGACTGTTTTGAAGAATGTACTGTGAGAAATTATTTTTTTGCAGCAGTTTGGTCATCCCAGTTCCAAGAGTTTACACATTCAATCTATTGATAGTTCTAACTCTGTAAATTGAAAAAGATTCATACTTAATATAATAAAAGACCCTGGGAACAATTATGCACTGGTAAGCACAGTGACAATAATCTTCCAATCCTGGCCTATTTTTATTAGAATTATTGCACTTCAAAATCTGCATAACAGAAAAGTCAGTGAAACACACAGGTAGTTTAAGTGTGAATAGTGCAGCAACATTAATGATTAGCATCACTTTGCAATTTAGGCATTCAGATTTGTTCAGAATGAGAACAAGGCCAAACAGAGTTCTAGAAAAAGTGTGGAAAGATGCAAGAGCACAATTAAAAGGAAAGATATGGATCTTCCCCATTATACTTTTTGACTGTAGGAAAAAATGCCTTCAGTAACCAGATGATGTTGGAATACAGGAAATCAACATGTAACAACATTCATTTGACAAAGATAAGTGCTAGGTCCTGCACTGGGGCCATAACAATGTGATAGAGCAGTATAGGCATGGGGAAGAGTGGCTAGAAAGTTGCCCAGCAGAAAAGGACCTGGGGGTGCCAGTCAACAGCTGAACATGAGCCAGCAGTGTGCCCACGTGGCCCAGAAGGCCAATGGCATTCTGCCTGCATCTGAAACAGCAAGGTCAGCAGGACTAAGGAGGTGATTGTCCCCTTGTACACAGCACTGGTGAGACCACACCTCAAATATTATTTTCAGTTTTGGGTCCCTCACTACCAGTAGGATATTGACTTGCTCAAGCATGTGCAGAGACGAGCAACAAAGCTGCTGAAGGGACCAGAGAACAAGAATTACGAGAGAACAGTTCCCTACTGAGGGAACTGGTGTTGTTTAGTATGGAGAAGAGGAGGCTGAGGGAATACATCATTGCTCTCTACAACTACCTGAAAGGAGGTTGCAGCAAGGAGCATGACAGTTTCTTTTTTCAGGTGACAAGTGATAGGACACAATGGAACAATCTCAAATTGTGCCAGGAGAGGTTTAGATTAGATATTAGGAATAATTTTGTCACAGAGAGGGTGGTCAAGCATTGAATAGTCTGTCCAGGGAAGTAGTGGAGTACCCATTCCCAAAGGTATTTAATAAATGATCATATGGTTCTATGATCCTTCTTAATACTGTTACCTCCTGTATACTTGAGAGTCCTTTACAGAGAGAACAAAGTGCAAAAAGTCTTAGTTTAAATGAAGTACAGGCTTTAGCAACCTCTGCTTGAGAACCAGAAACAGGGTTTTGAACTCACCTGTCAAACTCAACAATTCTTATAAATCTGAACTTCACAATACAGTTGTCGTAGGAACATTTTAGGCTTCTTACAATCATAGAATCATTGAATCATCTAGGTTGGAAAAGACTTTTTAGATCGTTAAGTCCAACCATCAACCTGACCTGCTAAGTCCCATCACTAAACCATATTCCTTAATGCTATGCCCATACATTTCTTAAATACCTCCAAGAATGGGGACTTTACTACTTCCATGGACAGCAATATTAAAAAGGATCACCTCTTTTCTTTACACTTTTCTGTTTAACTGTCCTCATACACAGAATAACCAGGAGAACTGCTCAAAGACTCAGGCATTTCAGGGACAGCTGCAGACTGCCAGCAAGGGAGGACATCTTGCACAATGTATCATCATTCATTTCCCCTTGCATATTGCACTGATCCTCAGTCAAGCATTGCATAAGGTGATGATGTTGCAGGGTGGTCAGAGTGGGGTCAAAACCCAAAGGTCCACTGGTCCCACCTTAAATTTAATTTCACCCTAAATGTCTGGGTGGAGAATAAAAGCCTCCTGACTTAAAACATTCACAGCAGCTGCCTCCTCTCAAACTCAGACATAATATAAAGACAGAAAACTCCTACTCACCCTCTGCTCATTGGGTCTGCACCCAGGAGACCACACCATACAGCTAAAATACTGACTCAGTTCAAACCATCTTTGCTCTCTCGGAGCATTAATAAGATGTTTTGTGTAACAGCTGCCTGACACACTAAGGACACTGGGAGCTTTGCACAGTGAAGAAGTTTGAACTGTATTTTTCTGGCCTCATAGCTTTAGTGTCAGGGTCTCAAGTAAAGCAGAGCTGAGATTCTCAGAGCATAGAAGTGAGGTAACCTAAATCAAGGCATTGTGCTTTCTTATTCAGTTCATGGAAAAGCAGTTCGATTTTTTTTTTTTTTTTTCTGAATATATATATTGTAGCTAATGTGAAGAATCCATTGTTTTGTTACTACCTGTCTTTTTGGTCGCCAGCAGCTGTCTAGCCTTGCAGCAGCGCATATCACTGTGCAATGGATTAATACAGTAATGAGTAAATACCTTCCACAAAAGATGAAAGCTGAGATGCATAAGACAATAGATGTCCATTACTGCAGCGAGGACTGGGTAGAGAAGCAGCTTTCCATAAGGCAGCTTATCTCAGTATTTGAAAGGAGGTAGACGTGCAGATAGAGGAGGGAACACAGTCAGAAGCCATGTGCAGCAGACAAAATGCTTGGAGCTGGAAAGCAAGCAAACAAACAAACAAAAAAGAGTATGTTAAGACATTGGCATGACCTGGAGCAGGACTGTATTCCAGAGAATATAAAATGTTACCAGTGTGAAGAAATAACATCTGTTTCCACACATCCTGAACAGGTATGGAAACCAAGTTTGCAATGGTTTACAATTAACAAAGACAATCTTCTAGCCTGGTAACTGTTCAGAACAGAAAACATACAGGGGAAAAAAAAATGGAGCATTTTGCATAATGTTAACACATTTACAGAGAAACCATACTTTAATGTCAAGTAAGTACCAAGTACAAACATACAAAGCATGAAAGTACATGGACAAAGTAAGGAAGTCAATTTCTAAAGCTATAATTTGAGTTTTCTAGTAGCAATTTTCATACTGTCAAGTAAAGTAAATCATTAGAGAAAGAATTCAGTTATTGAGAAGTCTCCATAGGTCTCATGAAGGTAAAAGACCTGATTTAGAAATAAGAATGAATATCCAAGAAGTTTTTGTTTGTTTGTTGCTTTTTTAAAGCAAGGAGGGGAGAGCGGTGGGGTACAAGGGAGAAAAGGAACATAGCTAGTTGTTAGTGAAATAAACTGCTCAGCAAGAAGCCAATGCTACTTTCAGGTTCTTCACTTGCTACAAAAGTAATTTCTCCTGATAGACCAAAAGCTAGTGGTGAGGCCCATTTAAAATGCCTCACCATTTTTTGATGGAAGATGCTACATAGCAAAGTAATACTCTGTTTCAGTATGGATTACTTCTCTACTGTCTGAAATCCCTGAAGGAACAAAGGAGCATACCCATTTTGTAAGATGGGAGTTTTATTTTGCAATCCTTTGTCTATATCTTCACGTTATTTTTTAATGGAAAAAATTCCACCTATCACTGTGAACTGCTCTGGCTACAAAATGTTTATCAACTACAACCAGCTCCTCAGCTGTGGTACAACATACACGTTAAGTTTCTCTCAACTCTAGCCTTTTTTGCTGCCTCCTTTGTGTATTTTGACTTGCCAAATGCAGACACGCCTCAATTTCCCTTTTGCATTTTCAGAATTCCTGTCCCATTAAAATATCTTTGATGCTTTTTATCGGTATAAAGGCATTGGAAAATTTGTAGATAATAAAATTCCTTTTTGAGCCAAAAAAAAATGGAACAGGAAAGCCTAAAACACACAGACATCAGTTATTAAAAGTCATGCAGATCCTGGCCATCATTTCTACATGCTATTTGTACTTACATAATGTTATTTTCCAAGTTTGGATTTTAGAGTAACATTACACATGATGGAATTTATACTTGAGAATCTGTTCATGACATATCAGCTTATTTTTATTTTCATCTTTTCTGGAGTTACTGCATTTTATGTGTTACACTACAAGATGTGTCCAATCTCTAAAAATCTCATTGGTTTCCTATTTGTTTGCATCCTGGTAGAAAAATGGAAAATGATAACAAAACCAAAAATTATGAGCTTGAATAAAAATAAAATGCTAGTATTGCTCTTAGGATTCAAGCTGGTTCTTATTACCCAGGGTTTGGACAAGAATCAAGATTTATATTCCCTTCTCAATAGCTGGAATAAGATCATTAGTTGGAAAAGCTTACTGGCCCTCAAAGACATTGTATTTTTCTGCCTTAACTACTTTTGGCTGCAAGATGTGATGCTTACACTGTAGTATGATTACCCTTGTACTTTCTCTTCTCATATTAATTCCAGTTTGATTTTGATAGTTTCATAAAAATGAATCTGAAATTCCAATTCTTTCATGTAGTATAAAACATCTTTTGTTTCATAAAAATGAATCTGAAATTCCAATTCTTTCATGTAGTATAAAACATCTTTTTAGTTTTCTGGGTTTCCTCTCCATTTTTAGTCATTTTGTATTGGAAACCACAGGACCAAATATATCAAGCTAAAAACCTGGCTAGACACCTGGCATAACAAG
Organism: Heteronetta atricapilla; assembly: GCA_011075105.1. Classification (NCBI taxonomy): domain Eukaryota; kingdom Metazoa; phylum Chordata; class Aves; order Anseriformes; family Anatidae; genus Heteronetta; species Heteronetta atricapilla. The sequence goes on along the minus strand of CM021756.1, from coordinate 6,608,567 downwards.
CTCAGGAACAATGTGTAGAAATTATTTGTAGAAATAAAGAAGGAAAAGAAAAAAGAAAGCAGGTGTAATTCTTACACCCACCCTCATGCAGTTCTTGAGGATTCCCTATTTTCTGTAGCAAAAAGGGAATGACACATCTTGTGTTTGGACAGGTGAGCATAGGTGAGCAGCAACCTTGCATGCTGGCAGATAAATGGGCAGGATAGAGGTGTCTGTCTTCATAGATCTCAAATGCATCCAAGTTACTATGAGTGGGATGGATTTATCCCATTTATGTTGCAGTAGTTTTCCTGTCAGTTAGCGCCTGAGATTTTGGTCACTGCTTCATGCCAGTGAATTAGGATTTATGAAACCCTGGTGTCCTACAAAATATAGTTTGTAGTCCATATTGAAAGTAACAAACCAATCCTCATATGTCAGTCCTTAATTTTAGGATTCGCTTAAATAGGTGATAATATATAGATTATATGCAACTGTAGTATGGTCAGATAACCAGCATTTTTATTTCTTGCTCACTTACTTTTACCAGTTTTATTCCATAGAGGCCACTGACTTCAGGCCAATCAGGTTCACATGATCCTTCTAAAGTTGGTTTCTGTCATTTATTTTCAGAGAGATTTCTCTCAAGTGGCCGTTATTTCATTTTTCCTACACTGTATTTAAAGAGATTTTTATCCTGACAGAGATCTGGATCTGGTATATTTTATTTGCTGAATGTCAGTTTGTTATCTTAAATACGATAGAATTTCCTCTACTGTCAGGGTGGCTATGTGCATGTTTATCATTGTGTAATAAGTCAGCCTGTCACAAAAAGAGCTGTATCCCACTGCAAGTTTTTACTGTTATGGTCTCCTTCACATCATGTAATGTCTTCTAAAGAAAGACACATTTTAAATGACTGCTGAAGACTAAATGCCCATAAGCATATTCTACATGTCAGAGTACCATGATTCCAAACATCAGAAGTCTCTATTGTGTTTTACAATTCAGTAGTTACAAAATGAGCCTTTTAAAATTTGAGCTCTGTGTGTCCTGTGCAAGAATCTTCTAATTGTTGTGCTCTTCTGCCAGTCTCCATCATCTACTGCAAGAATCCAGCAGCCTGGATCTCTCCTACCAAACAGTTTCATTCAGTTCCCTGCACAGAATAATTGGCTCATCAATGAAACTAGAAAGGTGATGGACAATAAAGCCCCAAAGCATTTTGTTTGGCCCAAAACATGTTCAGAAAACAAAGGAATTGTACTCCTTTGTTTCATCATTTATGGCTGAGGTTTCAGGACAAGAAAAATGGGTTTCTAGGAGACCTCTGTGTTGCTGGGAATTCATCCTCTCAAGTGGGCCCTATGAAGACTAGTGCAGTGATAGTATTATCTGAAGGCTGCTTCTCTGCACAGGCAGTAGCAAATGAAATATTTATTTATGTACTGGTTCCAGAGGATAGCAGTGACAAAATTAGGCTTCTGCAGATAAGCTACTCCCCTTACTTATGCCCGAATACGCATAAAATAAAGCTCAAGTACAAATGTTTTCCAAATCCTTATCAGTTTCCAATTTGGTGTCTCCTCATCACCCTGCAGATCATCATTCATAGGACTCTTTAACTATCCGAAATGGACACAAGCATCACAGGCTATCAAGCATTCTTGTTACTATCATTGCCTAGACTAAACTTGAATTAGCAATCTAGAAGCAGATAGGTCCATGTTTGTAGCACATCCTGTGATGACGGTGATGATCATGGTGACACCACGTATGGTAATTGCTGCAGGGCAGCATTTTTCTCAGTGTACTGCTCTCCCTATAAATACTCAGAGCATTTTGATACTAGAGGCTTTTAGAACAAAAGGAAGTGCATGAGACACAGGTAGTTCCAAATGGCTCTTCAGCATACATAAATCTCTTATTGACAGGATGAATCACAGTAGATGTAACAGAGGAATTAAATCTTGAGTCCATTAGAAATTCCTATTTTCTTGCTCATCAGCTAAGATCAAGAGGAAGTTGAAATGCAGTGCCTCTGACACTGTTCTTAGTCATAATGGCTTAAGGATTCCCTTCAATGCCTTCCAGGTCTCAGATTTTTTCTTCCCTCCACTGCTATTGCAAAATTTTAATTCGGATACTGGTTCAAAGTGAGGGTGTGCCAGTAGACACTTTCTCTTTAACAGCAACCTCAGCATCAACTGCCTCCCTCATTTCTCCATTAACCAGAAGCAGTGATATAAAACTAATACACTACTTGTTGCTTGTTTTGGTGACCTCTGTAATCCTATTTGCTGCATAGACAGCCAAGTATATAATCCATCACTGCAAATAACATCAGAAAATAAGTGGCAGTTTACCAGCTGCAAATCATCAGCTAAAAGTAGCCTTAGCACAGCACACATTCCGCATATTGTGCAATTACAGAGAACTGCACAAATTTCACTGATGGTTCAAACCCTATATAGTATGAACCTCTTCTTTTGTCGTTCCTATATAAAGCAACCACTCCTCAGCTCTGAAATGGAGAAATATTATCAGACACTTTGGGGACTCTGTTCTCACAAGCATACTCCCTTGTTCTTCCACACCTTCTGCATGAACTGCATGAGAGTTGAGAGTATTGACATTATTTGCACTAGGAAGCTCACTTCTGAAATGTGTTTCATTTCACAAGTTCAAAATACATAAGCATTTCTATAATCATTAAGACAAAAAGATTCAAGTGTGCTGCTTTCTGTTTATTTTTTTTTGCACAACCATAGAATCCAACAACAACTTTAAGAATGACAGAAATCAACATTCCAAATTGTATCATCCTTTAGGCTACTATATTCTATGCCTATGTTTATTGCCTATGATTATTTCTATTTAAAAAGGTATCTGTTTGCTGTATTTGAGCCAAATTGAGCATTAATTTATCTCTTCCCTTACAAGCACAGGAGCTCCTTTAATGGAATCTGGTGACTGTGCAATTAGAAAGCTGTACAGTTTCCTCCATCAACATAAGGTAACAAAAATATTCTCTATTACAGACAAATATACTTAATTCTTACTAATTTTATGGATAGTAATATCACATTAGTAGACCGATTCAATTCTAGTGCTTCACTTTACCTTATCAGGAAAAAAAAAAAAAAAAAAAAAGAACCTCACCCCTCACCTCAAGACTTATGAGACAGGTAAGTCTCAAAGTCTCATACATTATCATTGGTTCCTGTGATCTAAAATCCTAATTACTCTTGGCTACCAAATGTATATTTGAATGTTACACAAGTTGTTTTTGCTGAAATGGCATGGATTGGAAATCATTGTAGGACTTGTATTTTTCATTTAAGAATTCCACAGTATAAGCTGATAGTATTCATCTCAAGAGTCCTGGTTTTTGTTTTTTGTTTTTTTTTCTCCTAATCTAAACAAACTGTATCGTGAGGACTCCAATGTGTGTAAAAAGCCTACGTAAAATAACTTTAATTCAGTGGGTTTGAAAGAAAACATCTTACTATTAAAAGACGTTTCAAACCTTAAGGCTTCATTTCTTAAATTTCATACATAAAGATGGTAAATCAGCAGTACATAATTCCAAAAATTGAGCCTTAACCATTTTTACCTAACTTAATTCTGATTTAAACAAATCCCATACTCTCTTGTATAGATACATGTAGATTGGCTACATTAGCAGACTTTTTCTGTGGACACAACAACGCATACAAAAGTAAAGCAAATAATAGTGTTCCCACTCCACATAATGGAAATTTTCAGAGAATTAATGTGTAGGTAGGTTGCCATTTCTGAACTCTACTATTTCTACATTGATTCTGTCTCTCTATAAAGTGTGAATTGCACATGGAATAAGAAACAAGTAATTAGGTATTTCTGTGTAATTGGGGGAATAAAGAAAACAGATCACTTTCAGCTCAGAAAATTGTATTTTCAATGTGCCTATGATCAAAAATGTGTGCAACAAGTAGTAAGTGCCTAGGATAAAACTGATACATAATTGGAGCTTCAATGGTTCAGTGCAGACAACAACAAAAAGGTTTCTCAAAGCATTTTGGAAAAATTTTGTTCCTTCAGTTCAAGCAGCAGCGAACTCTATGCATGCTGGGGATGCTCTTACCTGCTCAGTACTATGCCAGTAATTATGTGAGGTGTTGGAATTGTCCTGTTATAAAACCAAGGCTCGGTCTCAGTTTTCACTTTCATGCTGGTAGAACTGTAACACAGCAGTATGGAATTAATTACTGACTGCTCCACCAGGTTTTTGTTTATCTTCCTGGTCTTTCAAGTTTCCCATCAAAAGCTTCGGCAAAGCTATAGCCTCTAACAAATGAATAATGAAGAAAAGGGTTTTCCACTGTCTTTTTCCACTTTTTGCTCTCCACCCCATCACAACACTCACATTCAGCAACCAACATTCAGATCACACAGTTAGCAAAAGCTAATTGGAAGAATTGAGGCTTACTGGGTCCTGCATCTGAGGTGGGACAAACCTGGCTATATGTACAGACTGGGCGACGAGACGCTGGAGAGCAACCCCGCAGAGAGGGACCTGGGGGTTGTGGTTGACAGCAAGCTGAATTTGAGCCAGCAGTGTGCCCTGGCAGCTAGGAGGGCCAACCGTATCCTGGGGTGCATCAAGCACGGCACAACTATTCGGTTGAGGGAGGTGATTGTCCCACTCTACTCTGCAGTGGTGCTGTACCAGAGCAGAGCACATCAGGACAATCCCTTCCCTTACAGCTGGCAGTGCAGTGCCTGAGGCACCCCGGGCACATCTGGCCCTGCTGGCTGCCAGGGCACACTGATGGCTCAGATTCAGCTTTCTGTCAACCAGTACCCCAGATCCCTTTCAACAGGGCTCTGCAACCTCTCATCCCCCAGTCTGTATGTACAGCCAGGATTGTTCCATCTCAGGTGCAGAATCCAGTACTTGCTCTTGTTAAATTTCACACAGCTGGTGATTGCATAGCCCTCTAATTTGTCAAGATCCTCTGCAAGGCCTCTCTACCCTTGAGGGAGCTGATAGCTCCTCCTACTTTTGTCTGCAAATTTATTTAGTATACATGTAAATCCATCATCTACATAAGTTATGAAAACATTAAATAGAAGTGTTGCCTCAATGAAAAGACTATCCCAGGCAAATGGCTAATTTCACTTTGAATCACATACCAAAAAAAATATAAATTCTAAGGCATTTGTCCTGTGAAAGGTCTTCAGATTCTCTCCTAAGCCAGGGAGACTCAGGTATGTCTCCACCTCTCACCTGATTCCTGCTTGAATACTCTTGAAAAAAGGAAGCTGGCCTAGAACAGAAAGACTTTAACTCATTTTCTTGCAGCCAGAAATGAAACATGGTTCCTGTCTTTTTACCTCACTATTGCTAGTTTGCCAAATGTCTTGACTAAGAGGTTTTATCAGGTAAAGGACATGCTTATTTCCCACCCTATAACACCATCCCAAGCTGGTCTCCAAGTTTTATTTTTGGCAGAACACTGATTTTCTGTTTTTTCCTAAAATTGCAGACACCCAGCATCGAGGCTGACCAATTCACTAGCTCTTAGCACAGAGTGTCTTTTTGGTCTGGCAGATTAAGAGCCTTAGAATTTCTTTTTTCCATGTCTGAGTGAAAGATTTTAGGCATCATCTCTTCACTGAAGCAGTGCTGATTCCAAACAATCAGCAGAGTCCCATCACTGTCATTGGATAACCTGTGAGATGTTTCATCACTCTGATCTGCGTACTTCTTTTCTCCACTCACTTTCACTAAAAATGATGCTATAACAGAGCAGCCCAGTAACTGTGCCACAGCATTTCTTCATACACAACTCATGGGGTGGATGGGGCAGCTGGAACTCTCCTGTTGGTGGATAGTATTTTGTATGAAATATTACACACATTCACTGTATGTGTTAACAAAAATTTAATAATAAACTGAAATTACTTGCAACTGACTGTTCAGAATGTATAGTAGGTTGCACATTGGCAACCGTCCTTCAGGATCCCTAAAGGACTTTCAGGATTCAGGGCATCATAAGGATAGAAGGCATGGGCCAAAAACAGTATAATTAAGATGCGTGCAGAGCACATGAATGGATAGGGCACAGAGAGGTTCATGTCCTGCAGGTACTATAAAGGTCTGGGCAACCTGCTTTAGGTGGCCCTGCCTGAGGAAGATGACAAAAAAGGTAGCTCTGTCTTATAAATATGGTGCTTTTGAAAGTCAAGAACTGCACTTAGACAATTATTACACCATAAAAGTGAAAAAAGCACAGTTCAGAAAGCCAAGCAAGTGGATTTGTCCCTGAACTCCTGCTATCAAGTGGGGAAGGGTACTGAAAACACTTATTTGCTGGCTAATTACTGAAACAAATACTTCTACTTCTAGTGGAACGCAGAATAAGCAACTCCCAGACTCAGCTACGCTGCCAAACTGGCCCGATGGCATGTTGCAGCCAAGCCCAGCTCAGCATCTGGATGAAATAAAGACCTTTCTGGGGAGCAGTTTTTTGTGCAGTATACTCAGAGGTAAGCACAATACACACACTTTCTCAGAGCAGACTGAAATCACATATTACCAGTATCACACAGTAGCCCAAATGCCTATAGCAGAAATGTTTACATAAAAATAGGTAGCAAGACACTTAACTAACATATAAAGGAGGATGAAGATTGCCATTCTGAACTTTAAAAAATATGGATCTGTCTTATGAAAAGTGAAGATGAGAGCAGTTTGCATTATTTTTAGAAATTTTCTTATTTTGAGAAATGCTTAGCTCTTTGAAATATTAAACAAGTTGCTTCACTGGTATCTACTAGCTAGCTATTGTCTTGGAGTTTCCATTTACTCTTTCTTCTCTTATTCTGCTTCCAGAAGCACCTTTTGTGGGGAATGTTTAAGTGTAATGGGAGATGGTCTGCATAGATGGCACAGTGCTCGCTAAATATCCTCTGTTTTAGTACAGTTCTTGCATTTTTGGTATTGAAAGGCTTGTAGTAACCTTTGCGGCCAATGTGACAAACACTGTACTACCAGCACAAAAAATGGCAGCTATGCATCTCCTGGAAGCTCAGGTGGCTGCACATAGCATGTGCTCTGAACACATTCAGAAAGCACCATTAAAGGATTCAGTAGCTATGCACATGACAAATTTTAGAAATAACCCCCCAAAACAACCCTTAAAATATCTGTAAATGTCAGAAAAACAGTCACAATACCAACAGTCTAAAGACACACGTATTCTTTAATTTTTTTATTTTTTTTTCTTGTATTGTCATCAAGACTAATCCACTTTTTAAATCTGTTTGGTTTTCATTTTCCACTAATGTAATAATTGATGAAAAGACTTGATTTTGAATCTTCAGGAAAACTACCAGGTATTCCAAATACATTTTGTCTGTCTCTTTCTGATTTTGTGTTAATGGCCTTAAAACAATAATGTTAGCATATGCAACCTAAGAAAGAAGCTCAGAGAAGAAAGGTATGGCACAAAATCAGAAATGAGCTTTTTGCTGGCATTGCTATGCCTCTATCCTATAGAAGGAAATAATAAAAATGGGCTTTATGTATAAACACAATAGGTTGAGGCTGCTATTGGCATGCCTAAATTGTTCCTGGAGTTTGTTCTGCAAACCTTTTCCATTAACATTTCTGTTGGAAAAGCTAACTTTTTAGAGATGTAATGAACCATCTGATTTTAATTTGGTTGTTGAACAAGGGGTTACACTTTGAATTGTGCATAGCCAAGTTATTGAGCTACACTCAGCTTTATTTCCTTATACAGATAATGATGACTGCTCAAGCATGAGCAGCGAGTGGGCAAGCAGCAACCCTCAGACTTGTTTTAAGTAAATTAAAATAACTGGATAAGTAAAAGTTTTCTCTGTGGGAGAGATTTGACTCTCCTTATCATCATATTGTTCCTAGGCCTTCCAGCCTAATGGTTGCAGAGGGATCTGCTAATATGGCTTTTGAACTTTGTGTCCTTTTGTCGCCCTGATGGAAGGACTGTAACATCTTTATGCTGCTCAGTCACTACCTCTGTTTGGCATCTCCTGCTGTTTTCTTAAATGCTTGTCCAGCCCTGCACAAACACAGCTGTTTATTTCCTTTCAGCTCTTGTCCAAGATAAAAAGTATCCACATGAGATCCTCTGGGACATCTAAGGGTTCTGCATTTTCTGCAAGATTGTGTTATAGCAAAGCTGAAGTCCTAGTGAGTGCTTTAGTGATGCTTTGAATTCTAGTCTGAGAAAGATGAACAGAAAGGGGGAACTTCAACTGTCATTGACCCACACCCAGGAAAAACATTAAAACATGCTGGGAAATCACAGTGAAATTGCAAAGCCTAATTCCTCTTTTGAAAAACCCTGTTTGTCCAGTTTATGTGCAGCTGCCTGCCTGCTGGCTGGACACAGTGTAATTCAGGGCCAGCTGAGACATGTCAGGCAAAACAAAGCACGGAGCCAGGGGAGGAGCCTGGCTTGAAGGGTTTTTTTCTGTTTACGCTGTCTCTACTTACTAGTTCTTCACAGAGGAAATGCAATGTCTGCCTTTAGCTGCAATTTCAGATCCTTTTTGAGGCTCTCTTATTCCCAGTATGCCTGCTGCCTGTTTGTTATCTAGCACATGGCTGAATTAGCCAGTACATGGTAATTAACCTAACAAGGTATTAAAGGTATTACTGCCAGGGGTCTTCCAGCACAATACTGTTCTTCGAGATGTTTTAGATATTTGTCTTACATTTTTCCACACCCAAACAGACGTGCATATTCTCCAGCCCAAAGGAAGACTAGCACTGGCTTTTGATACACTATACAGAGACATTTGTGCAACTTCTTATTCACAGCACTCTGAAAAAAAGGATGGTGTTTCTCTATATACCCAGAACTATGACCCCAATGGTTTTAGCTATGCTGTACCTAAGATACCAACCAGAAATAGCCTATCACCCATGGTTCTCCTATGTAATATCCATATTTGTCCTAATAGGCAGCCTGAACTTGGACAAATCCCATCTGCCCTTGTGACATGTGATGTCTGAGCTCTTCTGGAAAGGAGCCTGGGCTTTATCTGCCCAAAATCAGCAATGTGGTGCATCCTGAAAGGGCAGATGGGATAGACGGAGGCTGCTGGAGGCTGTTGAGCCAGCCAGAGTGCTGGGGCATGTCCACATGGCAGGTAAGTGTGGCCGTGAGTGTGTGATATTGGCAGGATTCACTGGGCTTCCCCCACTTACACAAATAACGGCTTGGTGGTGGTCCCCACCCTAGCCCAAAGGACACACCTGTAGGCAAATGAACTAAATGGACAAGCTACTTCAGCCCAAGTCCTGCTTCTGTTCTCACTACTCTAGAAGGTATATGCAGCCAAGAGACCAGCCCTGACTGACAAGGTTATTGCCAAAAATCACTAGAGATTTTACTCCTGGGAACATGCTGTCACCATATGGTCTCCACATAAATAGCACCAAACAGGTCCTTCATAAACAGTGTTATAATAACAAATACCAGAGGAATTAATAACAATTTAGCTATTATTTTCTAATGTTCTCGCTTTATTAAGAATTTCTATACCGTCTGAGTGACCTATCTGTCACCCACCTGAATCTATATGATCCTGGGTATCTTACAAATTTATTGTCAGCAATAGTATCTGTTCTGCCAGCATGGCTTACAGTAATACTACTTTTTTTTTTTTTTTCATTCTAGGTGCATAGCGTAATGTCCATGCTGTACTACACTCTGATTATAGCTTTTTTCATCGGCACACAGGCAGCTCCAAAGTCAGAAGACAATGTTCCACTGGAGTATCCGGCAGAACGCTCCCTACCCAAATCCCACCAGAGTAACGGACACCACAATTCCAAGGCAGCTCCACAGACAACCCACAGGCACTCTACTTGGACAATAGGTAGAAGAGAAGATATAAATATTACCATGGACCCAAGTTTATTTAATAAGAAGCGTTTCCGGTCTCCTCGGGTCCTGTTTAGCACACAGCCCCCTCCGGTATCAGGGCAAGGACAGAATATGGGACAGTTCAGCAGTGCAGTCTCTCTCAACAGGACTTCCAGGACCAAGAGGACAGCGCATCCTGTATTGCACCGGGGAGAGTTCTCAGTGTGTGACAGTGTCAGCATGTGGGTTGGGGACAAAACCACAGCCACTGACATCAAAGGCAAAGAGGTGACAGTGCTGGGAGAGGTCAACATTAACAACAACATTTTTAAACAGTACTTTTTTGAGACCAAGTGCAGAGACCCTAAGCCAGTGTCCAGTGGGTGCCGAGGGATTGATGCAAAGCACTGGAACTCTTACTGCACCACAACACACACCTTTGTCAAAGCACTGACAATGGAGGGCAAGCAAGCAGCCTGGCGGTTTATTCGAATTGACACAGCCTGCGTGTGTGTGCTTAGCAGGAAGTCAGGGAGACCATGAGATGGAGCTAAACCCCACAACAACATCCTCCTAACCCCCTACCTCAGCTTGTAAATTATTTTAAGTTATAAAAGGACTGCATGGTGTATTTATAGTTTATACAGTACAGAAAGAACTTCATTATTTATTAAACTCTCTTGGAAACCTTTTGTGTTTGCAATTTACTTATGGGCAGAACCCCTCAGAAGATGTCCACCTTAGTCTCAGTTCAGCCTTACAACTCTGAAATGTTCACAGGACCACTGAACAATCTTTGTTCACTATTCTATAAAAAGACCACATTTTTGCAATTTTTATATGTAACCCTCTCTTCCACAACAAAACGATTTTCATCACATAACCTGCCAGTTTACTGTGAAAGCCTTGTAGGTTTTATTTTTAATTGAAATATTTCCAACAATTGCCAAAAGACTGAAAAAGACCCTTCAAAACTTGCTTCCATTACTAAGTATACATAAAGATATTAGTCTTCTATCATTAATCATCTCAGTGAATTCCAGGTAGAGAATGCTAGTTCTGCATGTTGCTAGATAAATTTCTAATTGAAAATTGCCAGAATATTTTCATTACAAAAATAATCCATTCTGAATTATTTTTGAACATTTTTCTACACAAGAGCAGAGTCTAGATGCGTGTATTTTTGAATTGGAATGGTATTTTACAGCTCATTGCTTAAGAGCTATATTAAAGTGGTGGGGTTGTAAATGTAAATATACATATAAAAATAAAAAATCTTCACAAGACTTGTAATTAAGAAGTAAAAATTCTCTCAAGATGGTATTTTGACAATGAGGCATTGACATAGGGGCAAATCTTCTCATGCATGATAGAAAAAAACACTAAACCTGTATCTTAGCAATAAGCCCCAAAATAACCATGGTCTCATAATTTCTGTGCTTTGGAGAACACCGATTTCTAGAAGTACATATTGGAGACTGAGACTCATGCTGGGTGTTTAAGTCACTGCACACTGGATAAAACTGTAGTTTCTCTCACTGTTTCCTTTGGAAGAACAGCTGCTATCCATTGCAGAAACTGTTTCAAAACAAACACCATTAAGGATTTTTAGCTTGGTTTCTTCCAAATTCTAGAAGGTACACTTTTGCCCCTGCCTTTACTCCCACACTTATTTCTTTAATGTAAAAAAACAGACCTGACATTTGCTTCCCCAGCCTAACCAGCAAAGGAGAGTAAATCTCTAGAGAAAATGTATTGTCATAAAATACTGCTAGTGGAAAATAATGAAATCTAGGTAAGATATGTTTTCTAGTAGGACATTGCCAGTGTGTGACATAGAAGGCAACAGTGCAAAGACCATTCCCGATAATCAGTCATATGTCACTTTTCAGCCCCCTTTAGTAGATGGTTATGGCATGGAACATCAATATTCCAATAAGAATGTTTTGCCCCCTTCAGAAAAGTATTTTTTGCTATATATGCATGAATAGACAGTTATCTGAAAGGTCTAGGAGAGGACAGACTCTTGATTGTCCTGTGGCCACACAGGTATCAGATGCTCTAACACAGTAGCAGAACACAGTAAAAGTGGCAACCACCTACCACTCAACACAGGAGAGATGGAGGAAAAGCTCAGTGTGTGAAAAGCACAGCTCTGTGAAGCAGAGAAGAATTCAGAATTGGAGCAGAGTCATGCCTACGTTCTTTGGGGGCCTGAAAGCAACGTACAAAGGAAACAAGTCTGTTCTTTACCATACATGACACAGTGTGACTAGGGAAAAAAAAGGAAGCCAATAGTTATCATGGGTTTCTAGGTTTCTGGTGAATGCCATTATTTTACCATTGACATAACAGAACTGTAACTAACTTTCTTCTTAAAGCAATCTTGGGTGCTGGCATACCTTTCATAAACCAGACCACTTAGAGATCCTCTGCTACATATTCTTGCCTGTAACACCCAATCTGATGACAGACAAAGAGTTGCCATTGCAAGACCTATTAATTACTATTATAAATCTGGACTTTGATTCTGTTCTTTGAGGGGGAGGGAGTTTCATAGTCTGACAGATATTGATGTGATTTATTCCACATTTACCACTTCAGCTGATTTTAATTTTGTGCTTCCAAGACTGAAACTAGACTACTGGTTAATAATACATGACAGTGAAATATGTTATTACTAACACTTCTTGCTTAATAATTAAAAAGGTCCCAAAAGGGAGGATGGAAAAAGGGACAGTTTGGTGCATTCACACTTGGATCTTGATCCCAGCATTAATTGCAGAATCTGGTATTCCAGACTTAGAGCTACAAAAACCATGATCAGTTTCCATCCTGTAACGTGGAACATACAAGGGGAAACGGCCACAAAATAGCACACAGGGAGTTCCGCACCGACATGCGAAAGAACTTCACGGTGAGAGTGACGGAGCACTGGAACAGGCTGCCTAGAGAGGCAGCTTCTCTGTGGAGTCTCCTTCTCTTGAGATATTCAAGGCCCATCTGGACGCCTACCTGGGCAGCCTGCTCTGAGGATCCTGCTTTGCCGGGGGTTAGACCCGATGATCTTTCGATGCCAAAAACCTGGAATGCCAAAAGCCCATTGTAATGCTTAGTCCTGCAAGCAAGGTATATGTTGTTGGGCCTTGCCCCGATTGCTTTCATTTCAACTGCAATACGGATAGGAAGTTTTGACATTGACAGAGGAAGAGCCTAATTACAAAATAGTCACGCTTTCTCTAAATAGTTCCTTTCATCTCTTACATAACAATGCTTCTTGATTATCTAATCAAGTGTTCAAATGTGATTAAAGGGAAGCACCATAGATGCTGCATCCTTACAAACCTTTCTTTCTTTAATAAGCAACATCTTTCATTAGAGCAACTAACACCACTGTCAGGGAGCTTGCCTGTAGATCTTGAAATTGGGGGAGTGGCTTTAAACTTAGATTAGAGGCTAGGAGAAAATTCTTCACTCAGAGGGTGGTGAAGCACTGGAGCAGGTTGACCAGAGAAACTGTGGATGCCTCATACCTGGAGGTGTTCAAGGCCAGACTGAAGGAAGCCCTGGGCAACCTGATCTAGGGGGTGGCATCCCTGCCCATAGCAGGAGGTTGGAATGAGATATCTTTAAGGTCCCTTCCAACCCAAGCCATTCTATGATGATTCTATGATGAAATTACTATGTATTCTTAGCTCTAGAAAAATCAGTTTCTATATTCCTACAAATAGGCTATTCTGGCAAGGTATCTCCAGCAATTTAACAATCATTGGACCTGACACACAATCTTGAATACCAGCACTCGATCTGTACAACCTCTGAAGATTGCACATTAACATTTCAGTAGGACCCTTCATCCAAGCTGCTATATAAAACGAAACTTGCAGGAACTAAGGAAGATTGAATGAATGTCACTGCCCACAGTGGAAGAAAATATAGAAGAACTATTATAAAGCAGTTTAAAGAAAGCTATCCAGCAGAACACCTGGGAGCAGCAGTCAGTAGAGGGACTTGTAATTAAGAAAATACAAGACAGATTTATCCAACTTCCAATCTGGCCAGGAGACAGTACTCAGTGGTTTTAAAAAGCATAAGATAATTATAACAGGACCAACATCTCATTGGAAAAATGGATGCTCCTCTACTTAGGTTGGTGTTAAAGAGCAAAACAACTTCATAATGGTTTAAAACAGTGGCCACTTTGGCTGCACATCCTTAATGCTGATGTTCAGCGATCTGCCTTCCTCAGTCCAACCAGTTGATAGTTTCTGGTATTTACTTGACTCAAACAAAGGTAATGTTCACATGCAGCACGGAACAGAAGACGACATCCCACGTGTGACAACAGAAGACTCCTAAGAACTCCCTAAGAAATTAAGAGGAATGAAGAAGCTACCAAGTTTTACTGTGCACCTTTGTGTTGGGTTTACATGGCAACGTTTTGGTAGTGGAGGGCTGCAAGAGTGGCCACTGTGAAAAGAATCCATAAGCTGCCCCATGTTAGATAAGGGCCAGTTTCAGCTGGCTCCAATAAGGACCTCCTGCTGGCCAGAGCTGAGCCAATAAGCAATTTTGTTTGCACCTCTGTGAGAGCAGATTTAAGGAGGGAAAAAGCCTGCAGCACCACAACATCTGGGAGAACAAGGAGTGAGAAACAGCCCTGCAGACACCAAGGTCACTGTAGGAGGGGCTCCAGGTGCCAGAGCAGAAGTTCCCCTGGACCATGGTGAAGCAGGCTGTCCCCCTGCAGCCTATAGGGTAACACAGCGGAGCAGATCTCCATGCCACAGCCTGTGGAGGAGCCTATGTAGGAGCAGGCAGATCTGGCCTGAAGGAGGCTGCAGCCCATGGAGAGCCTCCCCATGGTACAGACCCATAGTGGATCAGTTCTTGAAGAGCTGCTTCCTGTGGGAAACCAATGCAGGATCAGTTTGGGAAGGATAGCATCCCATGGGAGGGACCACACTGGAGCAGTGGCAGAGAGTGACCGTGAAGGAGCAGCAGAGACAAAGTATTAGGGATTGACCACAGCCCTCATTCCCCTGTGCTGCTCAGGGGGTGGACATAGAAGAGGGCAGATGGGGGGGAAGGTGCCTTTAGTTTGTTTTTAGTTTCTCACTGCTCTAGCTTGTTAGCAATAGGTAGTAAATTATATTAATCTACCTATGCTGAGTCTGTTTTGCCCATGATTATAATTATTGAGTGATCCTTATTGAATGTCCTTATTTCAACCCTTGCATCATTTTCATTTTATTTTCTCCCCCTTTCCCTTTTAGGAGGGGGAATGAGAAAGTGGTTGTAGTGGAGTTCAGCTGCCTGGCTGGGTAAAATCACTAGAACCTTTGATCAGGAAAGCCATCATTTTGCTACCTGTTGTTCAAGTGATGGGGATGCTACATTCTGAATACAATTAAAGTCACCAGGATGGGGCAGGAGGTTCTTTTGCTGTGTTTGTACTGAACTGTTCTGGAAAACAAATCTCTTGCTTTACACCAAAAAAAGAAAAAAACCCCTCAGAAATGTCTGCACCTCAAACAGTTAAATGGATTACTGCTAAAAATGCATATAGCTTTTTCTTTTAAAGAATTACTTTCAAATAAAATACTGCCTGCCAGAATTAGAGCACAAAATCCACCATATTTCTTTTTCAAACTTGTCACTCACCTCGTGGTGATTCACAAGAAGGCCAGCAACATCCTGCCTTGTATTAGAAACAGTATGGCCAGCAGGACTAGAGAAGTGATTGTTCCCCTGTAATTATCTCTGGTGATGCTGCACCGCACAAACAGTGCTCAGTTTGGGGCCCATCACTAAGAGAGGGACACTGAGGTGCAGGAGCATGTCCAAAGGAGGGCAACAAAACTAATAAGGGTCTAGAGAACAAGCCTTAAGAACAGCTGAGGGAGCTGTGGTTGTTTACCCTGGAGAAAAGGAGGATCAGGAGAGACCTTAACGCACTCTATAGTTAACTTAAATGAGCCTATAGCAAGGTGGGATTGGTCTATTCTCCCAAGCAACAATGATAGGTCAAGAGGAAATGGCCTCAAGTTGTGCCAGGGGAGACTTAGGTTGGATATTAGGAAAGATTTATTCACTAAAAGGGTTGTGAAGCATTGGATCAGGCTGCCCAGGGAAGTGGTTGAGTCACCATCCCTGGAGGTATTCAGAAGACATGTAGATGTAGAGCTTAGTGACATGGTTTAATGGTGGAATTGGCAGTGCTAGATTAAAGGTTGGACTAGATGATCTTAGATATCTTTTCCAGCCTAAATGAGTCTATGATGCACAGGAAAAAATGAGGTGGGAGAAAGCGTTTATGTCAGTGTATCATCCATGTATGACTGCTTTAGTTATAGGTTCTTCACACAGACTGGAACTCAAGCTTCTGAAAACATGCACACTGTGATTCTTTAGACACTATGGGATGGTATTTTAAAGGAGAATAGACTGCACTAAACTCTTGGGGGAGGAGGGGGTAGGAATGATCAGTTGAATAGGTAACAATGAAAAAGTGTGTTCAAGTCACTAGACAATGTTACTATGTCAAACCTAGAACTGTAAGATCCCAATTGATATTCAATTTTCCCACACCAAGTTAGCAATACTTTTCAGGAAGTTGTGAAAAACACTTTCTATTAAGGCAATCAAAAACTGATCAGAAAAAAAATATAGGAATTTATCAATAGCTTTTTCGTTAACTGACACTGATTACAGGAAATATTAGCCATAAATACAATTAACAAACTTAAAACAGCTTAGGTTAAAAAACATTCTGAACCAGAACAGCTGTAAGTAATTAAGTAAGATGAAGAATTGATGGTGACAAGAATGTGAAAAATGTGTCAGAAGTCTGTTGTCCTCCACTAGTTCCTAAGCTTATAAAAAAAAAAAAAAGGAAAAAAAAGAAAAAGAAAAAAAAAGAGCAAAGAGGAGATTTTAGTATGTTAGTAATAAATTTTGGTGATGAATAACATAGGAAAGACAGTATCTAATGGGAAAATGCTCTTCTAAACTGGGACTGTTTACTGACTAATGATGGAAGTCCAGGTCTCTCAACCTAGAAAGACAAGTTCACTTTCAAAGTGTGCTCCCAAAGCAGATTACTGAAGCAAAATACAGAAAATTTTGCAAGGGCTATTGTTATCCTGAAACAAACCATTTTTCAGGTGTCTGAAGCAAGTTAATAGATAAGCTACACTCAGAACAGTTGCACACTAACACCACTTTCAACAGTTATTTAATATGCATCTCTTGCCACCTCATTTGCCAACAACAGTACTCAAATTACTACACACTAATGTATCACTGAAATGTAAAAGCTATTCAAGAAAACAGAAAACAAGCAGCAAGATTTTGCCACAGGACTGCTAGCTACCAGCTGATGCAGGAAAGCCATCTATAACAGATAATATAATCTTCTTACTTGCCACGTAAGTATGACTAATTGCTGACACATGAAGAAAAAAAATATATTTAATTTACTTGCAAGTAAACTTGGCACCCTTCTGCTGAAGTCTTCGTGCTTCCTCCTTGTTTCCTGCACAGGAGGGAAAACTGTGTGGAGAAAGTTCTGAAAAATCTTAAAGGCTTTTTGCTATGTTGTAAATTGGATCAGTTATTCTGATTATAATTTCCAGAGTCAGCACAAAGAGAGTGGCACTATAAAAATTAAGGCCAGCCATTCCAGGAGTAGCAGACTGCTGTATAAGCTCGGAACTACTGACAAATGCACAACTTTCCATCTAATTAAGATACATCTTTCTGAAATGGGAAGATTGTGTCACCAACAACATTAAATTATGATCAACCTAGAAATGGAGGACAGAAGCAACACTCTAGAGTGTTCAAAGCAGCCCAAGGAGATAGGAAGGAGACCTCCTTGTTCATTTTATCTGGTCATTTGAGAGAAAAAAATGCTAAATACAACTCTTTGCAAGACCGATCCTTTTCAAGTATCTTGCAGGAATAAGATACAAAGGTGACTATATAAAAAGTAAACAATGATTTATGTTGTGGGGTAGGGTTTTTTTTTTGTTTGTTTTCAGATAGGACTGAAAATGAGCAAAAAAAAAATTGTAAACACATGGTATTTATTTTACTTTTTACAGTTTCCTACCTGCATTTGTCACATAGGTACTATGTCTGGCACTATTTCAGGGCACTGTAATGCCCTGAAATACTCTTTCAAAGAATACGCACATTTCTGAAAAGGCTGTTGATTTGTTTGTGTTGTTGTTTGTTATAAGAAATAAAGTAATTATGAGCATCAAAAATGTTTCTGGGCTGACTCCAGTTGCTTTCCTGGCATTTTTTCCCATGACATTCTACCAGGGGTTGTTCAAACAAGAAAAATGTAGTTCTGTGGTTTACTCATATAAAAAAAATGGGAGCTCTGGTACTTTTTTAGAACATATTACTAGCAGGGTTCAAGAGTACTCCCTCCTCTGTCATGTGGCTCTGGCTGTTCATAAACATTGCTCTGACCAATGGGTGCAAATTTAGATACTCCTCAGAATGATTTGTTGCCTTCTCACGACAGTTGCAATCCCAGACTGGATTGGATCCAGTGGGAAAATGTTTAGACAAAGTACTGCACTAACCAACACTCCTGAGGGGTGTTGGTTAGTGCCTGTGGTATGCCTGTTTACAAGAAGACATTAAAAAATATATATCATGCTATGACTGTGTTTTGCAGAGTGAATGGTCTATTCACTGGAAGTAACACTCCAAAGGGACTTCAGCAAGAAGAACCGAGCATCATGCAAACATGCAGTCATGATCACGATCTCTAACACCAGCCATTTGGTTCAGCTCTGTTTAACATGAATATCATGACAGTCCTGAAACAGAAAACAAAGAAAAAGGAGGTACATGTGGACACTAGAAAAGAAGTTATCACTTAACCCACTCCTCAAAACATTTTTCCTCCTGACCCCTTAGATTTTGACTTTCAAGAGCCCTTAGGAAATATTTAGCTGAAAAGATTGTACTCCTCATTCAGTGCTCAAACAGGAGATGTAAGCATGTAGGGTCTGGAAGTCAGAAAGAGCAAATACAGCATGAGATTGGAAGCACCTCTACTGTGCTGCACTAGCCAGAACATCACCAGGAGGCTGAGGGAAGTGACTGTTGCCCAATATACAATGGCTTCCACAGTGAAGAAATAAAAGATGAAGAGACAGGCTGTTGTGGTCAAGACCACCACAAGGAAGTACCAAGAGTACAGGGGCACTATTACTAGGTAAAACAGAACTCAGTGAGTGAATTGATTTGGATGCCAGGCATACCCATTCTGCCACCTAAATACTTTCATATCCACAAACATTTCCATCTGTGCTCACATTTTACTTCCAGACTGAGATTTGCCTTCTGTTCACTGCAGAGTTATGCTGGAACAGCTAATGTACAGCTACATCCCTTTTTTGCACTCTCAGGAATCACATAGCATATAGGCTGGTGGGGGGAGAGAGAATTTATGTCCATCCCAACTTAAAATTCTGTAGTGATACTAATGGCTCCTTTGGTGTCTTCTCAAGTATGTCAGAAACACTTAGCTCTGATACCCAGCTTAGGCCACAAGTTGTTCCACTGCGAACAGACAGAAAATAAAATGGTACAATGCTTTTACTGAAGTATGTCTGCCAACAACAACCAAAGAGACAGCAAAGGCAGAAACACAACTTCCTTAGCTACAATTCAGCTCCTTATACACTTTGCCTTCCTAATTTCCAGTACTTAAACCTAGCCTGCTGCATTTCTTCTCACCAACTAGTCTAGAACAACATTTCCAAACAGTGGGTTTTTTTCCTTCCCCCTTTTGGTTTTCCCTTTCTTATTGCATTAGAGTGCATTAGAGTGGTTTGCAATCATTCTATTTGCATAGATGCCACTTACCTGTGTAACACTTCTCCATCAAAACACTTCTACCCTCAAAGGCATTTTTGCCTTTGCCTTCAATTTGCCCAAAGACTACTTTGCCAGTTGCATTGTGTTGTATCTTGGTGTACCTACCATAGGTGTTATAGCCCCTTCATCTGAGTTTTATCAAATTTCTCTGAATAGCAGAGTTGCTATAAGCACACATTCACATAACACAGAAATAATTATTTATGTCTGAAAGCTTGACACACACATGGTTAGAAGTTCATTAAAATATATTCTTACAGTCCTCTTGTGATAGTATGTTTATGAATATCCTTTCTGCCTCAGAAGACACCATTATTGAGCTTTTCCTCATACTCTGTTTACTGGAATGTTACCAAAAACCCTTTAGAAATGATAAAACGTGAGAAACTGAAATATGAAATAATCTGGAGAAAACTCCTTATCTGCCACTAACCACAGGTAATGCTAATTCAGTATTATTGCGATAAACTAATTCAGTATAATTGTTAAATTACTGTTAGATGCAGTGCAAATTACTTCAATTCCTACTTTTGCCATGAATGAACAAAATGTTCTTCGTAAGCCAGAAACTATTCAATAGTGAAAGATAAAAAGCCAGAGTATGTAGGAATGAGTTCTCAAAATGTATGTCCTTCATTTTATGTTGATTCTCAGTGTTTAAATTCACTTTATTTCTAAATCAGAGGTCAAACTGAAACGTCTTATATTTATTTTCTCAGTGTGATTGAATAAGCAGAATGGCATGGTGTTTCTCCATGATAAATCATGTAAACTTATGTTACAAACAATGGCTTAGACTTTATCTGAGGTGCATTTTGAAGCAGTAACAGTATACAGCTGAGACCACTTTTCTCAGAAACTAGGAAGCTGATGATGATGGTGCCTTTGTGTACAACCCAGCCTTAAAAAGAGGTGCTGAACTTAAAGATCCATGGGAACAATTGTCATTTTATGGCAGTAGGAGAAGGAATCAATAGAAAACCAAGACAAAAAATAGAGGACATTTGAGACAATAGCAGTGAAACCAATTAGCTTGTTAACAACCAACAAGCTTGTTAAGCTTGTCAAAAACTTGTCTTCACCTTTTAGACCCCAAAAAGGATTTTGGTATTACTATTAAAGTATCTAAGCCTCTGTTTAGCCTCTTCCTTTTGCATAAATTTAAGAGAGGGAGTTATGCTTTTTCAGGAGAAGAGAATGAACAAGGAATCAAATAAACATTTCAGCATCTTTTATTGGACCACACTATCCAAACTGCCAGCTCTAAAATGACCTATACTGGAGGAGAAAAAATGCCCTCAGCATACCATGCCAGCTCTGACCACACAGAGAATGTCTCTGTGTAGCCAACAATATTCTCACTGTCAAAGAGAACAAGTGAACGTGAGAAGATTCTTACACAGAGGTCTTGAGGCTGGTTAGTATGACTTGGCAATATCCCTATGGGCTATTTTTATACCCCTAGATAAATAATATGTTAAAAGCTCAATGGCTACTTAAAAGAATTTACTCAGGCAGTTAGCTCCACTAATACATCTCATTTATTCTACACTTGATGAAAGGACAATGAATATAAATCAACTTCCAGAGCATTAAATATTTTTTCTCCTTTTTCAGAGAAATGTACATTTTTAATATACTCACCACTCTAAAATACTTTTTTTTCATTACACCCTTGAAAACAAATATCTACTCATGATAATACCAAGAGGTGATTTTATTCATCCACTCAAACATATTCCAGCACAACTGAGGACCCCATTTTATATAAACTGGGCACCATGAGATGCAAACGCACCACCTCTTCACATTTGATGGACTAAAATACAATATCTTTTTCTGAGAAAAAATGCAATTGCTTGAAGTTAAATAATATCCATAGCAGAAAGAAAAGAGAACTATAACTCTGATTTAACTGAAAGAAGAATCCTCTATAAAACTTCCATGCTGCCTGTAGTGCCAATGCAACTTAAGTTTTGGGTTTATTACTAGAATGTTTAGACCATTAAAAAGAACAACATTGTTGTACTCAGAACAAGGGATTCACTAGCCCCGTTTCCAACTCTGGGCAAAACCAGATATTTACAGAAGGAAAAAAGCTAGTATACATTCTTGTTTAATAGCTGGTAAAGCTCTGGATACAATTCAAGCCCCAAACAAAAGAACATAGTAAAACACCTATGGGTCTCAGATCCATGAGATCTGAAGAACCTAATCAACAGCATGTATTTTGCCACTCAATAAAGAACTATGCTTTTACAGAAGGGGAGGAAAGGGGGGGAGGAGGGAAGGCAGAAAAAATTGCCATCAAACTTCAGAATCTATGAAAAACAAAGAAAACAGCAGGAAACAAGATTCTAACCAACAACTGAAATATTAAATTATCCTAATCAAGGCAGCTTTGAGGTCACCAAGAGTCAACTGCAATTTATCATTTATTAAGTTATGGGCATAATCCCACAATAACAGATCTGATTAGCCTCTGGAACTCACAGATCAAGGATATTCAGACAAATCTTTGTCTTCTGGAAGAGGTGTTACAGTGAAAGCAATTAGAATACAATATTATTCATTGCATGACCAAAAATACAATGTTTTCATAACTGAACTGAGGCTTGAGGATATATTCCCATATTCATGTTTGGGAAGACAAACTCACCTCAACACTGGAAAGAGGTCATTAGGGATTACAAAAAAGAACACAGCAATGTACATTCACTTCCATAACACACACCTACTGTAACAGGAAACAAAATGCTGCAGAAAGTAATCAGCCACAAGACACGGACATATAGTCTCTCATGATGTTTCCGGTCATGGCATGTATCATTACAGTCATCCATTATCATATATGTCATATATCATAATTAGCATGTATCGCAGGTCGTGCATCCTGCCATATCTTTGATACAAATGCTGTTAACCACCTTAAACCATATCAGTTGGTATGCTAAGAATGATAACGTATAATATGTTATCAACAAGTGTTTGATGGGGCAACCTTTTGCTATTTTAAATGGTGAATGCCAGCATTCACATCGCTGGCAGCACAGACCATGGTGCATGCTGTTATGATACAAATAGTGGCAGAACACTAACTTATATAAAACTCTGAATCCTGGATACAGAGGCAGCAAAGGTACTTGCTGCTGTCCATGACTGTGGCATGTAGTCCAAAAAAGTACCAATATTCATCATTTTATTATTCTTACATATGACATTTGGTTCTACTTATGCTATACATTCTTTTCACTCCCCTTTTACAATCCCTTTCACAATCCCCTTTGGGAATTGGACTAGATGATCTTTCAAGGTCCCTTCCAATCCCATTCTGTGATTCTGTGTGATTCTTTCCCTGTGCTGTAAAATTTAAACATCTTCAATTCAAATATATGATTAATGTTTGTGTTTCAAAGAACATACATGTTCTTGGCCTCTGAAAATGACCAAGAAACACTTTACTCCCACAGCGCAGACCCAGAGTGTCTGAAGTATATTTGCATGTTGTATTAATAGAATTCAGAAAATTGCTCTACAAAATTCCTAAAAGAGAATCAGCCAAAGTTAGACTTGGCATCTGCACAAGTCTCAGCTATTTTTTGGAATACTTTGACGACACTCATGTTATTGTCTCTCAGTTCATTTTTCTGCTCATGTACTCCCCAAAGAAGGAAAGAATGGTATTCCTGTTCTCTGAATAAGGACACATGTTCGTTAGAGTGATTACTTTTTTTTTTCCTTCTCTTTCTTGAACTGTTGGATATTCTAACTCTTTCTCTTCTATACAAGAGCACAGAAGTCATTCTATTGCTTCAAAGTAAAAGAAAGTACAACAAAATTTTACCAGCAGAGGAGACACTTGTTTTCGATTCTTGTTTTTCTCAGCTGGATACTGTAAACAAAGCCTTCAGAGATCACAGAAAGCCTGTTAGTTAACTATATCTAAATCAGTAGCACACACACACACACACACAAAAAAAAAAAAAAAGAGCTGTTCAATGCTGATATGAGCAACATTGCAATGCATTCCCTCCAACTGCACAAGGCTATTTTGTTTCATGTCTACACCTCCAGATGAAATAAAGGTGCAGTATGAACAGGGTTATGCTCCTATAAAGCTGTTTGTGAAGGAACTCTGCAGTCAATTGAGAACATTTTCATCTTCTTTCTTCCATTTGATCTTCTCTGCAACATACTTTTTGTATTACTCCCAACATTTTCCTTCCATCTGGTTTCAGAATTTGATTAGAAACTTGGAAGTTCAGCTTGAACAGTTCAATGCAAAGAACTAAGCTGCTTCCAGACATTTTTTTTCTCTGTGGAGGATATTAAATTCAGTTGCAATGTTCTTTTTATTGTATCTGTACCTAAACTGGAAGCTACATTCTTAGTAAACATTTCGCAACTCTTGTAAAGAGCAAAAATCCCTAACCCCTGCATATGAAGGAGGGTCCTGTTATCCTGAAAGAAACAAACCCTACAAAATAGAGGACACCGTTTTAAAATCATTTGCTATACAAGGTGTCATTATATGAAAGCTGCTTCTTGAGCAGGATACAATACACACTTAAACAATGATCAACAGTTTCACCAAAGAACACATGAATAATTCTCACGGAATCATTCACAAGGCTGGAAAGGATCTACAAGATCACCTAGTCCAACCATAAAACTTTAAGATTTCACCGAGTTACACTGCTCAGAAAAAAAAAAAAAAAAAAAAAAAAAAAAAAAAAAAAAAACACTCAAAATGTTCAGTAATAAGCACAGTTCAGATGGGTTATCTATGTCCTTCCCTGTACAGGATCAAGAGAAGCAGGCAGTCATCAGTTGTGTAGTCAGGTCAGGAAAGGATGATAGATGGTGCCAATTTCACCACTAGAAAACATCTTTACCTTAAAAGCATTAAAACAGCATATTGAGTCAGACAAAAGACTGATATGTATCTACTGAACTTTTTGCAACAAGGCACATCTGTGAAGTATACAAAAGACAGGCACATAAACACTCAACATAAATGTGAGTAGAAAGATAAACTGGTGGTGATCTGGGAACATTGACTTTCCCATAACATCTCAAATCCCAGGGCAACACCACAAGCAAAGTCACGTTCTCAAAGGCATTCTGAATCACCACCTTGAACAAGCATCCACAAAAAGTTATCTAACTAGTCCAGAAATGCAGAAGACACCTGTGAAAAAGGCCTTCGACTTCTAACTGTAAGAATTGGTGAAATGAATTTAGGCTTCCTACATTTCTAAGTAACTGAAACAAGACAACTAGAAAAAAAGACAGAAAGCACTATTTTGAGCACAGTGCTATGAGGAAGTAAGCTTCAATATTCATCCTGCTTTTGTCATTTGTGTATTTTTGGTCTACATTCAGAGTCAGATACCACTCCATATGGGCTGCACCATATTAATGTTCTTTGTAGTATTTGTTCGCAGAGTTCAGAGAGAAACAATTTGATACATATGTAGGACATACAAAGGAAATGTTCTAGAGTTATCTTATTTACAGTTCAGAAGAGGAATAAGAGAGATGAAACTTGGTCCAGACTGTTCCTGAGTAGTCCCCATCTTTCCTGGGCAGCATAACCCAGGAAAGGCTGTATGAGTATTAATGATCATGCTCATCTTACAAACTGTGATCTGACCATAATAAGCAGTATTTATGCCTCCTTCCCTACAAGATTTTCTGCTCAGATTGCAGTTTCTCCCTGATTCTTCACTACAGATTTTACCTAGACATTTATTTCCAATCCTGAATGTGTGATGATGCTATGATGCTTATTCCAAAATAAATAAATAAATAAATAATT
Source organism: Heteronetta atricapilla (assembly GCA_011075105.1). Lineage (NCBI taxonomy): Eukaryota > Metazoa > Chordata > Aves > Anseriformes > Anatidae > Heteronetta > Heteronetta atricapilla. The sequence goes on along the minus strand of CM021756.1, from coordinate 6,582,956 downwards.
CCCTGATGCCATTTTAAAGTTACAACAATTCTTTTAGAGGTTTCCCCTAATCTGCCAGCAATTCTACTTCTGTCTTCCACTACTCTGGCAGCTTTTTGCACCTTGATGTCATCAATAAACTTATTACAGAGACTCCATTACATTACCCATCTGTCAAAGAAAACATCGGCTAGCACAAGATTTATTGCCATTTAATTTACTTCATTTGATTCTTCCCTGTATGCAGTAAGAAGTGCTAATAACTGATGCAGCTTATTTTACTGAGAAAAAAAAAAAAAAAAGAATCAAGGAAAAAGACCTTCTAATTACTATAACTTATCACGGATCTTTGTTTAGATTTATCTTGTTTTCTTCAGCTACACAGCTTAGGGAAAGAGTACCATACATAAGAGACAAAGAAAACTCCCACTAGAGAGGTAAACACTATTAAATCCTAAAAGTTAAGTTCCCTTTCCCAAGCAGATGGCATGAGTTGTCCAGTAATATAATAAATCAACACAACATAATAATACAGTAACAGTGAATATTAACCAGTACTTTATAAGTTGAGATGAGTTAATGAAAATATCTGACTCCTGTGGCTGAGTATTCTGTAGGCTGTACATCTGAGGAATTTGATTACATAGCTCTGACATCTGGTACCTAACTGACCACAAATGATTATGACAATCATATTCAATTATAAATTCTAGAAATTAATAAGTGTGATACAAGTGTGCCGAGAGTTGATCACAGTCTTCTGGAACAAGAAATGTTATACCTGGTTACGTACAATAAGAGAGCAAAACAGTCAAGGAAAAATATATAGGGAAACGTCTTGTGAAATTACAGTAATTATTGTTCTGTCTCGTGGCATTTGTAGGACTACATTGATTGTTTCAGGTTGGTAAAAATAAGTTGCTGATTTTTTTAAAAAAAGAGACAAGAAGGCAACAAAAGTAAAACCCTCCTCTTTGTTTATCCAGTTCCCTGTCTAAAAGGTTACTAAACCTTATCCCTATTTACAAGTCCCATTCACTTTCAGACTAACCACTGCTTTGAATGAAGTACAGGGATTTTTATCTCAGAGCAATCAAACTACAGAAGCATTGGCCTACCTGTGGCCTTGGGATAACTCCTGGCACCCAAAAGGTTAAGCATGCAGCCAGACAGGTTCTCCTGCATATAGCTCCATAATCATTTATAGGGGTTACTGCAATCTGACATTTTTTATTACCCATATGCTCTAAGTTCTGATTTCAACTGAACAGCAAAAAAACTGCAAGAGATGAGCTTTCCAAAAGCTAATAAAAACACATAGGATTCAGGTGATCGGGGTTTCTACTGGTGTACTGTAATGACAGTGGTATGTAGTAGATACATAGATTAGATCAATGTGCCTATAGTAAAGAGTAGATATGTGCCCCAGCCCACTGTATTCCACTAATTTCTGAAGAACAATAAATACTTGAGGAATGAGAGAAATGGAAACTTAAATCCTTACCCAAAGAAATTTATATGTGCTTTCCAAACTTGGCATAAGATCGATACCTTTTTACTTTTTACCCAAACCTCTGAAATTCTGTAATGAGTTACAGAGCATGGGGGTCTACTGGACGGCTTGACTATCTTTTTAGTCTTCAAGTTTATTTTTTATAAAATTATTTTTATAAAATTATTTTTCAATTCATTTATTATAAAATAAACCTGAAAGGGGTTCCTTAGGGATTAGTATTGGGACTGTGCTATATAACATTTTTGTTGGTAACATAGGCAGTGGGATCAAGTGCACCCTCAGCAAGTTTGCCATTGAAAACAAGCTGTGGGTACAGCTGACACACTGATGGGAAGGGATGCCATCCAGAACAACCTTGACAGGCCTGAGATGTGAGTCTGTGCAAACCTCATGAGGTTCAACAAGGCTAAGTGCAAGGTCCTGCATCTGGGTGCACAACAACAGTCTGGGCAGAGAATGGATTGAACATCTGTGAGAAGAACCTGGGAGTGTTGGCTGATGAGAAGCTCACCATGAGCCAGCAAAGTGCACTTGAAGATCAGAAAGCCAACTGTAGCCTGGGCTGCATCAAAAGAAGCATGGCCAGCAGGGTGAGGGAGGTGATTCTCCCTCTCTGCTTCACTCTTGTGAGACTCCACCTGGAATACACCAGCACAAGAAGGACGTGCACCTGTTGGAGTGAGCCCAGAGCAGAGCCAAAAGGATGATCAGAGGATTGGAGCACCTCTCCTACAACGACAGGCTGAGTGAGCTGGGATTGTTCAGCCTGGAGAAAAGAAGGCTCCAGAGAGACCTTGTTGCAGTCTCTCAGTACCTAAAGGGGGCCTACAGGAAAGCTGGACAGGGACCCAGTCAGGGCGTGTAGTGATAGAACAACGGGTGATGGCTTTAAACTGAAAGAGGGTAGGTTTAGATTGATAGTAGAAAGAAATTATTTACTATGAGGGTGGTGAGGCAATAGTGCAGGTTGCCCAGAGAAGCTGTGGATACCCCATCCCGGGAAGCGTTCAAGGCCAGGTTGGATGGGGCTTTGAGCAACCTGGTCTGGTGGTGGGTGTCTCTGCCTATGGCCAGGACTTTTGGAACTAGGTGATCTTTATGTTCCTTCCAACCCAAAGTACTCTATGATTATTACAGACACTTTATAGAAATGCTGTTAAATACCATTTTTTCCATTTCTACTATAGCGATATTCTTAAGGGCATCATAGTATACAGGGAAAGGACAGAACTGGAGCAAGAGCAATACTACAGGAGCAGACTCTGTGGGGCAGCTCAACTTTTTATACTTCAACTTTTTAAAAAAACCTTTTTTGTTTGTTTTTACTTTTTTAAGTATTTAGAAGATACTTAAATGTAGAACTTAGTGATATGGTTTAGTGCAGGACATGTTAGCGTTAGGTCATAGGTTGGACAAAGTGATCTTGGAGGTCTTTTCCACACTAAATGATTCTGTGATCCTGTGAACTCTTTGGACAACTAGTTCTAATTCAGACAAGATTTCATTTTGAACTCCTAAAATACTCCACATTTCTGTGATTTATCCATGTACAAGCACAAAATACTATTGCAATCTATCAGCAATCTTTATTTTTTTTCCTCCTATTTGCTGGTATTACCAATAAGAAAAATTTACACCTGGAAATTTACACCAAATTGCCCACAGTAGGCAAGGGGTAAAGATCACTAACTACTCTCCCAACATGATACTTATAAATCCTTCTAATTCCAGTGCTCAGTTCTGTCCACTGTTGCTCCTGTGTAAGTATCCTGCTATTCTGACCTCTAATTACTTTAGAAGAGCTCAAGTGCCCTCTAGTGTGACTTCAGAATATCTAGACCGTGCTTTTCTCACTGTCTGGGGGACTAAATAAGGGGTCTTGCATTTGACTTGAAACATTTTTTCACAGGTCTGTAATATTTTATGACATAAGCTACTCTGAACAACTGCTTTGACTGAAAAACTGATGGTTGTTGTGATTTTTTTTTTGTAAAGTTGCTGAACGATAGCTATTACTAGTTCCACAGGCAATTACTTGTTTTATTCCCAAAATGCAAAATAGCAACATTTACTATATGTTCTGAATTTTTCTTGACCATTCCAACTGTTTATGAAGTAATGCTGTTGCTGGATTTATTCTCTTAAAATAGATGGCTTTAGAGTATCACCATTCTGGGAAAAAAAAAAAAAAAAAAGAAAAAAAAAAGTATAATCACTCTATTACTTTTTTAGTTTCTTTTCCTTCCAAACTTTTAATATACATATACCAAGTAAATTTTATTTTTACCTACTGCATTTTTAGTAGCTTGTTGGCCACAATTAAAATTTTCTGAAATGGTAAAGTAAGTCTTACTTTTCTATTCAAATTACTTTCCTAATTGAGTCAATTTCGAGAAATGTGGCCCTTTTAGAGCTATTCTGTCTGAATAATGAGCATGCTTAGATCACCTCATAGCATATGTTTCTGGAAGCTTTCTGAAACAGGCTTCTTATTAAACTAATACACTTATTTAGTAGTGTGACCATGAAAAGATAGCAAACTCAGGCACCAAATGGATTCTTTTTTTCCAGACTAAAGGTAGAAATGGAAAGAGTACAGGCTGTGGACTAATATTGTTTCATACATCTTGCAGACTTGTGAAAATTCTCAGAACTGACTTGAAAGAAATGCCAGATATACAAACATAGATTGTAGTCATACCAATCAACTTTTTTAGTATCTGACAGTAAATGCTTAAAGAAACAACATAAGAATGTCAATATAAGCACAGGGGGAGTACTTCCTTAGTACCAGCCTTTTGGAATTCAGTGATGTTTGTTTCAAAAATTGAACAGGAGGGAAAAAAAAAAAAAAAAAAAAAAACAAAACAAACAAAAAAAAACCACAAGTGAGAATAGTGGAAATAAAGGACAGCCTGACCTATCCAGCTGTGGAATGATTTCAAAAGAAAAATCCTGTCATTTGGCTCATCTTTATACATACAAATTTAAATGCTAGAACTGCGTCTCAAATTCTGCCCTCCAGTTCAAAAGACAGTAATGAAATTCCAATAGCTTTTTCTCAGTTTTTGCTAACCACGTTATCCTATTCCACTCTTAATGGCCTTTTCTATTACTTCTAAGATCTGGGAAAATGTTGAAGTCTATTTAGAAGTATGGCAACTTTCCAATCAGAAGTAGCAGCTGCAGCTAGGATCAGCAGCTCTCCCTGACACAATTTTTCTCTTGTTGTACACATACAGTATCACAGTATAATTGCATGAATATATTTCCTATATTTCCTCTGCTTCATGTCTTAATTCCTTTTTCTAATGTACTTTCCCCTGAAGTCCTGCATGAACTCCACTTTCACGTTGTATGTGCGCCCGGGCGCTAATATATGCAACATGTTGGACAACTTGTGGGACTGGCAACAGCCAGAAGAGGGTGCTGTCGCCCTGTGAGATGCTAAGGGCAGCACAAACATGCAAATCTGACCGACATCATCATCTAAAACGACAGCTGAATGTGAGGATGGAATAAAGAGAGGTACGTGGACCTAGTGAGTCCTGAATAATGATTTCTGTTTTGTTATTAGCATCAGTTCTGAAGAAAAGTCTGCAAAAGACTGTTGGTTTCTGTCCCACATTTTGTCCAAGCCAGCTAGTGACAAGGGCCAACTTACTGTTCACAAGCTTACATTTTCTGCATGGTCTGGTGGCTGGCCCCTTTGCCATAGGGGGCCCCTGCTAACACAGTTTAGAGAAAGAACAATGCAGAATCACCTAAATCATCATATCTGAAATGTTTTTGAGAAAAAAAAAATAATCACAAAAGGATTAAATCAAATCCACGTGGCACAATATCACATTTCATGACTACAGACAAAAAAGCTAGATATCAATAGAATATGTACTTTTTTCTGCAAATGACTTCTCTTCCAGAAGCAAAGAAATGTTAAAATAAATGTATCTGCAACAATAAATTACCAGAAAAACCCAGCCACATGGTATGAATTGCAAATTGAAGTCACTATTCAGGGCACCAGTTGAAACTGCTAGCAAAAACATATTTATCATCATAAGAAGATATATTTATCATCAGTTCAACTGGACGGATGGATCTTGCAGTGGATTTCATTCACTGCAAGATTTATGCAGCATGGAGATCTACTGTTTATGAAGGCTGAATGCCCTGCTCCTAAGCTGTTTGGGAGAGCAAGCATGAAAATTAGTTGAGAAATTTTTCAAAAGCTATCTATTTTGCCCTCATTAGACAATGTAAAACTGTTCCTCCTTTTAGATTTGTTTATTGCTTCAAATATCAGGGGATAACAAATTGCCATTAAGTTATTTTGTCTCTTCAAATTGTCTCCTGATTTCGGTAACTTAGGAGGAATATGATGGATCTGGTAAGTCAGTACCATTTAGCACAGCATCAGCCCAAATAAAAGAAGGAAAATGGCAGAGGTTTGCTTAAAGTAGGTTGAAGGTTTCTTTAAAAACAACAAAAAAGTATATTTCATTGCTAATGGAACAAGAGATTCCTAATGAAACTCAGCAGTTGCAATGAAAATAAACTATTTGGGATGGTTTTCCAAAAAAGCTGCCAGTCTTTAAAGCAGCCAAAAATAAACAGCAAAGTGAGGGAAAACAGAAACCATCTTCAACATCTTCCAGTATTACTGAACCGCTAGATGACTGTAATTGCATTCACAGTAACAAAACCTAAGCATCTGTGCAAAAGGCTTAGGAAGTTTCAATACACATCTTGAGCAAAACTAATTCCAAAACACAAAACTGGATAGGTAAAACTCTAGTTACAGTAATACAGCACAAAACAGGAAATGGCCGCTCTGCTATTTAAACACTGAGAGGAAATGCTTAGCATAGAAACCCCACCTCTCAAGAGACTCTACCTTACTTCGAACTCATTTGTCAAAGACCGGCAAGCGGCTTCAAATTCTTCCTTTTAAGACTGTGTGAAAGAAAATAGCAGCTGAAAAAAACTACGTAAGACAAAGATCTAAGATTTTGACCACAGAGACAGCATTTCTGATGCAGTTTTGAGAAGAAAAGTGGAAGTATTAGTGATTGGAAGATGAACTTTACGGGACCTTAGTTGCAGAGCGTGAGGGAAAACTATTGTAAGGAGTTTGGCCATTTCCCCGCTATCCTTGGACTTCACACATCAGACTCTCAGCCCTGGAAGCACACGTTCCGTGCTGCGTCGCGGGGGCAGAGGGATTTAATCGCCCGCACGCGGAGGGAAAGGCGGCAGAGCCCTCCGCTTCCTCCCGAACCCGTCTGCGGCCCCGGCGCGCCCCACGCCGCGGCGGCTGCCGGCCGGGCCCCACCGCACGCCCCACGCCCGGCCATCTCGCACCGGCCTTGCCGACAGCGGGCCCAGCCCCCGCGTACGGTCGCGGAGAGCCGCTCCCTGGCTTCCGCGGTCCGCCGAGACCGCCGCCACCCTGAGCGCTCCGCCGGCCCGGCCCGGCCCGCCCCGGCCCCGGCCCCGGCCCCGCCCCCGGTCCCGCCGCGCCCAGCCCGGCACCTGCCCCCGGCCCCGCCCCGTGAGGAGCCACCGCCCAGCCGGGCCGAGCCGCCGCGGGAGCTGCCAGCGAAGCCGCGCCCGCTATGGGCACGGCGCGCGAGGAGATGCGCCGCGTCAAGGTGCTGCTCTTCGTCTTCAACCTGAGCTTCTGGGTGAGCGCCGGCCGGCGGGGCGGGGCGAGGCGGGGCGGGGCGGCGGCACCTGCCGGGCACAGGCGGCGGCGCGGCACGGCGCGGATGGCGGCGCTTCGAGCGGCTGGAGCCCGGCGCGCTTGGCCGGGCGCCCCGGAGCCTGCCCGAGCTGACGGGGCGTCGGGTCACCCCGGAGTCCCGCGGGGCTGCCCCAAGCCAGATGAAGTCTGCAAGTCCCCCAGAAGAGCGCTGCGTGCCAGGCTGCTTAGGCTGCTGAAGCGCCCCGCTAGCGCTCTCGACTTTTTCATAAAGATACATCTATTCCTGGAAAAACGCATACTTGACGTATGAAGGCACTTCTGAGAAGAGACAACATCTTTCTTTAATGACAACTTAAAGTAGCGACAAGCTTAACTTTTCAAACAGGAGGCCACAGTGGGTCTCCCAGCATCCCATGCAGCATATGTAGTGCAATACTTCTCCACAGCATTGTGACGCTTTTTAATAATATTTCGAATGGTGAGCCAACAGCTGCTACTTTTACCAGTTCATCCTGGAAGACGAAGTCCTTGCATCATGTTGTACTTTGCTTTGTGCTACCATAATGTGGTAAAGAACAGTGTTTATTGCAACACCCTCAAGATATCAGAGAATGCTATGCCCACTCTCCAGTCATAACACCTTTACAATAGGCTTGCAGTTCCACAGCACAATTTAATTTGTTACTTTTCATTTTTCTTTCACTTTACCATATGCTGTGTACTCTCTTCCAGTAACTTTTCAGTTTCACATTAGAAAACAAATAGAAATGTGGCCTTTTAAATGTCTTTTTCTTGCTTTCTGTTTAGGAAAAAAAAAAAAAAAAGTCACAAAATCATCCTGTTCAGCTTCTCTGGGGCAACCAGTTTTGGGCTTTTGTCTCCTTTATGCTTTAAACACAGTTAAACCAAATGCTTTTCCCTCTTGGTGACAGCGCTGCAAGCTCCGGGTACACAGTGCTGCTGTGCTGCTGGGAGCAGAATGATGTTGCTCAGCTGCAGCTGCAAGTCAGTAAGAAGGACAAAGCTTTGTCTTATATTGTTTCACAGGAGTGACACTTACTTGTGTTTTGTTGTCTGTCTTTTCATTGAAATGGCAGAAACCATCTTCTCAGCTGGAGTGGGGGCATTCCTTTCAAGCACATCCAAAGTACCAGAATCACTTAGAAGGAGGGGGCTCATGCTGCTGCTTAGCAGTGCACAGCCTGAGCCCAAGCCTGCAAGCAGGGGAGGTACAAATGCCATGACCAGAGTGGCAGGGATTCTCACACTATGATACAGCACATCTTGTTCTTTACCTTCTGTGAAGGAAGTTGTGATCCCAAATTCTTCAGCCATATGCTTTCTTGCCTTTTTTCTTGCTGTAGCTATGCTGGTTGAATCAAGTGTCTGGCAATGCAGTGCAGGCTCAAAAAGCACCATACCAGGTTTCCAAGGATATGGTAAACAATAGGTGTTTTATAAACCTCATTCAGGTTGGGCGGTTGCTGCAGACCTGGGCTCTTGGCCTCCATCAGTAGAGTAAGAGAGCATTCATAGAATCAAAGAACATCCGAAGTTGGAAGGGACCCATCACCGAATTCAGCTCTTGACTCCACACAGGACCACCCTCAAACCCTATGCCTGAGAGCACTGTCTAAATGCTTCTTGAACTCTGGCAGCCTCCGTGCTGTGACCAGTCTCTTGGGGAGGCTGTTACAATGCCCGACCACCCTCTCAGTGAAGAACCTTTTCCTAACACCAAGCCTGACCTTCCCTTGTTGCAGCTCCATTCCATTCCTTTGGGCCTTGTTGCTGTCACCAGAGGGAAGAGATCAGCACCTGCCCCTCTGCTCTCCCTTGTGACCTGGCACCACTCAGTCTTCTCTTCTGTAAGCTGAACAAACCAAGCAACCCTGACCACTCTGCATACGTCTTCCCCTCCAGACCTTTTACCATCTTTGTTGCCCTCCTTTGGACACTCTCTGCACAGCGTTGTGCTTGGTTCTGCAGGATGCTAAAACTGCCAGTACACTCACCATTGCCTGGCAGGTTTATAAATGTCCAGCATGCTGTGGGTCTGGGACCACTGTCTATAGCTGTTTTCCCTCATCTGACATGTCATTTTTATGTAGTCATTTTCATTAAAAGGATTTTTTCCTTGAATTTGACAGTATCCAATGCTTCCTTGTTAATCATTCTGTGATAAAAGATATTCTGCACTGTGATAATCATTTTATTTCCCAGTTCTGAGAGGGAGTCCAATATATAGGAAAAATTCCCTGTCAGAATCAGTCCAAAGACAATTCACTTCAGCACATCCCTAAGAACAATATAAGCCTTTATTTCTGGTAAGCCTCTAAACAGAACCATTCTCACAATTCAGCAGCAGCAGCAATTCTGAAATGGCCAAAAGATCTTCTGTAGTCTGGTATGACTGACGTCCAGCTGGTCTCACCATCATGTATCTTGTGACTCTGGAGATGGACCTGAGATTCACACAGGGGAAGAGGGCACCTCTTAGCCCAACAGGCTGTTACTTAGCCCTAAAACAGATTAGAGGGCTGAAAAAAAAAAAAAAGAAAGAAAAAAAGAAGAAGAAGAAGAAAAAAGAAGTTATTTCTGCCTATAAGTTTGGTTTGAGTCATGCCAGTGCTACTCAACTCCTGGTCTGGCAGCACTCCCCTGGAGTCTGTCAAAGACTTGTCTGGAGAACAAGGCTTACGAGGAGCGGCTGAGAGAGCTGGGACTGTTTGGCCTGGAGAGGAGGAGGCTCAGGGGCGACCTTATCGCACTCTACAGGTACCTTAAAGGAGGCTGTAGCAAGGTGGGGGTTGGTCTTTTCTCCCACGTGCCTGGTGACAGGATGAGGGAGAATGGGCTAAAGTTGTGTCAGGGGAGGTTTAGGTTGGATATTGGGAAGAACTTCTTTATTGAAAGGGTTGTTAGACATTGGAACGGGCTGCCCAGGGAAGTGGTTGAGTCACCATCCCTGGAGGTCTTTAAAAGACGTTCAGATGTACAGCTTAGGGATACGGTTTAGTGGAGGACTTGTTAGTGTTAGGTCAGAGGTTGGACAAGGTGATCTTGGAGGTCTCTTCCAACCTAAACTATTCTGTGATTCTGGATAGTGTTTTTCCTACAGTAAGAGCATCTTGACTCCAGGCCGAGGCTCTGAGCAGCCTTCTGCATATGGTGTGGCTACAATGCAGTTCTGGGTCTTCTGGTAGGAAGGAGGGCAGTGTTGGATTTGCATCCTGTCTATTCTCATGGGCACTGACTCCCTCGCCACCCTCGTCCCTTCCTGCCCCAATCCTTTGCCCATTGTGATTCAGGCCAAGTTTTGATGACTAAAAGAGCTTACTCAAAAAGTTTGAAAGCCACTAGTAAATTCATAAGCACCACTATACTGAGAAGCCAAAAGAATGAAAGAAGTAAATTGCACCAAATTTGTTGTTATCAAATACTACCATGAGCTTCCTGAATTTTCTGACAGTGAAATTCTGAGCTGTGGGACTTGCTATTGACACTTCTTTGACAACACTTCTTTGATGTTCTCCAGACATTTGTTATTAAAGTATTGACTAGTCTATGTATTTTTCAGCTGGCAGGATTGGCTGTCATTGCCTTTGGTTTATGGCTGCGGTTTGGTGGGGTTATGGCAGAGTTTGCTTCAGACAAAAAGCCTCCAGAATATTTCTTCATTGGTAAGTTTATTTGCCTGTGATGGCAGTAGCCATTAGCCTTGGTTTCATCCCAGGACACAAGACACACCTCATGCATTGAGTTATATAATAGCCAACAATACCTGAGCTGAACTGCACAAAATGGGTATTCTGGTGCTGTGTGCCATGTGGGTGGTGGCTTTCAACCTTTCTCTGCTTGGCATCAATTTCTTTAGCTCTAACTGAACTCTTTCACACTTGATTCAATTTCTACATTTCCTGAATGAATTGTGCTAATGCTGTTGCAGTAGAAGTTGAGATGGGTCAGAGACTACTGGGACATAGGGCTCATCAATATATCCTTCCAGCGTTTTCTGTGCAGCTGCTAATCAATTAAACAACAGTGTCATTTCTAAATGCGTCTAGTACCAGTGGAGGAGTAAGACTTTTGCTCACCATTTCTCCCTGTATCTCCACACAGAGGCCCTTAGCCCAGTTTTAAGTATCAGAGCAAATCCTTCCACAGCTGAAAACTGCACGATGTTCAGTCATCCCAAGAACTGTTCATCCAACCTAGGCATGAATTGACAAGTTCCTCTTGCCCACAGGACTGGTATTGGTCAAATCTAATTTAGGCATTTAATTTTTTTTTTTTTTTTTTTTTTTTTTTCCTCCCTGGGATTTGCAGTTGGGATTTTGGGAAATACAACCTGTTACATGTCTATAGACATCCTGAAATAGCAGTTGTCTAGGACTGCCAGCAACTGCATTTCTCTATCCATTGGTAGTTGCAACTTGTCTTTATGCAAGAAGGGTCAGATTTTTTCCCCTATTTTAATATTTCACTCCTTGATATAGACTCATTGGTACAATCATTTTTGCCATCTATAAATGCCATGTGTGAATGAATACCCAGTCCTATCTTGGCCATCAAGCCACCCTGGCAGGGTGTACCAGAATGGAATTTGACTCAGAATGTCCTAGCAGTCACACCCATTGACTGGGCTGTGCAGTTACTTTAAATACCCCCATTTTCATAAGGGAGACCTTGACTCTGATACACCAAAGTCCTAAACCAAAGCTTCTTTGACATATGCAACAGGGCCAGAGGCACAGATTTGACTGTATAATACTGAGGGAATAGATGGGTTGAGTGTTATGTCCAGCAACGTTTCTCTGGGAGTTTAAGAGACTGAGTAAGACCATTCAGATGGAAATCTGACTGGGGCCTGAGGAATGCTGCAAAATACCCTGTACCATCTCCTCTGATGCAGAAGGACAAGGAAATACAATTTATTTTTCCTCTAACACCTGAGCTGCTACATTGGCAGCATATGAGACCAGCACCTTTATTTCCACATCCAGTTTATACCTGCTGAATTTCCTATGCTGCATCTTGAAACTCTTCCCTGCCTCATCTACTTAGGTTTGACACAGGAGATTCAACAAGATAGAGGGATGTTCTGGCCTTCAAATTTAATTACTGTTGGTTTGTTAGAAGCCAGAAAGCAGTAAATCCTGTCATGTGAATAAGCACCATAGTCATTGCACAGCTTTGCAGTGCAGACTGTAACACTGTATAAACAATATATTCTTTGGTGCATGTGTATTGAAATCTTTGAAAAATTTAATCTGCCTCAGTCCTGTGTAAGAATTACAAAAGCTATTCAGAGTTGTTCATCTTGGGATGTCCTGAGGAATGTTCTTGTACAAGTTTAGTCGTGTATTGTGACATTCAGCTATTGGGCTGATTATCACATATATTTATAGTGCTGAATGCTGTAATATGTAACTGCTAGCAGAGGAAGTGCTAAGGAACAGGACATAAATATGTTGAGAATTCTTGTAAATTGCAATTTTGGCTGAACTCTAAGACAAGGTTTTGGCTCTTTTTTATAATAGGCAGTGTGTTCTGAATGGAGCATGTCTCTTAAACAAAAAAATATATATGCTCTCCTCCCTCCTTACAAATTACATCAAATGCTGTTATGAATTCTTAACTATGGATGGGGCAGCCAGTCAGAAACCTGAAGAGGTCAACAATCAGTAAGGCAATAGTAAAAGATCGGTGATAAGTTAAGTACCAGTGTGTTTTTGTATTTGGTTTTTTTGGTTGGTTGGTTGGTTTGTTTTGTTTTTCAACAGAAGCAGCAGACAAGGCTGCACTTGGTCTCAAGTGCTTTAGCTCTGTAGGAGACTTCAAGTCCCCCTTGACATTTGTGCATTTAACCCATCTCAGAGTTTCTAGGAGCATTGTTTATTTGGTTTTGTGTGTTTGCACGGTAACATGCATTTTGGGTGACAGCCAGAACTCTGCATAGCAACTCTTAATATGGAATACTGTGCAGTACACTACATGCAGCTGCCCAAAGGGCTGAAAGAGAAAGCAGATCACCAACATGACTTGGAGTTACAAACACATGGCCATATATTTAAAAACAATTTATTTAACTTCGTTCCACTGACCACTGTTGTGGCTGCCTTGAGATAACCCAAGTCCCTGTGATCAGATAAGCTCTGCTGATATCAGCGCTTGGAAGGACACTGCAGCTGCATTTAGATGTCTGTAGGTTGAAGCACTGCTTTGTAGGTTGAGGCACTGTCTAGAATCACCATCCTGTGGTTAACATCTCATTTTCTTGCTTCCAAAGAGCAGCACATTCTGCTCTGTTTGTACCTGTACTGAGCTGCCAGCTGAAACTAACCAGTTTCTCTCTGTTGCTTCCTTATAAAGTTTTTTTTTTTTCCCCTGGATCTGAAATTTTATTTTTAAATAGTTGATAATTATATCCTTGCATTTTCCTACAGGCCAGAATGAGTTTCTCTAAATAGCCTTGTTCTTTAGCAGCAGTCCAGCTGTCTCTTCTACCCCTTGGAATAGTTTGGGCCATGACTTGGCAACCAGGCCTCTTCATCTTTTCCAGCCACTGACATGTTTTTGTTGGTTTCAGAACAACTTGCAGGCAGCACTGCTGAGGTCAACCACATATGTGGTGTTACTTTTCTGTTGCTTGTGGTTTTGTGTTCAGTGATCCACCTTCCCCACTGCAGCTTGCAGTTTTTTAACCTACAACATAAGGGGATGAAACTGGAACTCTTTGACCCATGCAGTCTCCATCTGATCTACTGAATGTATCGCACCCTGGAGTGGAAGATAAGTTTTCAACAATATACAGGGAGTAGCTTCCTAAAATTGGACATCCTCTCATTCCAGTTCCAGCTTTTGGAGTTCTCACTGCAGTGGCAGGCATGACAATATTTTTGTGTTACTTCATCTCATAGTATGTTTTTTGTGCATGTGCTTCAGGGCAGTTAGGCAAAAACGTACTTTTCCTCTTCTTATGGCAGCTCAGCTCTCATAGATTTCATATATTCCTTTCTTAGCTGTATTCCAGTAAATAATAATAATTTAAGCAAAGGTCAATAGCTGGGCAGTCACCTCTTTTATCTGAGTTGTGTGTGACACTGTACTGACCAAAAAGAAAAAAGATCTTTCACTCCTTTCTGAGGCTCCTGTGCCACGATTCTCATGAGTTTTTTACTGAGCAGGAAAGTCTGCAACAGTCAGAAGGGTAAGAAAGATGCGTGTGTGAACCTGACATGAACCTTCTACTGACTCGCAATTGATTGACCCTTCATTAGTTTTTTGTAGTAGTGCTGTTCTTAAATTTATAAATACCTAAACCACAGATGAGAAGGCAAAGTGCCTGTTGAGTGCAAGTTGAGCATTTGTTAAGTAAAAACCAACACAGGGGCTTTTTAAAGGATGGCTCAAGACATTTGCTCTCCTCTCTTTGCATTTGGTGGATGAAGAGAAAATCTTTTTTGGCTTCATGGACAACACGGAGGACAAACTCTGTGTCCCCCTAATAAAAGAAGTGAGAGGGTCACATCACTGCCAGTAGCACTAAAAATGAAGTCCTGTTAATAAGGGTAATGATGATGAATGTGAATGGATCAACCTGGATGATTCTTCTCATAATGGGTAGCACTGAGTCATTGCTTCTCCTGCACAGCCAGAGATCACAAACTTTCTGATATATTATGCTCTCTTTGCCCATGTTCCATGATCCATGCTGCAATCCAGAGCCAGACCAGCTGTGGATGGAAGTTTCAGGGTGGCTGTGGCTTTTTCTTGGGGTCTATGAGAGCATGAGTGATCATTTTGGCTTTGAAGGGTACAATTAGATGGTGCATGCCTTAGGATATTAAGTCATGTCTGGAGTTGAAGGATAGTAGTATTTTTTCTCCACAGGAATGGGTGCCCATGCAAACAGGAGCTGGCTAGAAGTTAAATCCATGTAAACTACAATTCTCTGCTTCTGTGCCTCATTCTGTTGTATTCTATTCAGGTATTTTGGAGTCAAACACTGTACCTTTAATCAGCAGTATTTTCCAAAATTCAAGGCCTATCAAATTCTATCAGCCCTAAAATAAGAACTATTGACAAAGTAGCCTCTGTATAGTGACGCAACACCACAGGAGGACTACTGAGTGTTCCTGCCATCATGTGCATTAGACCTTGCAGAGGCTTTTAGTCTGTACCTAGACATAAGCAGTGAATTTGTCTGTCTTTCTTCCTATCATCCTGTGTTCTAGTCTTTTCTGCAGTGAATAAAGTTTGTTTAGAAAAGGCTGATAGTGATCCTGAGTGGAAAATGAAAGCTACTGCATTAGAAATCATCTTGCTATATGATAATCAACACCCCCCCCCCCACCAGAAAAAAAGAAAAAATCTACATCACCACCAGCAAAAAACACTACCTCAAAGTGAAAGTGGTTCAAAAGTCTTCAGTCTCTATGCTGGATCATGAAACCTAGGCAATCAGTACCTATGAGCCAGTATCACACCAGAATACCTAGAAGACAAAGCCACCACAAAGTCAGAATTCTAACAAAACAAGCCAATTAAATAAAAATAATCTGTCCATCTAGCTCAGATTGTTTTGTATGTGTCATGTGCTGAGATCCAGAAGGGTTGTTTCTTAAATTAATCACTTAAGCATGATAATATTATTTATGTTTTTTGCCTGGTAAATTATCCTTGTCTTTCTCCCACCCTACTCCCTCTGTGTGCAGCTATCAAAAAGCTAGCTCAGTCCACACAGCAGCAACAGTTGAACTGACAGTTACACCATCTCTTTCTTCGATGCACCCTATTCTCTTTTCTCCGGGCAGCTGCAAGTCACCCTAAGTGTCTGCACGCTGGCCTCATTATTGCAAATGCTGAACTCTTACAATATGATTCACTGAGTATGCAGGGTATTCCATGGCCTACCTCAGTGAGTGTTCAAGCAGTTGTATCTTATTCTGGTCAGACTGCCTGTGCGGAGGCAGCACAATGTTGTGCAGGTCAGGGTCCAGCACCATAGGTTCAACATTTTTAATTATCTAGGAAAAGCTCCAAAGCAAAAAGGGCAGTAATGTTCTTGCATGAGTGAATCAGGCTGTAGAGCACTGTATCAGGCTGTAGAGTACTGTTTACAGCTGATTCTGTTTATCATCTTTGAGTGTACGTCAACTTCTTAATCTTTTATCCTCAGTCTAGCAACACTTGAAAAAAAAGAATATGGTTCTGTGCAGAACTATGTACCTATGTTGCCAAGTGCTTTCATTACATTGTCAGTCAGACACTAAGAAGCTAGATGTTTCCTATAAGCAAAGGCGCTGGGAGGCAGCAAGTCAGCTTGTAGCATCTTCGCAGGGATGCTAAAAAACACACACAGCTCCAAAGATGATTTAATATCAGCTCTTCTGTCACTAGTTAAGCTGCATGCAATCTGCAAATCTTTGGGCATCAATGAAGCCCGCTGAAAATTGCCTGTTGGGTTGAAGAACCTAAGACCAATCTCATACCTCTGACTTCAGTGAACCTTAGTATAGGGTGAAGTAGACACTGACAGAGCCATTGGAGACTATTGAGAAGGTGATATGTGATACTTTTGGGCTTATGTGAATTTGGGACATCATTATTCAGAGTTGTGAGATGTGTGTGACCAAGATATGTAACAAATGCTGGTATTCTGTGTGAAGGGGGAGGCATTAAACCAGGATGTTACATTACAGTGAGGTTGCTTTTAAACTGAAATTCAGGAATTGTGTACCAGCAGAAGTCTACTAACTGGCCAGTATCTGTAATGCTTTTATGGTTCCAGGAAGATTAACCATGTTGTATTCACACAACACATAATTATGTTTGTGCGTTATGCTCAAATTAAGGGTATGCTCCAGTTCTCCAGAAACTTATCTTCCTTCAGAGAACTCTGCCTTGCTTCTCTAGTTTTGAAAATGTGTTTAACAGATAAATTTATACTAAAAATCTTTCAATACAAAAATGGTAATGTCCAGTAACGAGCCTGTTTCAAAAACTGACTCTGCCACTGAATGTAACATATATAATTGTTCTTGTCTGGCCTGTTATTTCCAACTCCTACATGTGTTTTCTCATTTTTTCCATCAGTGCACTTGCATTCCAGGTTCCTTGGTGCTCTGCTGAGGGTCTGAGAGCCTCAGTCCATCTAGGGGAAGCACATCTGCCTCCAAGACTGTAATTCACATATAACCGCAGGAAACTCTCTTCAGGTCGTGTCTGGGTTCTAGGACTCCTGTCATCACTGCCTCTGGATCACTTATGCCAAGAACAGAGCTGCTTGTGTTCTCAGCAGAGTATGAACAGTTGGCATTTTGTTCAGTGTTCGTTACTCAGCCCAAAAAAGAAAGAGTAGAACTATTTAAAATGGAAAGTGACCATATAAGCCAGGTAAACAAGAAACCCATGTGAAATAAAGCCAGCCAGACAGCATACAATTGTCTGCTCTGACTCTTTGCTCTAGGCACAGATTTGTGTCTCATAGTTGTCAGTAAGATTTTAAAGAAAACCAACTTTGTGAATGTGATCTACTTCAGACTGTGAAATTAAATCTCTACCAGTCTAGGAGGCTGGCAGACTATATCTGATGGTGGTGATAACAGTTCATGCGTTGTATGAAATAAGAATGGCTTTAATTTTCACATTAGTAGGTTCCTATCTGCCTGGTTTGTGTTGCAGTGTTTCCTTTCTGCCTCGTAAAATATTGGCAGTACACACTTCTGCCTATCACGATTCTTTGCAATGGGAGCATAGAGGGACTCTGGTTCTAGGGACAGTTGTTACTCTGTTCACGTGCATGCCTTTGGCTTTCAGGGGCTGAGAGTGACTTGCTTTTTAGGTCCTGCATGAAGGTATGCAATAAATATTCTTGAGTAGCAGGTAGCCACATAGTTGGCAGGTTTCTGTCATTATAGGTCTGACATTTGCCCTCCTTAATGTCACAGCAATATGCCTGTTTTCAGTAGTCTCTCTTCATCTGAAGGCTGATATTGTATGGGATGTGTGGTGCCAAACACTACGACAATGAACTTGGCAACTAGTAAGTTAACAAACTCTCCTCTCCATTAGCAGACAGAGATCAAAAAAGATACCAAATTAAGAATCAGGAAATGAACAGAGGCAAAATGAGGTAAGGAAAAAAAAATCATTGTACAGGCCAAAACCATTTGCTTCCTTTCTGCCTTGTACTTTTCTACTTTTCCTGCACAAAAAGCTGCAGCTAGACAGTATTCTCAAATCTCTGCCTTGACCTGACTTCATTTTGCCATGCTTTGTGGAGAAGCTCTTTGTGTCAGATTTTCTAGCTATCAAATGTGTTCCATTTTGTGACTACAAACTAAGTGTGTTTGTTTTTCTTTCTCTGCTGAGCTGTGGATTCCAAGCTGAAGGCCATGTCAAGGCTTTGTATTTTACAATGGAAGCACTTACGAATAGAAGCTGATTAAAGCTTTGCTTTCCGTCCTACTTTTGTTAAAGGAACAGGGTTTAGTGAAGTTTAGTTACTTCTGACATGTGATACTACCCCCACAGCAATGTATGGTATTAATACCACCAAATTTCTGGATTTGTCTGCTTCTTTGTTGATCCTATGTAGCCAAGTTTGACAGCCATCAGTCGATAATGTCACAGGGTCAGGCCATGATTCTAAGGGATGCCATACAATGCATCATCGTCACCCTCTTATTTTTCTCTTCCGCTTCTAGAGAGATTCACTTTTTAGTTTAGGTCTATTCCCATTACAGAATTTGAGATGATTGTGCCTACATTGCCGTTACAGCCCACTAGGAAAAACTCCAGCCCTGCGGAAAAGGACTGGTGGATGAAAAGCTTGACCTGAGCCAACTTAAAGGGGGCCTACAGGAAAGCTAGAGAGGGACTCTTTATCAGGGGGTGTAGTGATTTTTTTACATGTCCTCAGTATTTTTCAGCTAGAAATAACTAAGTGTCAGCAATTACTAGTCCTAGGCTGAGCAAGAACAAACTCTGTAATTAACTCTCCTGAACAAAAGATGGAAGAAAGTGGTTTTAAACTTCTGGCTGGCAAAACTATGGGACCAGGACACACAGCAAACTGAGCTTTGTTTAGTGAGTAGTGTGAGAAGTTCTTCCTGTAGCATGCCTTAAAAGGGAATTTCTAAGCTGAGGTAGCGGTTTAGCTGTGAGTCATGCAAGTGAAATGCTAAGCCTGTTTCTCAGACATGAGGAAACCAAGATTCTTGAAAGTGGTCTCATCCCTGAGCCTCAGAGAGCTTTGTCTTTCCTAGCATGAAGCAACAAAAAGAAATGGGAAGACATTTCTTGAGTCTTCCTAATCAAAAAGTCTGTCTCCTAAGTTGCCTAATAAGTAATTACAGGGACTGAAGTAGAAAGTGACATGTCAAAAAGGGCCCAGGAAACACCCCCATAATTATACCCCATTTGTTACCATGGAGATCTCAAAAAATGGCAGTTTTAGTGTTTGGCAGATGAACAGCAGGTTCTGCAACTGAAGTTAAGACTAGTGCTTTTTCCAACTCTCCTTCAGTAAGGGGCTGACTCCTACTCCTGAGTGACATATATCTTTGTATATCCCTCCCTCAGTGAAAGCCACAGCATTGTGAATGTGTACAAGCATTAGCTTAAAGAATGCTCAGTCCTACTAAGTCCCAAGATGCTGAATATGAAAAATCTAGAAATCACATAATGTGGACTGCCAACAGAGTCAGCAGCAAATCCCACACATCTGGTGTCACAGATCTGGCAAAGCCATATTAATTATAATTGTTTTGTTACTATTTAGCAGAATGTTTTCCTCAGCAGCAATCCCTGAAAGGAAGCAGTGCACACAAGATGGAGGAGGAGGAGAAGAATCACAATAGCTGGGATGGATATCTGGCTAATACACAGTGTCTGGACAGCTAATGAACAGGCAGCAGGTTGGAGTCTGCTTTCTTCAAAAAGGCTGCACCTGCATGGCAGTATGGCTATATGCTCTGCACTTGTATATTGTCAGTTTGTTTTTTCATTTTCCAAGCAATCATTGCAAACTGTCATTTATAGGGCTTTCTCGTCTAGGTCACACAAGGTCTGCTAATAGTAAGTCCTGGCAGCTCTGTTAACCCTGAAGATTTGGCTCATATTTTAAAATATTTAAATTTGTAATTGAGAATAATAAACATTCTGATGAAAAGTTTGAGTAAACAAAGCTGAGAGCAAGATTCACTGTGCCACCTAGTGTGCACAGTCTATAGCTCCACTGTCCCTCAAACAGCTTGGGGAAAGAAATTAAGGAAATTAAGCTGTTTTTTCAAGCAGTAGATCAGTACAGCAGAACTCTGTGTCCTCCATGTTGCCTACACAAGACCAAGACTAGAATTATATGATGCTGCACAGTCTTTGGTACTTTGTCTGGCATGGCACCCAGAGACAAGGCCCAAACACAGCAGTCGTCTGATAGGAACGACACCACACACAAAGGATGTATTGCCTAAGCACAGATCAAGCAATTCATGTTTACCAGTGAGGAAAGAAAAATTCTGTACTCTGGTTTCCCTTTGTCCTAGATAAAGCCCATATGAAAAAGAGGGGAGGGGAGGGGAGGAGAGGGGAGGGAGAAGGGATATCAGTATTTCCAGCAGCTTTAGAGATGGCAGAAATGAATGCTAATCCCCTTACCCCTACAGTTTTTGTCCTGCCAACTTCTGAACATAGCTGGGATCCTAGATCTGTTGTTTTAAGACTGGAGCTATACTGCCATATTCCATATTCTGTATTTGCGTCAGGCCTGGCCTCTGTTGACAATTTCATACACAGATTGCTTCATTATCCTCTTAATGCATTTCACCTGATGATCCACTTGTTTTTTTCTTTATGTAATTAAATTTGTCCATATGCACGTATCTTTTGGTCAATAATACAACAACTGCATAACACTTAGCAGTGAATGTCCAGAACATGAAAGCAATGCAGTATTGCCACTGGCTGCTGCAAAAACATTCTGATGCTGCCTACTGAAATAAGGGGTTTAGGAGGGTATCCTGCAGTTCAGAGGTAGGCAGCATGCATCATGAGATAGAGTTTGTAGGCCAAGCATGAAAGGTTCTTGGCCTGTAAATTTTAGGTACTCTACTACTTTAACACAAAATCACCTGTTTAAAAAAAATAAAAAAAATCTGATGTGATGTATCTGATTGTATGGTCCTGTGATTCTATCCACTTTCAGGCAACACTTTTCCAAGTCTTCTGGTTATAATGCAGTGATACTATTAACCTTCAAAAGCTACTGCTGTCTCATTTTTTTGATACTTACATCTACACACTGGAGGGGAAAAAATGTACATTACTGATGCTGGAATGTTGCTTCCCAGTAGGCAGTAACACGGCTAATTATTGTAAAAGGAAGGTGCCATACTACAAATCACTGAATTGTAGGCAAGCTTCCATTCTGGGCAGTGGCCAAGCTCAGAACAATAGCTGACAAATTTAGTGTTTCATTCACTTCCTCTAGCAGCTTTCAAGGTGTTCTCCCAATCTTCCTCTTCTTTCCAATAGCACTCACCTTTTTCCCCAGCCAAAGTACTGATTTGTAATACCTGTACCTTTCTTGAAGGTCTTCAAATGTTCTCTTTTATGTACTGCCAAGCAATTCGTAGAACAGAGATTGCCAGGTAATTTTTTGAGTTCCATCCCTGCATAGCAAGCAGTACAGGACATTTTCAGCCCCAGGTTCCATAAAAATAAGCAGTGTTGGATTTGTTGCCTTATGTTCCTCACTGAAGAGCTGTAAAGTCATTTGGGATGGTAGAATGTATGTTCTTTCTGGAATGAGCTGCTCTGGGAACAGGAAACTTGGAAGGTGGAAGTCTTTTCATTTGTCTCCATGATTCTCTAAGAGTTCTGAAGAAATCTTTAGTTTCCTTTTGTGATGAGAGCAAATTTTCTGTGTAACAGATGTTCTTTGTAAGAGACAGAGACCATTGTTATTTACAAATGTGTGGTTTTGACAAAATAGGTAGCAGACTTTGGAAAGAAAAACTTTCTTAAATTCTTGTCTGATTCTGATTTTCCACAGGACTCTATGTATTGGTGGGAGCAGGTGCTCTCATGACCATGGTTGGATTTTTTGGGTGCTGTGGAGCAGCGCGCGAGTCTCAGTTCTTACTTGGAGCAGTAAGTAAAAGGTTTCAAGGGCTTGGAAGTGCTGGAAAATCATTCAAAAGTATATGTCTTGTGTCATTAGTGGAAGGATCTTTGCTGTCCAAGATCTGAAATGTCTTATGTCCTTTTACTGGTTAATCCAGCATCTCTAGCCATCATGCTACTGCATTGCTTCTATACATGAAGTTCTATTGCTTGCCTCCTGTACTGTATTTCCTAGAATTACCCCATCTTTCTTGAAACTACCATTAAAGCCACATCTTTGCCATTTCTACCTTTGTTTTCATATTACAAGGAGCCTGACTTGATGCCCTTGTCACTGATCCTGTTCACGAGTTTTCTCTGTTATTGGGGCTGTTGAGATCTGGACAAGAATGAAGGGCTGAGTAGCAGTCCAAGTAAAGCACATTGTGCAGAGTAAACTGACATAAGGTTCTCTTCTCCCTCTGCAGTTCTTTGCTTGCTTGTTGGTGATATTTGCAGCTGAGGTCACTGCTGGAGTATTTGCTTTCATAGGCAAGAAAGTGGTGAGTAGCAAGCTTCTTCTAAGGTAATAAGGGGGCAGTTCTAGATTCCTGTGGCTGACGGACCTAAAGGCTGGCTCATACACAGGATAAGTATCCAGGAGACTTTTGCAAGCAAGACTCTCTAACATTCTTATCTGGAGTAAATGAGAGCTTGTGTTATCGCAAGTCTGGTTTCAGAATGGGATGCAGTTTTTGCCCCCTCAAGAATGACTATCTGTGTGGTCAAATGTTACATGCATGAGGAACATTAAGTGGAACTATATGATAAGGGTGTATTTCTTAGGAGAAAGGTGATTAAATACAAGCATTGAACTTATCCAACTAATAAGCATCTAACCAAACACAAGAAAACAGCAGATTCTGACCCATACAGAATAGCTCTGATTGTCATCAGGCTACAAAACCTCCCATATTTCCAATCATGTCTACCTCAGTTTACCAAGAATAATTTTCTGCACCAGAGGTTGATGGCACAAGCTGGAAGTCTGCACTGGACTGAGGGTAAGACTTATTTGCCTCTTACTTGGAAAGTCTGATTTCTGCAGGCAATACAGGAAGTTCAGAAAATCTATGAAGATATTTATGATGAATATATGAAAAATCCGGGGAAGGTCAACAGGACTATCTATCACTACCACTTAGCTGTAAGTAGTTCTCCTGAGCTTAAATACCTTGTACTACTATTCTACTATTACCTTGTCATTTAAAATTCAGAATGCCTCCCACTGAGGTAGGGAAGAATAGAACTGAAGGTTGCTTAAAATGGAGTCAGAGCCTCACAACCGTTTCCTGATGGCCACATCAAAATCCTGGATTTTAGATTACAAGTTATTCCTACTTTTGAAAGTTAAAATGGCCAGGCTTTTAAATTTGACCTAAAGCTTCTGGTCTTTGTTGTGCAGTAGATATGACTATTATGGATCTTTTAGATTTTAAAGTCCAAGAATAAATACCCAAAATGCAGAGAGAAGTACAAAGACAAGTCTCTATTTTGTCAGAGAAAAACCTGTGACCAATGTCCCAGGAACTACAGTGTTACCAACAGGAAGTAACTGACTGAACTGACTGTCACAGACTGAACCAAGTAGGCAAAAAAATAAAAGAACATAATTTGTGACTCAATTCAGGCCACCCAAAGTTAGTATCTGAATCAGCATTAGAACCTGTGACTTCCTGAATGCCACTTGCATGCATCCTTTATCTACTCTGCCTCTCACAGAGATCAAACCCTGGCTTTGTTGCTCCTCACAGCATTCCCACGTTCTTTAGAACAAACATTTTACAACCTAAGACCCTTTTGTCCTTCTCCCATTGCTGTTATTTCTGGCCCAAAGAGGAATTCTAAGCATTTTGTGGGAGACATGCAAACAGAAAAAACAAACCCTCTGACACACTGATTTATTATGGTCTCCAAACCCAGCACTATATTCTGTCAGAAATAGAGACTAGCCTTTGTGCATTGCCCATAATTATGTATGTGCTATTTGGACTTTCTACTTTCTCCATGCCTATTTCCTTGGAATTAGGGGTTCTGGTTTTCCAAAACCTACTTGTTTTCTTTGCCATGAGATACTTGGGGAAGTTTTTTTTTGTTTGTTTTGTCTGTTATGGCTACAGACAACTGAAATTGATTTTAGAGAACCCATGCAGTTGGAACTCTACCAGAGGTATCAGTTAGTACATGGAATAAATTTATGACTTGATCTGTATATTTTTTCTCTTACTTTTTGTTATCAATTGACTCACTATCAGCAGGAAACAGTCTATGATTTCCCCTTTTTTTGACACTCTCATTTAGCTCCAATGCTGTGGTAAAGATAATATGGAACAACAAATGGGATTACCTTGTCCAGAGAATATCCAGATGCCAAAGGCAAGTGTCCTCTGTTCTGGTTGTTTTAATAACTTTTTTATGTCAATCATTCAGTAAAATTGGAGACATTCTATAAGTAAAAGAAAGGAAGAACTTCCTTTTTACCTCACAAATTCCAGCAAGGAGGTTCTGTATGAAATGGAACAAAGCAGAGGTAGAACTAAATTGGAGGTCATATGGAACGTAGCCTGCCCTTATTTCTGAAGCCTGCTTGCAGCATCCCATTGTAGCTATGATAATATTACATCATCTGAAAAGCAAGATGAGAAAGATGTAGCAGAACAGGAGTCACAAATGAAAGACCCCATGAAAGCTGAATTTTGGCAAGTGCCTGTCTTAGTATTGCATAGAGACTCCTGAGTAGATATTTTGTTGTTTCTAAGAATGATACTGATATTTCTATCATTTGATGAATCTGCTTATCAGTACTCTATCAATCTGAAGGGCCAGACATCTTTATTTAGCATGGTATATCACAGAAAGAGTTTTAGGTTGAGGGAAAACTGATTGTAAGATGACTTGTATGTGTCAGCCTGTACAGGCAAGAAGTAAATAACAGCACATGCAAGTATTGATGTCTCACTAAAAAAGGGAATATGCTGTGAAAGCTGTCAAACAAAACACAAAGTATAGATACAAGAGTTACGGCAGAGACTGCAATCATCTTTTTAATGTTCATCTGTTTAGTGAGCAGAATTAATAGAGTTGTTTGGAGTGTATTTTTGTAGGAGTTAAAATCTTTAAATTTTGTTTTTAATAGAACTGCCTGGTTGAAATCCAGAATGTACTTGATGCTAATCTGCATTTACTTGGAATTGTTGGAATTGCAATTGCTGGCATCACAGTGAGTAAATCCATGCTCTCACTCTATCAGTATTTGAGTCCAGTCCCCTGTCCCTTATTAATAGCTTTGTTTTGCAGCTGCTGGTGAGATTCCTCAAAGGTGCAACAATTCTTAGCACTTTCAGTCTGTCCTGTGAAATGGCTTTTCAGGAAAATGCTGTCTGTAACATTGGTTCAATGTGAAGGATAGTTTAAATAAATATTTTCTAGGTCACAGATCCAGTGATCAGTATGTGCTGTGTTAAAGGAGCAGGATTTAAACTGCACAGTTTTCAGAACAGCATCTCTCTCCTAAACATTCAGCACCTAGTGATATGTAGCAATTCATTGAGTTATGTCATTAAAGCATCATTAAAACTTTCCTTACTCTCCACCTTCTCCCACAAGCATGTATGGTTGTTTTCCCAAGGTGTGCTCCTTCATGACATAGCTGTGACCAGTAGATGTCACCCTACTGCAAGGATATGGCAGGAGTGGGCAGTCTACCTCAAACACAGCTGTAACAGAAAGCATTTTCCAACATGCGTGTGCCATGACCTCCTTCAGATTCAGAAACCATCAACAGTCCAAAACAGCATGAGGAGCTGGAAAATTTATAAGAAATATGCTTCTAGCTGCTCTGAAGAGTAGGAGGTTCATGGAGTTATGTGGACATTCAAAGCAGATGAAGGGTCTACATATGTAATGGAAACTGTGGAGTGGGTAAAGGGTAACTGGAGTGGGTAAACAATCCTAGATCACATGTGCTTTAAGTTGCATAAAATGCGAAGGTGTACTCAAAAGTGCAGCACATCAATGTGCTTTGGATAGTTCCAAAAACCACAATGCTCAACAAAGATACACTAGAAATACACTAGAGCATGTCATCTGTGACTTCCCACCTCCTATATAGTATAGTAGAAATTGTGAAGCAATAATCTTCAGCAGAGAAGCACATAAGTACATTTTTCCATGCTTGTTTCTGACACTTCATGGTATGTGACTCATCAGCTGTCTCCTTTTTCCTTAAGGTGTGCAGGATGGGGATGTGAACTCGGTGATTTAACTGACCAATAGTACTGACATCTCCCATCATTTGCAGCGAAGCTTCAGGCAGTAGCTGCTAACTCTGCTTTGGAACATAAAATTGTGGCAAAAAGAAATTTCTGGAGACTCTGGAGACCTGCTGTTCTCTGCTTTTAACATTCTAGTAAACTTGTTCCCTAACATGAATAGAGTTTTTGTATAGTCTCAGTCCTGAGTAGCAACCGCTAAGAGCTTAGCTTTCTCTGTAAAACCACAATGCTTAACACCAGTACCAGGGATTCATCTGGAATCATTCTCTTAATCAAATGTGTATACAATATTCCACATACAAACATTCTGAAAGTCAGAAGCTTTTGATGCAATGCTAGGCATAACACCAACAGTCACAATTATTGATGTTAGTGCAGTTTACGTTAAAATTAACATTTGGGAGCTGTTATGCTGGCCATTCAGAACAAAGCATAGTGAAACCAATGTGGGCATGTAAAATCCTGGGTTTAGGTATCAGTGAAATATCTTTGACATTAATTGTCTGATATCTTAAGGTTTGTACATAGAAGCAGTCACTTGCTACCCTGCAATAAGAACCTTCAAATTGTTCAGATACGCATTCTATTTTATAATGTTTTTTAAAGTGGATCCCTAAATTGCATTCCTTTTCTTCTAGATCTTTGGCATGATATTCAGCATGGTTCTCTGCTGTGCAATCCGTAACACAAGAGAAATGATCTAAAACTTACACTGCACAACCATGTCCCAGAAGTTCAAGACTAAGCTTTACAAGAAGTACTCTTCTACCCAAATTAATAACTGTAATATGTTTTAATTAGTTTTAACATACTTTGAGGAAAATATCCCATTAGGTGAGGAGATGAATTGTATTAGTTACAGTAAAACTGAAGTGAACAAAAAGGGTTTTTTAATGTCTTTTCTAATGAAAAAAGCAAAGATGGCATCTAAGACTAATTCGTTTAATGTTTGTGTATGTGCAATTAAGAGTTCACATATCTACAGACATCATATAAGCACATGCATATCTCTCATTACATATATGTATGCATATTTAACAGATATCTGTATATGCAGTACCTTGTTTAGGTAAGTATGTGCAAATGAAATATGTTGTGTGTGCACGTTTGCATGCATATTCTTCCAGAGTCATCACTATGCAAGAGTGCACACACAGCCATAGGTTGCTTGAAACCCTTTTATACCAAGCCTATTTGCCAAGAATTGGCGGAGAACGAAATGCCATTTTAAAAAGTAAGACTTATGATCCATTTTTTAACTATTCTTTCCAAAGCCCAAAGAGAAAAAAATAAATAAAATTGGACTTGATAAAAAGCGGGGGGGGGGGGGGGGGAATGCTTAACGATCTGCTCCAAAGAACCTCACGTGAATAGACCCGACGAGCACTGGCACAGTTTACCCAGAGAGGTTGTGACGTCTCCTGTCTTGGAGATCTTCAAAGGCTGCCTGGATATGGTCATGGGCAACCTGCTCTGGGTGGCCCAGCTGGAGCAGGAGAGTTGGACCAGATGACCTCCACAGGTCCCTTCCAAGCTCAACCATTCTGTGATTCTGTGACTTCACTGTCATGCACAGACTGGATTATAATTATTATATATTCTTTTTTTCTAAGTCCAGTTGTATTTTCATGCAAATACAGAAAGCTCTGTAAGAGGAATCATGTCCAAGGAGATCCAGGCTAAACAAAGAGAGGGAGAGAGGTAGGAAGCTGGCAAGATACACAGTCATTTGGGAGTGACTGCAGTGCACAGTGTGGTTAAGCTTCCAGAGCTAGCCTGAGACACAAAAATAAATAAATAAATCGAAAAAAATTATGAGTTAAAGGGACCACTAGAATCTTTATTTAGAAATCCCTTTATTCTGCAAGACTCTATATGGTCTAAAATGCTGGTGCAGAAGTAGAAACTGTATCAAAAAAATAAAAAGCAGCAGCTTTCTCAGATACCCTGTAGAACCTAACTGGTCTGTGGAACTGAACTGAAGACAGAAAATGGTCAGGGAAAGACATGTAGCACTTTAATATCCTCTGGTTTTGCTTCAGTGACGATCACAGCTTCCATGGGGCTCTTACCTCAACCTCTCACCCTTTCTGGTGGGTGTAAGACAGAGAAGAAAAACGGGACATTTTTTACAGAGCCATAAAGAAAACCTTCTTACTGGCAGTTGTAGATTGTGTGTCAGGTGTAAAAATTAGTGTTCTTGAAATACCTCAGGGCTTGCGTTTACATAGTTTATTTCTATATTTTTGTCTATTTTTCATATTTATTTATTTAAATGTGTTCCTTTTAAAGCAGCCTAGAAGGGAGAAAGCTTATCCCCAAAGGGAGGTAGTATATCACAGCAAGGGCTCAGAATCTTTTATTTTTTGGCTTACTCCAGGTAACTCAGCATTTCAGGGAATAACTTTCTGTTAGCAACGTCCACATACCAGCTCAGTCCATCTGATTAGTATTAGTTCAGATTTCTGATGCAGTTGTTCCTTTTTTATGAGAGTGGGTATGACAGAGAAGAATTCAGATGACTTACTCAGTGAAATCGTCCATAATATCTAACAGGACTTGGTATTTACAAGTAATTTATTACACTAGAATATGATGGGACTTCAAGAAATGTGTGCAGTCCAGTGCACATTTGCATGGAATATACATCCCTCATGATATTTCTCTCTCATTTCGCAAATAAACTCAAACTCCTATCACTTTCTATTACTTCAGCACTGGAAACAGTGCTGCTGTTCCATGTTTCCCATTTAATTGACACATCTTGATGGTTTTTACATAGATCTCTCTTTTCAAATTTTTCAGCCACAAACTGTGTGACTATCCAGTGGCATTGAGACAGCCGTGCACTAAAGGTAGTATCAGCTACCACGCAGCAGGCACTGACAACTGTGTCGTTTCTATGCTCAGCTTCAGGTCCCCTGATGACAGGAGACGTTGTATTGTATACCACGTTTGGGTTCCCAAATCATTTCCCTACAGAGACCACTTATTTACAGTGAATTCCTGTCTCCCTCTCTTACCTTCCACCCATGTAATGACTATTTTTTTAAAAAACACATCTACGTATACCACTTGGTATTCATTTCTCAAATTTGTAGCATCAAAATGTAATGATATGACCAGAGGCAGCTTCTTTATTTGCTTACTATTTGTTGAAAGATGACGGATCCTGCTTTTCAGATGCACTGAATAAAAGGCAGTTTGCAGAGACTTCTATTGCTTCCCAAGGCCCTAACTCACCCAGAATGGCAAAAACATACAAGTGCCTTATGAAAACAGAAAAGAGCAGTACAAAGAAATATGCTATAAATTCAGACTTGAACAACATAACTTTCTGCCAAAGTTATTGTGTTACCTTGCAGCGTTTTGGTATTTTTCTCCTCTGAAGAGCACATTTGTTTTTCTGAGCATAATGACTGCTTATACTCTAGGTTTTACTGCTGTCTGGGTATATAAGACATCTGCACTGCATATCAGGAACAGAATGATACCAGTCACTGGTTTAATTCTCTAAATTACTGGTATATGGAAATCAATATATTACCATCTACCAGTGCTTTTAGCAGAATCCAGAGATAGAGCCTCTTTTGTTGTTTCCTGCTGCTGTAAGGTACATAATGTATCTGCAGTACTGTTCAGCAGATTTCTCTGCATCTTAGTAACTGAAGGCCTTTTTTAACTCATTCAAGGACAGAAAATACAGATGTTCTGTCAAAACTGTAAGGAAGTGGCAAAAGACTAAAACCCTCCAGGGGATAATTTTGAGAGCACATGCATTTTCTTCCAGTCTGATCCAGTCAACCAGTTTGTTCTAACCTATAAGTAAGTAGTTGATTCCCTTATTTCTTTTAACATCATTATTCACGTTTACCATGTCTATTTTTTTCTGAGTAACTGACTTGAGTGGGAGCTTCACTTGTTACAGGAAAAACTCAGCCAGTTTTGATATCTTCCAGAGACTGAACAGGAGCTGATGAAGCACAGCCCTGTAATATCCCTACAATGAAGATTCATATTTCACTTTATGCTCAAACTGATAGTTTTATAGCAAAATGTATTTCACATGTATTGAAAATTAAATTATCTTAAACCTTCAAATACTATCTTTTACAGCCTTTGGAGGCTACTGATTAACAGCATCAGACGATGTTCATAGAAACGTACATAAATAAAGCTTACCAATATCACGTCTTCCTCTCTGTTGGTGCTTCTGCCACTACTAGGTTCTCCAAAACACAAACCACTTCCAGTGCAATGTATTTGTTTCTACAGCACAAATTCTGATTTTGGACAGAACTGGGGTATCATCAGTGTATGACTGCAAAGTCTGTAGCAGCATTACCTCTATAGCAGCTTTCTGTAAAGAAAAAAAAAAAAAGGGCTGATGTTCCTTCTATTGCTGAAATCAGCTTTCACTTCCCTGTAGCTTAACGTGTTCTGAAGTGGTGTTTTATCAGTTTTGCCGTGAATTTGAAGCAACGTTCTAATAAAGATAACCTGAAACAAAAAGCTATCAGGGAGAACTTGTTTTTGTGCCTTCCAGCGTGCTATGTCCGCAGCAGTCTCCCACAGCTTCCCAGTCTCAAGCCGGGGACGGTGCCGCACCGCCTCCCGCGCGCTCGGCACGTCTGGCGGCCAGCGGGGCGCCTGAGGGAGAACTCCCGCCGGGTCGGGGTCGCCTTCGCCTCACCTTTCGGGTCCCGACGTGCAGGACACCCAGGACGCCGGGGCTGGCCACCTGCCTTCGAACACGCGATCAGGCGGCGACGGCGCAGGCCGGGGGGCCGAAAACGGGCCGCGCCGTCACCGACCCGCGAGGCGGGCGGCTGACCGCCCGGAGGAGACTCCCCAGGCCGGGCTCCGGAGGAGAGCGCCTGCCATCTTCGGCGGGGCCACGGTCGCCCCGAAGCCGAGCCGCGGGCAGGCTGCCGGAGAAGGAGCCGGCCTCAGCCAGAGCGCGCGGCCGCGGGACCGCCGGGAGCGGAGCGGAGCGGGGCGCGAAGCGGCCGCGGCCGCCCCCAGCCCGCAGCGAGCCACATGGAGCCGCGTAGCGGAGCGAGGCGCGGCCGGGAATAGCTCCGCAATGCGGCCCGTGCATGCGGCCCGTGCTCCGCTCTCGCAACGGCTGAGGCGGAGACGACGGCGGGGCCCCGCAACCGCCCCCCCCCCCCCAGCTGTCGGCACGGCCCGGGCTGCGGCGGTGCTGCGCGCCGGGGACGGGGACGGTACGGTTCCGTCCGCGGACGACTCCGCCCAGCGCGTGCGTGGTGCCGCCTCGCTCCCTCAGTCACCTCCTCCGGGGCGCTCGCGGGCCCGCCCTGCCGACCGCGCCTCAGCGGGCGGTGCAGTCGGGTGGGGAGGGGAGGCTGTGGGCGCCCCCTGGCGCACGGGCGGCGCTGCGCTCCTGCTCGTGGCGGGCAGCGGAGGCAGGTTCGTCCTTTCCGGACGAAGCCGAGGAAAGCGGGATTGTGTGGCGGCCTCCCCGCTCCCCAGCGGCGGGCGTGCCAGTTCGTGCGGGACTGTGCTTCTCAGGGCCGAGCCCGGCACGGTCACCGCCGGCCGCCTGCGCTACGGGCCCCCGAGACAGCGCACAATGCCCTGCTCAGCCCAGTGCTCCCACGCTCTGTGTGGAGGGCAGCGGCAGTCAGGTAACGCCCAAGCTCTTCTCTCCAAGCTGGTCACCATCAGAGCAACTGGAGTTGAAAGATGACCCAGTTTTCAAGCCTGTTCTAGATAAGAGAGGCCTCACTTTTAATGCAATGGCAATGTCGGTTTGGAAGAGGGGGCCAGTTACCTTCAAAGGATAAACATGCCTCGGTGTGGGCTCTGGTTGACCACAGCTCCTACAGGCCTCCTTAGTGTTGTGCGCTCCCAGGCTTTTCTGTTACTTCCTGTCCAAAATTAAGATCTTTGCCTTCTCCCAGCATCTTAGTGCTGTCTGCAAATCTGTTGGTTAGTTATGTGAAAAAGCATCGTCATGTAGATGTAAACAAGTGCCTGACCTTAAGGAATAATCACGTCAGTAAAGGTCCATTGCTGGACCTGAACTTAAAGTAGAAAATAAATACTGCTGAAAGGCCAAAGAGTGCTTTGAGAGCATGTAAAAGGATGTTTAAACAGTAACAGTCACAGAAATGTTTTATTTTTTTTACTATAAAAGAAGTCATTCAGTTATTTTCCTCTCTGTGAGTTTGCATAGGCATTAACCATGCAAGTAGACTGTTATTTTTTGCATGCATATCTTCAGACTGAAGACAAGTCTGTCAGATGCAGCAATGAGGGATCATTATAATAATTTTGCAGTGCTGCTTATTACTATAAATAGGCATAGTTACCTTTTTGGTTTTGCTAAGTGTAAATCACAGAATCACTTAGGTTGGAAGAGACCTCCAAGATCACCTTGTCCAACCTCTGACCTATCATTAACAAGTCCTCCACTAAACAGTATCCCTAAGCTCTACATCTGAACGTCTTTTAAAGACCTCCAGGGATGGTGACTCAACCACTTCCCTGGGCAGCTCGTTCCAGTGCCTAACAACCCTTTCAGTAAAGAAGTTCTTCCCAATATCCAACCTAAACCTCCCCTGACACAACTTTAGCCCATTCCCCCTCATCCTGTCACCAGGCACATGGGAGAACAGACCAATCCCCACCTTGCTACAGCCTCCTTTAAGGTACCTGTAGAGTGCGATAAGGTCGCCCCTGAGCCTCCTCCTCTCCAGGCCAAACAGTCCCAGCTCTCTCAGCCGCTCCTCGTAAGCCTTGTTCTCCAGACAAGTCTTTGACAGACTCCAGGGGAGTGCTGCCAGACCAGGAGTCCTCATCAGACTTGTTCTCCAGATCCCTGACCTAAATGTTGCTTATAGTAATGTCTTAAATTTTCCTATTCTAAATATCCCTTTTAAAGGTTTCTTTTCTAACTTTAGAAAGCACTATCTGATCTTAAAGCTTTTTTTCTTTGCCATTTACCAGGTAATGTAATTGCTGTTTCATTGCGTAATTACTTACTTCCTTTTTTTTTTTTTTTCCTATCAGAACTTGGTAGTCCATAGCTCTTTTGCATTCCGTCTCGATGTTTTTTATAGTTACATTGGGTTCTCACTCCCCAGAAAAAGTCTTTTGTAACTTAATTGCTAGCCTCTCTTGGTCCAACTGTTGTAGAAGTAGTCTTGTATATATCTAGCCATATCTATATCTATATATATCATATCTATATATATCTAACCATATCTAGACATGGTAAACCAGAGGTGTGAATGACATGTCTTACAGAATTAGGGTTTCTACTGTTTCTGCAAAATCTTTTGTTTTTTGTTTGTTTTTTTTTTGTTGTTAATTTTAAATAATGGTTCTAGAGAATTTAAATTTTCAGACTTTGCCTACAAAGGCATTTCTTTATGCATAAGACAGTTTTCATGCGTTGCACAGAATCTGTGACAAGCATGCAAATGCTGTCAGCTTGTTATTGCAATTGTGCTGGACAAAGCTTTTGCCTTGAGTCCTAGCAGATTCCTCTAGGCTTTCACAGAGACTTTGAAGCAGTTAAAATAAAATGAAGCTATTTGGGTTAGAGTATCAGGTTCCAGGAACATTCATGACAACTGCAAGATTGAAAGCAAGATTTTTCTAATAAAATTAAATTTCATATTGGTAAGATACCCTGTGAATTCTGGTTCCTTTGTTTACTGTTTCAAGCAAAGTGTGAATGGCATATGTTATTTGTTGGAGAGCTACAATCATATTACTAAAGATGAATTAGCATAAATAGAAAAAATGTATTGTGCATTTCAGTAGTATTTCCAGGTGCTACAGTAAATTTGACCCTTGTAACTTACAAGAGTACAGTCAAACTGACAGGAAATTACCATTGCAGACACTTTTAGTCAGGGGTTGGAATCATTCGTTTTCTAATATTGCAAATCATTCATATTTTGTATGTGTCAAACTTTTGGTTTTCATCTTAATTAAATTGGTTTATAGTCACTTTGATTCACCCTAATAGCTTTTCTGAATGCAATATTTAACTTTTAAAATGGATGTTAGTAGAATTTTAAAAAATGTAATGGATTTACAACACTGTATAATGTTAATACTATATATTCTAGTAATAGTAGGAATTTGGTGATAGTTTGCCACACATCGATAATTTCTTGTCTACCATTACTCAGATTAAAATGCAAAGTACAAAAACTTTGGCAATCGGATTAATAACTAAGGTTTTATTTTTCTTTTTGGTCAGCCCTATTCACGTCTTCAGTGTAGTCCTGCTGTCTATCTACAGTGCTCTTGGATCAGCAGGCATATTTACTTGAGCAGATAAAGATCAAACTGTGTTTTCATCACTCCTGTTGTAGGCAATAGAGGTGAGAGGCAAAGTTACCATTGAATTCTGTATGTTCTGCTTTGTGTTGTGATCAGTTAAACCAGGTGGAAACTAGCTCTTGTTCCCAGTGGTTGGTCTAGTACAATCAAAACTTGGCACTGAAGCGTCAGAGCTAAAGAAAAGGAAATGTTTATTATTTTACATTTATTTCCAAACTCCTGGGTCTGCACTTCTCACCTGTGCCTGTTCAGCAAATATGATAGGGCTCAGATCACTTTGAAACTCAGAAGGGGACGGTTGACCTGTGTGGGGAAAGAGAGGGTTCTTTTCTGAGTTTCATTTTAAGTTTGGTGGTATTACACCATAATATAATAATATATATAACAATAATAATAATACCAACTTATGGTAGCATTATTCCGGAGAACAGAGTAGCAAGATTTAAAGCTTCACTGTTTCTTCAATTCTTAGAAAGAGTTACAACTTTTTCCGTACACTGTAACAGAAAAGAGAGGCTTACTCTGCTAGTGCAAAGACATGAAAAAGTATGCCTAGCAATGCTAATGAACACAGGTCTGGACAACGCTAGCGATAAAGCAGAACATGTGTAGATACCTAACTGCATGTGCTTAGTTCCAGCTGACTATGCTATAAAGCTAGGGTCCTCAAAAAAATGTATTGCATACATGGAAAAATACAGTTGCTAATATGAAGGCTGCAAGGATATGTCAGTCTACTGAACTGTTTAATACTGAGACTATGTGTTGTCCAGTTTTTAATTCTTAGATATATCAAATGTTTTGTCTCTGAGCATCTCTTCGCACAATACCTGGAATTTATGAGCAAGGGTTCATACATACACAGTTATTTCTCCTTCTTCCCTAAATTAGATTTTGGTTCTAAATATAAATCTGCAGTCCTATGATTCTACTTTTGTGCATTTCACAACATCCTATTCATCAAAGTAATTCTAGTGATACCTCTTTAGAATAAGACTTTGTGCACACCAGTTTGCAAACCTGTTATGAAATACAGTTTTATTTACATTTAATTGTGAGCAGAAAGGTACATTTCTACCACATTCTGTTGGAAGCTTACATGTTACAGAGCTTCTGTGGTTTAGTGCAATAGTTTGGCCTAACCTTCTCATGAACACAGTCACTATAATCAGTATTACATTTACCACACTTGCAGCTTACGGCCACAGGGTAGGAATAGTAAGGGATGGTGTGATGAGGACAGCCCGGAATCAGTGCTGTTTGATACAACATCTCTTTGTATGTGCACACGTTTTGGGACAGAGCACTTTTGAGTAGCAGCTTCTTGCCATTGCTGTCCTACAAAGAAAAAAGAAATCCATTGTTTCACAGAAGTATACATGAGTGCTGAAAAACTTCCTTTGGCATTTTCTCCTAAATGCAGAAAGCTAACCTCTTTACAGAATCACAGAATTTCTAGGTTGGAAGAGACCTCAAGATCGAGTCCAACCTCTGACCTAACACTAACAATCCCCACTTTGACTAGTTCTGATATTTTTGGTGTACTTCTGTTTAGACCTTTCACTTTGGATCTGCATGTAACTGGGCATGTCTACACCTCTAGAAATGTTTGCCTTGCTTTTGTGGTTTTAACTAAAGTCCTGTTTGGCTCAAAGTGCTATCAGTACTTTGTGTTGACTACCTACTGACCAGGCTGGAAGTTAAAATGCAATGTTGAATAGTGAAGCTCAAGCATAGCATTTGGCATGCCTACATGTGAGATATTCTCAACAGCTATCTGTCACAATAGTAGTTCATTGCCTTCACCACCTGGCAAATCTCTTGGACTCAAAATTAATCAAGTAATTTACATTAACTAAAAGAGTGACCAAATACAATCTGCTTCTCACTTGTTCCATCCTGACCCCACAAACAGACTAGAGAAGCTCTGCAGCAACAGCAGCGGTCAGCTAGTTTTTATGCCACTGTTGTTCTGAATTCTGTGGAGTTTATGAGCCTTGGCATTTCTCATCCATACCTTCACAACAAGCTAACTGGTTACTGTGACAATAATTTGATTTTTATGTCTATGACAGACATTTTTAGCCTGAGTAACTTTCACATATTTTTTTTTTTCTCAGCAAGAATAGGCACATCTTTTATAGTGACGGCCTTTATGGGAACAACTGCCTAAAAGAGAGTAACTTCCTGTACCCGAGTCATGCAAAATCCAGCGCAGATGGTGGTGTTGATGGCGAGGCAGTAGGCACATTCCCTTTTCTCCACGTGGATTGTGTACTCTGAAGGAGCACAAAGTGATGCTGTTTGACCAAAAGTCAGGCCAAAGAGGAGAGACATCACAAAGAAGGGACTCATGCTAGACAGGAGGGGGGAAAAAAAAGAAACCCTAAGTAAAATCAGACGTGCCTTGCAGTCCTTTTCTCAGAATTCAACAAGAACAGTTACGATAGTCACAGAGTAGAAGTAACCTCAACTTTTTCAGCTACAGCTTCACAAATTATTTTCAATATAAGACATATATTTGAAATAGTACTAACCATTGAACAGAAAAGAAGGGTAAATAAGCCAATAACAACATATATGATCATTTTCCCTGCTAAATCATATTACATGGCACTTTTCACCAATGAGTGATAAAATACTGACAGAAAAATAACAGGAGGTTTTCCTATCCGTCCTTGCTAAAGGATTTGAAAATGTGACAAATGTGAGAGAACATGAGCTCTAGAATTAACCAGAGATGCAGAAATAATCTTAGTGGTTTAAAATACTTTTCTAAAGAAAGCATCTTATAAAATGCTCAAGAGAAAAAAAAAAGAAACAGTTGTGCATATCAGACATACCACTGTATTTTTTACTTTTCAGATGACTTAGAGGCATGGTGAAATGGGAACACTGCCAAGAAT
The DNA here is from genome assembly GCA_011075105.1 of Heteronetta atricapilla. Taxonomy (NCBI): domain Eukaryota; kingdom Metazoa; phylum Chordata; class Aves; order Anseriformes; family Anatidae; genus Heteronetta; species Heteronetta atricapilla. Next base: position 6,545,078 of record CM021756.1, on the reverse strand, counting down.
TAAATAACAGATTCAAGTAAATTACAATAAAGACTGTCAGCAAAGAGATCAAATCAATGAATCCGCGCATTATCTGTCTGTTGTGCTGACCTCATTTCCCAGACCTGCTGGGGGATCCCAAGAATTTGATTAGCTCCAAGACAATTCCAGGGTCTACTCTGTATCTTCTAAAGTACAAGTTTTAAATGACAGTGTCTACAAACACATGGACATCACCCTCTAGTCTCTTCCAGCTGTCATTTTCCCATAGCAAAAGTCATTACGCAGTCCGGTTTACCCTGTAGCTGCAACAATGCAAGTCTGGAAAGACCAACCTCTTGTCAGCTGAATTCTTCCCTATTACAGGAACCTGATTCTGCCTTGAGCTGGGAGAGGCAGTGACCCAGCACAAGCTCTGTGTGTGCTTTATACTCTGCAGGCTAATTCCAGGCTGATCTTACTGTTTATATAATTGCATCTGAATTGCTGCTTTCTTATCACAGAGTCATCTATTGAAAATTCATACTGAACCACAAAGTAAATGTGATAGGAACAAATGTGTCCATAATATCCTAACCTGGAAACTGGAGCTGGAAATCTAATTATTTTAACAGTCATTCTCTCTCATAGGCTTTTAAACTAACCACTGCTTTTAAAAACTTGTTATTGATTAATTTAATTGCTACATAGGACAGCAACGTCATGACAGGGAAGCTAGCATGGAAATGGAGTCATCCTGAATCACATATGACTAATTCTACCCTTATGTTTTTGGAAAATTTAATAAAGTCTGGTTCACTGCTTGCTCGTTACCAGGCAGGCACAAATGAGAGATGCAGTGCTATACACATAAAATAATAAATCTCAAACCAAAGCAATTGCTCTACAGCATGGTTAGGTAAAGCCTGACTTTATCTACTCAAACAAAACATGCAGACAAATCATCTGGCCTTGAACCTACTGAGCAAATACTAAAGGAACAACAATTCACTCTGAAATACTAATTATCAAGGGTATAATCTAGTTTCCCTTTGAGAAACCACTTTTTGCAGCACAATGAGAAGCAAAATACTGCAGCAACTTCAGTGAAAGTGAGATGTCTACTGATAGGGGAAAAACACTTTTTATTTAGGGTTTGTGAAACACCTGGGAGGAACAAAAGTGAGAAAAGATAAAGTTATTGTACATATGTTATTCATTTGGAAATGACATTTTTAGCATATAACTTCTCAGGAATTAAGTATAACTGTTTATGGCTTATAGATATGAACACAATATTAATTTTACACTCAGTAACATCTGTCCAGCTAGACTTAGCAACAGAAGTATAACACTTATTTTGGTACTACTCCAATATGATGCTTAGCTTTATATTTATCTGAGCTATTTTAAATGCAGTTAAACATACAGGCTATATAAGTATAGACATACAAACACAAACGTAGATAATGATATACAATACACATATACATGACATAGATATGTGTGGGTTTGGTTGTTTAAAACTTTAGTCATGAAAAATAATGTTCTTTCTTGGAAAACCTTAGGAATATTTCAAAGCAGATAATGATCCTGAAAGGAAAAGGAAACACTTCATAGAACTAAATCCTGGAGAGGACAAAAAGTGCCCAAAATAAGAATTAAAAATAACACAAATGTATCCTATAAGAAAAGTCCAAATGGCAGAATATTATGTATGACCCTTGCATGCATAGCTGAAGTAGGTACAGCTGATTCTTTTCTCTTAACGGTTTCTCAGTGATTTACAAATGTAGCTTTAGGTAGTTGGGGATATGTTCGTATGCGCTGGTCTTGACATGAAGAACATTACATCCATGTTTAAAGTGTCCTCAACATATCCTAATTACACTGAATATAGACAGAGGACAAAAGAGAGTATGAAGGCATATATTCTTTGTTGCTTTGAAGTGCTAATTTCTCCAATTAGTGAAAAATAAGTAATTGACTGGGGGGATTAGGAAAAAAAAAAGATTAAGCATTTGCTTTAAGAATATTTAGTGAAATATCTGAAAAGATCAACAGCCAAGAAAAAAAACATCTTAGTGAAGATGAAAAAGAATGCAACAGTGAAAACTATAGTAATGAAAAGAAAAAAAGAAAAGAAAAGAACTAAAGAATTATCAGTATTAGAAGTTGGGAAAATGTAGAAAACTGGTACAGAAATCTGGACACCAGAAGATAAACTTCTATCAGGACAGAAGCCAAGAGTAATATCAAGGGATGTTACTAGCTGAAGACAAACTGTTGATGCAAAGTAAGTGCAAAGTCATCAGTAACTACATGTGCATTTGAAAATGTGGTGGCTGACAAACCAACATACACATTTGCAATAAAAGTTGTTAAATAAGATGTAAAACAAATATTTAAAAATTATCACCTCAAAGCTAAGGATCTTTTGCTTGCTACTGCTAATTTCAACAAGTCTTAGAATACGGGGAAAATTTCAAAACATTAAGAAAAGTGCTTATATTATGCCAATATTTAAAGAGAGAATGTTGACCCAGGTAACACTCAACCAGCTAGCCTGACATCTATCACTGATAAATCAGGTAAAATAACAGAAAGTTGATACAGGATTTGAGCAATAAAGAATTAAAGGATGAGAACATAATTAATGCTAGTCAGGATGGTGTTACATAAAATAGGTCATGTCACACAAACCTGATTTCATTCTTTGAGGTGATTATGAATTTGGTTGTTAAGGCAACTACATCGATGTAATGTCCTTAGTTCCATCTGTCCAGAGCCCTACTGTCATGAAAAGTTAGAGCTGTTAGGCAGAGTATGCTGAATGCTAGGAATTCTCCGTAACTGCAGCAGGCAGTATAATTTGAGCAGTGCATTTGTTCGTTGAATCGTTTTTACTCAGCTTCCGAATGTACTGCAGTGCATTACAGAAATATCTGACCAAGTATTAAGAAGTAAAATTATTTCATCTGGAAACACAATAAATTAGTCTGAATAGACCTTCAGACTAATGTAACTATTGCTCCTTGTACTCATGATCATACTAATACAGATACAGAGAGAACAGCCTTCCTATTACCTCTTCTTTCCTGGCATCACCTTAACCCGGCCATTTGTCAGAGATGTACCAAGTATCACCGGAGTGATATACATATTCCTATTTCTTTAGTAATTTACACAAACGATTAAGCTGGTAGAAAAACTTTTCCATGAGCGTCCTGGATATGACTATAGGTTTCTTTCACTACAGACCTGTCTAAATATTTGATGGGATTGAGACCCCAGTACCTTTTGGGAACAGCAATACAGTGTGACAACCTATGAGTGCATAAAAAGAGTCTTTCCTACAGTTTGCTAAAATCCATAGTTCAGTATCTGATGCTTATGGATTTGTTTCTTTCATTGCCCCCTTGCTGACCTTCAGACTATTCAGTGATAGAAAGTTTAATGCGCTTTTACAGCCAGCAGCTTTGTAGCTGTGTTCTGGAACAGCCAGTTAGGTTTTTAATTATTAATCTTTAACCTTTCTGTTAACTAAACCATTCTGTTCAGTCACATCAGTTATTTTACACTTTCACTAAGTGAAAGATATTATGCTGATGTTCTGTAAGAAGTGTTTTAAGTGTTCTCTGTGAACAGAATTTCCAAAAGATAAAATTCTTGGGTTTGTTACCCAGGAATCTCTGAAATGGGCTACAGAAATTCAGTGCATGCCCAAAGCTTATATGTAGAAATAGCTTAGTATGATTCTCCATCACTGACCAATGCCTAAAATAAAAGTAGGAACAATGAAGATAAGTTACCACAAATTCTTTTTACTCACTCTAACTGTTATTGGCACAACACAATGAAAACTTTATAATCTTATGAGCAGGTTAACTTACAGTGCAGGATGGTAAAGTCTTGATTCCACTGCTAGAAAGCAGTGAAGGGGAGAGGCACCTGGGAGTCCTGGTGAACAGCCAGATGACCATGAGCCAGCACTGTGCCCTTGTGGCCAAGAAGGCCAATGGCTTCCTGGGATGTATCAGAAGGGCTGTGGTTAGTAGGTCGAGTGAGCTTCTTGTTCCCCTCTACTCTGCCCTAGTGAGACCACATCTGGAATATTGTGTCCAGTTCTGGGCCCCTCAGTTCCAGAAGGACAGGGAACTGCTTGAGAGAGTCCAGCGCAGAGCCATGAGGATGATTAAGGGAGTGGAGCATCTCCCTCACGAGGAAAGGCTGAGGGAGCTGGGTCTCTTTAGCTTGGAGGAGACTAAAGGGTGACCTCATTAATGTTTATAAATATGTAAAGGGTGAGTGTCAGGAGGATGGAGCTAGTCTCTTCTCGGTGACACCCAATGACAGGACAAGGGGCAGTGGGTGCAAGCTGGAACATAGGAGGTTCTGCTTAAATATGAGACAAAACTTTTTTTACGGTGAGGGTGACAGAACACTGGGACAGGCTGTCCACAGGGGTTATGGAATCTCCTTCTCTGGAGACTTTCAAAACCCACCTGGGTGTGTTCCTGTGTTACCTGATCTAGGTGTTCCTGCTCTGGCAGGGGGATTGGACTAGATCTTTCAAGGTCCTTTCCAATCCCTAACAGTCTGTGTGATTCTGTGATACAGGCATATAGTATTGTGGATCTTAAAACTGAAACATGTCCATGTTTCCAAACAGCTGAAAATCAGAAGCTATGCTGATAAAAAAAAAAAAAAAAAAAAAAAAAAAAAAAAAGGTCAGAAACAACAACAACAAAAGACAAAATCAGATTTCTACAAGATTTGTATTCTGATAGAGGAATTATTTCCAAGCCCATCTTATTGTAAACCTCCACTGATAAAAGGAAATCAGATCATAATATGCTGCCATAGAACAAGGTTTTTTTTTTGCCATCAGGTTTTGCATTTAAACAGACTGTGGCTGCTGAATTTTCAAAGCTAATTTCTCCATTGCGAGTCTCTCTGTAATAGCTTGAAACAGAGCTCTTATCTGTTAAATTTGTAGATTCACAGATGACTGCTCTTCTCTTTCTTTCCTAGGATTAGGTGCAGCTGTCAAGCACAGATTAAAAGGGCAATTACCTTTGTTGCATATGATACGCCAACAATTTCCACTTATGATCTGAAAGGACTTCATAGTCCTATTTGTTGTTGTGGCTTCTAAGGTGGACCACTTTATATTTGGTTACATTTAATGGGAGAGTGCTAGATGTCAGTTCCTGTTATTCTAAGATATGAAATGTGTCTACGTGCAGGACAAAATTAAAAAAAAAAAAAAATGACACCACCACCACCACCATCACCAAAGAAAACCAGAAGTCTTCTACAGGATTATCAGGAATGAATGACTATACTGCACAGTATCATAATAACACTAAGTGGTAAAAGTCACAATTTTCATTTTATTATGGTTGTAATGTTTTCCTGATTTGACTGGCAATCTGATAGGCAGGCAGTAGGTAATTAGACAGACTCTCCACTGATGAAGGTCCTGTATGGAGACCTGGCAATATGCATGTACAATTCTTTTTTTTTATTATTATTTTTTATTTTTTTATTTTTAAAAAGATCCTTGTGGTTTAGAAATTTAATGGAATGTTATTATATGTGCTTTAGAAATAGCTGTCCTTCATAGTAACAATCACACATACCTGAGTATGTATTTTTTTAATTAAGATTTTAGTAACTTTCCTCCATATGTTTGGGGAAAGTTATTTAAAGCAATTCTGCCTGTACAGTGTCTGATTCTGAAAAAGCTACTTTTTAAAGCCACTGTGATCAGCAAAATACAGTAGCTAGGACATAAAAGTGCTTCCAAGCACTGGATTTTCAGACTGTCCTGTAATACAAACTGAAAAGTTATCTTTCCCTGCTGTTAAATTAAAAACTAAAGACTGAATTTGTAGGTTTTCCAAGATTTATACAATTAACTTTTTTGTTGTTGTTGTTTTTTTGTCCAAATAATTTTATTTTAGCAGGAGGAGCTTATCTAAGGCATTTCAAGACCATTCTGGCTGTTACCTTCAACAGCATCACTGTTTCCTCTTTTAGAGTCATTTTTAACACGCACAGGAAAAGCATTGCTCAGCATCACAGCATTGACTGAACAAATACTCTCCCGAAACAGGCTGGCTCAACCTTTTTTGAAATGTGTTTGTAATGATGTTTTATGAAGACAAGCCTGCATTTCCAAATGTAAAACAATTGCATCATCAGGCACAAGAGTTTTCTAAATCTGCTTATTAGAGCACTGAAACACAGTAGCATATTCACATATGCCACTATCTGGCAGTGAGTTTTGGGAGTGTTTCATGCCAAGGCTAGTGTAGATCCGCTCTGCTAAACACAGAACATTTCCTGGATGCCTCTCAAATACCATTGGTGTTGGAAAAAATATAAGTGGATTGCCATGCAGGCTTTGTACAAACTGTGGAAATGGAAACACAGTAAAGCTGCTGTAGATCATAGGCTTAAGGAGGAGTACTCCTCCATGCCAAGAAGTAACAAATCATTATCTGCACAATCATTATCAATTATATTCTTGCTTATAAGATATTTTACACCTCAGACAGAGAAGGCCACATCCTCCATAAAACTGATTTGTAAGATTCAGAATAAAAAGAAATGTAACAAATATATAATGTGTTTGTATTTCATGTTAGTCAAAATACAATTATTGTCAAAATCACATTTAAAAAGGAAAGAGTCTGTTCAAATAATAACTGTATTTATTGTCACAGGCTAATACACATTTTAAAACCTTGTTAAAAAGGCAGTTAGAAATTAGCTTATCTTGCCAATGCTTTCAATTAAAGCATATACATATAAATATACATATAAACACATATAAACGTATGTATATACATACATACGTATATTTTTCATTTATATATATATAAATCTTACTTGTGGGAAGTAGAAATAGCCAATAACAAATGTCATGGCTACTATTGAAATTTCGTCTTAAAAACTTTTAGCAAAATCCCACAAATAAAAGCATCAATAGATGCTTTTTAGATGTAGATGCTTTTTTTAGATGTAGAGCTTAGGGATATGGTTTAGTGGGGACTGTTAGGGTTAGGTTAGAGGTTGAACTCGATGATCTTGAGGTCTCTTCCAACCTAGAAATTCTGTGATTCTGTAATATTCATACTAGGACTAGCTGCTATCTGGTAGCTTTTAATTTTTAGTTTTTTTTTTTTGTGTGTGCTACCTGAAGGATTCATTTACATTTGCTTTTTCTGTGCAAACTGGTTTAATGCCTAAAATAATGTTATGTTTTCAGTTTTACTGTAAATACAAAAAAAAAAAAAAAAATTTAAAAATAATAATACCACTACAGAAAGCTTACAGGAAATGTAATCACCTAGGAAGGATGTAGACTTGTACTTGCCTCATACTATTCCTATTTCTGTTTCCGTTAAGTTTTCTATAGTGGTATTAATGTTATTTTTGTATTTTTGGCAAAAAAAAAAAAAAAAATATATATATATATATATATATATATATATACAAAAAATGCATACTTGTGGTATCAGACTGCCAAGATACCACTGGAGAATAATGTAGTCCAAACTGACTATGTTACATCTGAGTCTAGACATGGGCAATACACCCTTCTAATTGTTCAAGTGGAAAAAAGACCTTTCTCCACCTTCAAGACATTTTAAGTACTACAAGACTCATTGTAACATGTACAAACGTATAATAGTTCAGTAGCATTTTTAATTCTTACTGCTCATGTTTCTTATAATTTCTTCTCGGACAATGTCAGATACAAGGTATATATATATATATACACCACTATACAAGAAATCATGCTTGACAGATTACAAGAAAAACATTTAAAATCTCAAAAAAATGTATTTATTTACTTACTTTTCCACAGAAAGTCATTAAAACCACATTTTATGGAATGAGCAAAGTTATGAATGTGTGTAAGCTAAGCTTGATGGGAATTTTGGATCTTAACTTGAATATTGCAAAATTATAACTTACAGATCTATATGTGAGCCACAGCTGAGAACAAAGTATAAGAAGTCTCTTATACTTTGAAATAACTTGACTTTTTAATTTTTGATTACTCAGTAACTACCTTGGGAGTCAAATCTGCATATCTGTTGAAGATAACAATAGCAACAGTCAAAATTAGAAATGTGCCATCTTGAAATGAAGTAACAAACATTGACGGGTATTTAGATCTTGTATAAAACACCAACCCCTATTAAAATAGATGACACATGGTACATACATGTTGTGTTTCCTTGCGTACATTTTCTTTTTCCTGCTAAGTAGGTAAAGAGAGATTAGTGAGTGACATCCCAAACTGAACTGGAGAATAACTGACTTTCACTGACATTCTATGTACATGATAAATAATGTACATGTGAGAGGCTTAAAGGGATTATTTTACACTACTTCTTGTAATCTTTTTTGAAAAGAACAGACATCTGAAACTTGTGTTTTACAACTTTTGTTTAATGTTTTTTGTTGGATCTACTTTACATTGTTCAAGTAGATACATCACAAAATCATTATTCTGCAAATGTATGAAATACATTTCCAGCAACAAAAGTCATTCTAGTTTCTCAGAAAATTTTCTTGCACAGCACATTCCATTTCCAAATATGGAGGGAAAAAACAGTACATTGTTTCAGATCTTTGGAAAATATTTGTCAGTAAATAATAATTTAATATGAATTAAATACCTAAAAAATATGAATATCACTGCTCAACAGGTAAGTCAGAAGGAACCTGAAATACTAGCCTACACATAAAACTGCTGCAAAAACTAATGAAATACATGTTTTGCTAAACACTTTGCATGAATTCAGGATTTTTATTTTTCTTACTAATTTTAAGATGCAATTTTCTTGTTATCCTTAGACTACAAAGCAGGTTTTTGTTGTTGTGGAACCAAGATTAATTAAAGATTAATGCAGAAATTTATGTTACTCTATTCTTATGTTTACATGACAGAAGTTCTTAGGAAAGCTGTCTGGTGATTTATGTATGTGTTCTAATAAATAAAGCAACAAGATATGGTTCCACAGTTTATGCTTCAAATTAGCAATTTAATGACATCTTACTACTGTGTTTACAATCTTAAAATGTGTACATATTTTGTTCCTAATGAAGCTGAAATCTTCTTATACCTACATAATACTATTGAAAATCCAATCTTAAAAAGTTCCAAACCTGTTCTAACATACCAAAGTAGTAGCTATTGCAAACAAAACAGTCTAAAAAGACAGTTCTGACATTTACAATTAAAGAAAAAGCAAGACAATTTCACATAAAAATGCATGCATTTTAGCAGCTTCAGCGTTTCACTTACTAAATAATATCCTTTCATTAGTTATATGCTAAGAAAAAGGGAGCAAATTTTTCATAACAGAACTGAAATTTGTTACAGACAGTATTTCTAATGCCAGATTTATTTATTTTTTTTTTGAAACAGCTTTCTTCATAGTTGGACTAATTTCAAAAAAAGACTTTTTATAGTATAGCAAATGAAATGTTTAAAATGCTCCGCAGATTGTAATAGTTCTATGTATATAAGAACTATCTGTAAAAAGAAAATTAACGTAGTATTACATATACTGAACAAGACAGAAAAATGCAACAATGTACTAACTCTCAAAGAATAATAATACTGTGGTTGCACTAATCAAATAATGCTGGGCTCTTTTTTTTTTTTTTTTAAGTAAAGAGTTTTTCAGCTTCTTTAATTTTTCTTTTCCTGTCCATTTTGGAAACTTCAGTCCACCCAGCTTCTCTCATTTTTCTCATAGTTGTAAGTTTCAGTGTAGAGCCTGGAGCTTTCAGGTTTGATGTAGTCAGTTTCTAAGAAGAAAAAATACAGCCATCCATTAGTTTCTAAAACAAATTTGATCTACTGTTCATTTTGATGTGAAGAAAAGGTAACATACCTTTTTTGGTGTCATGGCATATAATTGTGAAGCTTGTGGATGATCTTTGTATAATTTTTTAAACATTTCTTCCTCTGAAACTATGCTCTTAAATTAAAAATAAAAGTTACTTAATTATATTATATTCAGAAATCTCTTTTATTTCCCATTAGGAATACTGCAGTATGAAAAAGAAAGTTAAGATATCACTATGAAACCTCAGCAGTTCCAATAAAAACAATATAAAAATTCATTATAAAACTGAATATATATTTTTATATTGCAGTATTCTGCCATAAAGTTACTAATTATGTACATATAAATACATTTCCAGAAAGAACCAATGAAATAAAAAAATCACTCATAAATAGATTTGTATACTGAAGCCCACATGCCTTATTTACATTCTTAGATACATTAGTCTGCATAAAGAATTATTAACTGTGCTATTTGTTCTCAGATTTTTACCAGGAGGTCACTATGTTCAGAGCTATCGGACCGAGCATCTAGCTGCAGAAGCACTTTTTGCTTTTTCCTCTGTTCTGAAAGCAGATTTGTGCTTTCACTTCGCATTTTATGTACTGGCGGAGTCTTTACAATATATGTCTACGAAAGAAAAAGATGGCATTTGAAATTACATTTTCAATGGTAACTATGGAATTGAAAACTAAACAGACAGAATATCCAGGTGGACAGCAGAGAGATACTGTGTAACAATTGTCTTTCCATTCAAAGCATGAAACAAAGATCCAAACAAATCATTTTTTTAAAAAAAAAAAAAAGGTTCTGTGGAAGAACTGAGTTTTATGGCACACTATATCTAATCTCTTTAAGCTCATCTAAAGAAATGCATTTGTTATTTTGAACTGTAGTCACTATGTACATACTACAATCAACATTTAAGAAAATGCAGACGAACAAGCTTGCAGGAAAAAGTTTTTAGAAAGACACTGATAATGAGTGACATCAACAATAAGATTGTTTTTACTTGAATAGTTTTTTTCAGTAGAAGTTAAATTGAGAAATAAATAGTCATAAAAATAAAACAAGAACAATTCACTATCATGAGTTACAAACCTTTAATAATCGACTATCCAAGGGATTTTTTGCAGGTGCTGGAGGAGATGTTTTTTTACTTTCCGTCATACTGACTTTTACAGGAATATTTTGAGACAATATTTTTTTTACATTAATAGATGTACAGTCCAGATCTAAATGAGGTTTAGGTGTCTCAGTAAAATGAGTTTGTGTTTTCTAAAATTAAAAAAGGTTTAAATTAAAAGCATTTCAATGTCTTTTGGCCAGCGTGTATTATTTATCATGGAACTTAATCTAGATTGCTTATGTACATATTACCAATTTTTAAAATTATTTAATGATAACATTAAAACTACCTTGTGCTTCTTTTCATTTTCAGGAACCATATTTTGGGGGTTTTCTTTTGCAAAATTCTCCAAAAGAGAGTTGTGGGATAGGTAGTAAATGTTTTATTTTCTAGTTATTATTTCACTCAAGTAAATGGAAACATTTTTGTTTATTGAGTTAGTGTGTTCCTTCACTGACTTTTTAATTCTATATCACATTTCTCTTGCTAGCTGAAGAATACTATATAGCAGTCACAAAATCACGGAGTCACAGAATAGTTAAGGTTGGAATGGACCCAGATACCCTCTGGTTTAACATCCCTGCACATAGCAGAGTGTATTAGGTTGCTCACAACAGTGTCCGGCTGGGTTTTGAACATCTCCAAGACTCCACAGCCTCTCTGGGCAACCTGCTCCTATATTCTATTACCGTTGCAGTAAAAGTTTTTTTTTTCCTTGTGTTTGAATGGATTTTTTTGTACTTCATTTTGTTTCTGTTGTTTCTTGTCCTGTCACTAGATACCACTGAGAAACATCTGGCTTCATGTTCTTAGCCTCCTCCCCCACCCCCAGGTACTTACACACACTGATAATATGCCCCTGAAATTTGTCTTGAGGCTAAACAATCCCAAATCTCTCAGTCCTTTTTTCTATGTTAGATGCTGTGATCTGTTAATCATCTTCATGGCCTTTTGCTGGACTTGCTTTAGTATGTCTGTATCTTTCTTGTAATGGACAGCCCACAACTGGAAACAGTGCTTTAAATGTGGTCTCACCAGTGCTGAACATAGAAAAAAGATCATCCCCCTTAACCTGCTGGCAAGACTCTTCCTAACACAGCCTGAAATGCTGTTGACTTTCTTTACCACAAGGGCACATCCTGTCTCATGTTCAACCTGTCCACCAGAACCCCAGGGCTTTTCCTGCAAAGCGGCTGTCCAGTTGGTCAGCTCCCAGCCTGTACTGGTTCTAAGAGTTATTGTATCCTTCGTGCAGGATTTCAGATTTCCCTTTGTTAAAAACTTTATCAGATTCCTGTTCAGCCATTTATCCAGATCCCTCTGAAATCATCTGCTCTATCAAACCTTCCAATTTTGCATCATCTGCAAACTAACTGATGATGAATTCTGTCCCATCACCTATGATGCTAATGAATGTCACCAATACTAACAGTATTGGACCCAGTATCAACCCCTGTGGTACATCATTAGTGACGCCTCCAGTTGGACTTTATACCATACTGACTGTAATCCCTTGAGCCCAGCAGTTAAGCCGGTTTTCAATTTACCTTACTGTCCACTTATCCAGCCTAAAGTTTATCAGTTTGCCTGTGGAGATATTGTGGGAGACAGTGTCAAAGCCTTACTAAGCTTGAGATAAAGAACTCCCAGTGTTCTCATCTTCCAAGCCAGTCATCTCACCACAGAAGGCAATCAGGTCAGTTAAGCAAGATTCCCCCTTCACATAAATCCATGCTGACTACTCCCAATCACCTTGTCCTTCAGATGTTTGGAAATAGTTTCCAGGATTATTTGTTCAATCACCTTCCCAGGGGTTGAGGTAGGGTGGACCAGCCTATAGTTCACCAGAACCTCTGTCTTGCCCTTCCTGAAGCTAAGAATTAAATTTGTTTTTTTTTTTTTTTTTTTTTTTTTTCATCTCCTTAGGACCTGTAGTCACCATGACATTTCAAAGATAATTGAGAGTGGCCATTACAAAATGATACTGGCCAGCTCCCTCAGCACCTAGGTCCCATGGACTTAACATTTGCCTAGTTTGTTTAAAGATTCCCTAACCTGTTCCTCCTCCACCAAGGGTAAGTCTACCTTGTTCCTGATTTTCTAGGTCCCACTGAGTACAATAGACTTTTTTCCATGTACTTTGTTACCAAAATTCCTGCCACATTCAGCAGCAGGTGCTGTAGAAGCCTTTCTTGCTGCCCTTCATGTCTATTGTCAGTTTTAACTCAAGATTGGCCTTGGCTTTCTCAGCATTATCCCTGCAAGCATTAACAGGTCTTCTTGTGGTTTTAATCTCTCCTTGCTCCCCTCACACTTACCTACTCAGGGATAATGTAAAACATTCACAACCACCAGAAATTATACATTATGACTTCAGAGAGCATCAAGCTCTCATTTCAAGACAGCAAGACCTAGAATCAGAAACTCATTTCACAGTTATCATTGTTATAGTGCATATGACCAGGCCAAGCATGTCACCCACACTGCTACCTTAAATATATAATTATACCTTCTCTTCAATTTCTACTTTAAGCTGCTCCTTAAGGGATGACAGTTCACTTTTCAAACATGACAGTTCACTTTCCTAAAACCAATTAGAAGAAAACACAGGAAAGGATTAGCTATGCTTAACCTGGAAAAAAGAAAATGGTCCAAATGAGACATTATTTCATATTCATTATAAACAAAAGAAAATTCTATTTGTTCAATAGAGCTAATTTAACCATAAAGTTACTATGCTGAGTGGCATTTACAATTCACTTTGAGAGATAATTCAATCACTAAAATAACACATGATTAAAGAAGTTGATTTTTCATCATATAAAAATAAATTCAAAAAAAAATATTGGCTTGATGTATCACACCTTCTATTAAAAAAGTCTAATAAAAACACACTGTAAAGAATTATTCTTTGAAGGGAAACATTAGAAAAATATTACATTTTAAGTAGCTGTTATAAAACTACACTTTCATGAAAGTCTTGAGGGGGTTGATGACTCCTGGAACACTTCTCAAAGCTAAGGTTCCCAGAAAGGAAAATAAATAAATAAAGTGATGCAACTCTAGAATTGAAGTTTTGTTTCTTTTAGAAAGAGCTGAAGTACTACTAAGAGTTACTTGGCCACAACTGTTCAAAGCAAGAACTAAAAATACTTGTGAGAAGGGGACTAAAAAATCAAAATGTTTAATACTAAAATTTTGTAACCAGACAGTGATGTTAGAACATAATGCACTATTAGAAAAATCAGACAGAAAAGCACAGCTACTTTAAGTAAGCTCTAGAACATTAGTATTTTAATGTACATATTAAAATCTGTAAGAAAATATAGTACACAGAAATTGGTGAGTTGTTCCTTACTTACTGTTCAGTCACACTAAATCAGATACTTAAAAAACAAGGAGCAATAAATAGGAAAAAATCTAATATTACATTTATAATATTACCCTTTTAGGACAGCAACCCCTCCATTTAATTACTTAATTATTAATTGCTCAAGAGTATGCCTTACCAAAGTTCTTTTCAAGGATAACTGCTCTTGCTCTTTTATCTTACATAGTTTTAACTCTGTATCTTTTTCTTCAACCATTTTATCATATTCATGCTGTGTTAAAAATAATATTTTAAAAAGTTATTTGACTAAATGTTACAATTATAGATCTATCTAGTCTTAAAACATTACTCTTTTTTTGAAATAAAGTTCTTCTGGAGCTTCAGAAAGCACTATGAACAAACATGGACACTTCTGCAGAAACTGTACAACAGAGAATACACAAGCAGTGTTATTTTGTGGGGCAATAGTGTTTTATTTCTAGGCAGTGTTATGCATGTTATCTGCTAAATCTACTGCAAAACACAGTTGAAAATGACAAAAATAAGTTATACTGCTGAAGTTCCCTAAATAATCTCCTCATAAAAAGAGCCCAAACTAATACTGAAAAACATTACATTAGGACAGTATCAAATGAAGTCAGAATATAAAAAATAAAATAAATCCTGCAAAGCACAAAAACCTACACGCTCCTTTTTTCAGTCTCCGAATATGATACTATGAAAAAAAATGCATCCTATAAGACATCTTCAAAGGCCAGTGCCACCACTGTGTCTTACCTTAAACATTACTGGGAATTCTAAGGTTCTACTAGTTCACATCATGCTAAGATTCCCAGAAATTTATATAAATGGAATTTATCTGCCAGTAAACATGCTTTCAAAATATGAAGGTGAATTTACTTTTAGATGATGAAACGTCAAGTGTGTTAAATTTCATTATCCTAGACTCAGGTCTTTATTACTAAATTTCACTTTCTAATTTGTAAATTCTGGTTTTGAAAGGTTTTTATTTATCATAGTATCACACATTAGAAATCTTACTTTGTGCTTTTCCATAAGTGCCATCATTTCAGTTATCTTGTGTTGACATCGGATGTCCATTTCTCTCTGTGTTATTGTTGTTTCATCAGCAAGTAACTTCATCTTTTCTACCTGTTAGTATCAACTTTCTTTTAATTCATGAACAACTAAGAAAAACATTTAAAAATCTTATCTACATTTCTTCCCACCTCTGTGTGTACAATCTATATAGTCTCATTTAGTGTAGTCTCCATTTGCTTTTAAGATCTCTTTCAAATCCTGCATCTTTTATACAATTTGTTAAAATGGGCAACTAAAATCTAGATTAAAAGTACCTCCATTCTTCCATGGCAGGTAAGTGTCATCTTGAATCACAAGGCCATTTCAAGCACTCTGCCCTACCATTTTTTGGTATTATCATCAAGAGTGTGTGGGCAGGAAAACACTAATATGAGAAAAGGTTTGTTTGTTTGTTTGTTTCTTATTCTGTACTTACATCAAGAATAGAATTTCTAGCAACAATATCCTGACAAAAAGATTTTTTACCTAGGTTCTTATTATTAAAGACATACACAAATGCTTCAACCTAAAGAATCTAGTATTCTAAAGCTTTGCTCACAGGCATACACAAGAAGTTCCATTTATGTTTATAAGACTGCTATGTAAGTGCAAGGAATCTCACTGGTATAGCTTCATAAAATATATCAAGAATTGATAAATTAGTTTACATCAAAAACTAACTAAAAGTTGCAGTAAAAATTAACAACTCTCACCTCTTCAAGTAATTTATTTTCAGTTACTCTTTTTGCTTCAATTTCTCTTTTATACATGTCAACTGTTTCCTTATGTTGATTTTTCATATTTTCCATCTCTAGCTGTAGTTTATTCACCTTTTGAGAATGGAGAATTATTTCTGTTACTTGTTCAAAAATAAATATGCCAATGACTTTATTTTTCATGTTATTTTCAAGTTGAGCCACTCTTTACTTTTCTGGTATGCGACTGTTCTGTTTCCTATTTAATGTTTTTTTTGTTTGTTTGTTTTGTTTTTTTTTTAATCAGAGAGTTGAACTTTGGTCTGAAGGTAGTTAGAAACTCCAGCAACACCAGAAAAGGGAAGGCAGCACTTAATAGCAGTTCTGTGCATCACTGTCAATAAAGCAGTCCTAAAAGTAGAGCTAGTGAATCACAAAGAATCATTAACGAAGAATCACATAACAAAGAATCATATAACGGAATAACCCATTAACAATCTGACAGTATTCTGCCTTTTGTACAAAGAGCCCTTTAGTATTGCTGGCATGGAATGCAAGGAAAGAAAATGAAGCATAATTGTGTCCTAAGATCTGGGAATAGGACTGTACTATGTTTATGATTAAATCTTTCAAATTGTGAAATGAAGAAACAGATTATTTATAAATAATTTAATTTCAGAATTTTATTTAATTCTAAAAAAGGTTAAACTCCTTTTAGCTGCTGATATTCATGAGAATTTGGTAATGAGAATTTGGTATGAAAAAAATAGGAAAAGCCTGTTCCTAAGCAGCCACCCTAAATTCTGTATATTCTTAAAAAATATTGAGGTGGAGATTTTATTTCCTGCTTTGCAAATCCGTTTAAGATTTTAACATTTTTATGATATGTTTTCCTACCAAGTATTTATTTTGATTAGTTTGTCCTTTAAGTTTCTCATGAGAATACCCTCAAAACATTCCCCATCTTTCCTGAAGTACCCCAAAGTGGACACAATATTCTAATATTCAAATGAAGGACCTACCATAGCAGAGCACAGTAAAGGAGCTGCCTAAAGTAAATAATAGATGCATTTCTTTTAATGTTTTTTAATGAAGTGACATCACTGAATAATGTTAGGCATACTATCAACCAAAAACAAAGGGACTTACTGGGAACATAACTCTCTGATATATGGAGTCTCTCTCTTACATGTCTGTTAGCCCCATATCTAATTATTAGAAAATGAAGCATCTTCCAAAAATCATGTGCTTATCTCTGTAAAATCTGTATCCCAGATCCACAAAGCAATGAAGAATGTGTTGAACATGTTTTATAATGAATTACATAGGGACTTAGAAATTCAGTCTTTGTGCTTTACCCTTATCTTACATGTGACATGAATTAAACCTACCTTCCCTTCGTAAGTACTTGTTTTCTTGCTTTCTGCAGTCATTTTCTTTTTCAGCACCTTGTTCTGTTAAAATTAAGTAAAATAATCAGTGTAACAAGTTAATAGTATTATGCAACAATTTAGCCTCATATAGTAGGTCAGAATCCTCAAAATTCTAGCTTTCAGCAAGCAAAAAAATAATTGTCTTCTCATCGTAGTACAGTTCAGGTTCTAGAACAATTTTCCAAATGAAAGCGTTCAAATGCTGTAATAATTTTGCTCCTTACTCTTCATGACTTTATGAAAGACTCCTAATGAGCAACAACAGAAAATATGGAATGAAGGTGCATAATAGGAAGAAAAACTAAGATGCATCATTCCTCTTGCCTTTGTTCTAGAGAGCTTATATATAAATAAATTTAGTCCTGTGCTGCACTACAATGAAAGAACAGATATAATAATCAATTGATTCTAAGCAGATGATTCAGGGATTTTATTCTGGGCAAATGCTGCCAACTGAAAACGTACAGATGTCATGGAAAAAAAAAAAAAGTGTATGCTTTTACAATACAGTTACTGACATGTACAAGCCTTTTCTATTATCAGTAACTGAAATAGATCATTATGCCAAGTGTGATACCATGGACTGACGATACCATGTGCTAAATGAAAATAATAAAAGTTTACTAAAGACTCTTTAATGAGTTTACTGTAATTGCATTTTACAAAAGAAAGAATAATTTTATAGATCAAGTAATTCCAATGGTAACTCCTTAGTTTGTTCAGAGGTAAGGTAAGAAAGGAAACCTTGAAACTTACATAGCTATATCTAAAGAAAGAGACTAAGATTTTTGAATAGTAACAGTAACCTCAAAATACCATGTTTTATGTATTTGAGACTTATAAAAAATGTATTTACCTCATGTTGCAGCTCTTCAATATACTTTGTTTTATTTTCCACCTGTTTCTTCAAATTATTCAACTAAAAGAGATATTTCAAACATTAATTTATAAACTCTTAAAAATGACTCAATGTGTTAGACATTACTGTCAAAGTTCTTAAATATGCATTTGCACAGGTCCAATTAATTCCAGTGGGACTGAAACACATGCCAACACATTACAACGACTGGAGTTTTGACCATGCAGTACTACAAGAATTCTGCTAGCCCCGTAACAAACATCAAGTTTAATAGCAGCTAACCAGATCTTCAGTGGTTATTGAGCTTATGGAGAAAAAAAAAAAAAGTAGCTTCATGATTTAAAAAATTAGCTTGTGTGAAATTACCTACGGTCCACGAAAATTTTAAATTTCTTACCTTATTGTCTAGAATCTTCAACTGCCTTTCCTTTCTTGAAATTTCATTTTCAATACTCTTAGTCTGGAATTATAATTGTAAATCTAGTCAAACCATTATCAGAACTTTTGTACTATCTTAAAGAAGAAAAATGCATAATCATAGAATTACTACTAATTACTACGTTACAATTCCAAAGCAGTTCTGTCAAAAATAATTAGATTTATTCCCATTTTTTATTTATATGTAAAAAAAAATAAATTAAGCAACTATCTCATGCCCTGAGTATCTTGATTTTTTTGGATAAAATTTTGAAATGCACTGTGATGTTAAAAAAGCAGGTGTGCTTTGACAATACAGTAAGAAAGTAAAAATACTTAAACATATTCAAACTGAAACTTGTATTACTTATTGAAAGCTACTCTGGATGCTGTTCATCACTAAATGGGTAAATGGAAATAATAAATAAAATGAGGTTCTATGTTTGCCTAAAATATAACAAATTTGGACTTTTAAGCTTCCATATAAAGGGTAAACATCCCAGTGAATGTCCTTGTCTTTTAAACCAGAAGAGCTCAAAATATGTATATATGGTGACTCAATTCATAGAAGCACTGAAAGAAGAAAACTGTTTTAAGAGATATCTCTAGGTAGGGCTTTGCATAAAAAAAAAATACATTTTACGTTTAGATTATGTCCTACAGGTAATGTTATATATGTTATATATTTCAAATGATAAAGCATATTACATTGCATACATTTTCTTCACTTTCATCCAGTTTGCTTTTAATCTCTTCACCTTTCTTTGCCATCTTCTCCTTCAAAGACTCTAGTTCATTTCTAAATGCCAAATTACCAAATATTAGTAAATATTTATTTAAGAATATTAACTTATTTTCAATACAGCTTTACTTAGTATTTATCCATTCCTTATTTTCTAAAAAGAGCTGGTTTGTTATCTACAACTAATATTGATAAGAATTTCATAAGCTGTTCAATGGGATTATTCTTTAAATTTTGCAAAGTGACTTAAGTTAACATCTGACCTGTACATACTTTTTGTAAGCATGAAAAAATGTTCCCCTTATATTCTGATCTGTAATAGCATAATGCTTCTATGAAATTTGGAAGGCTGCCTATCAGGGTACTAAGACTAACTTCAAAATGTAACATAATCAGTTTCACATTTTCACATTTAATTCATAACCCATAACTTCTATTTTCATTTTATTCACAGCTAAGAGCTTAACGCTGAACAGGATAGGTCTCTAAATTTAACATGAAGAAATGGTGAAAAAAAAACATAGCAATAAGTAGTACTAACTTGTAGAAACTTCTACATGGCCAACACCAATACTAAATTGCTTTTGTATAGAAAAAGGCCCATAATTTAACTACAATGCATAAAAAAGCATTAATCTAAAAAGAACAGAAAGCAACATATGAACACAACATTTTGACTAACTGTGAAAGAAGCAAACCTACTGCTTTTAACAACCTTTTTTACATTGATATTTATTTTTACTTGCCTTAGCTGGCCATTTGTTTCTTCCAGATTATCTACTAACTGCTTTGTATTTTCTTCTTTTTTTCTATCACCCTAAATAAATACACATATAAGTAAAATTCAAGGTGAGATCTTAAGCAGTATCTTGAAATGCTATATTCAAAGGAAAACTGCACATATACTGTATTTTAAAGACAAAAAAGAGTTCAGATACTCTACAAAACTATGTGATAGTAAAGTTTACCATATGATTTATATTTTAAACAGAATGTTATCCTTTAAGAACAGCTGGAAGTCTACAACTTACCTCATGAATTTCTTGTAGTTTCCTGAGTTCTGCAGCTATATTACTTTTCTCTTGGTCCATTTGCTCTTTTTCTAATAAGAGTGTGTTGATATGCATTGTTAGTTGCTCATTCTTTAGCCTAATTTAAAATAAATGGTCAAGAGAAATAAGTATGTGCACTTAGAAAATCTGTTTTAAATTAAATTTATCTGTTATAAAATGTTACTTCCCACTGAAAAAAGTCCAGTCCTGAACCTGCAAATGCATTCTTTGCAACAAACTTAATATAGTCATAGTGATGTGAAAAGGCAATAGGAGGAGGAACAAAAATGAGTCAACTGTTGTATAAATATAATGGCTGTTGGCAAGAATGTAGTTCAACATCTACATCAAAGCAGGGTTAACAATGATTTCAGAAACTTTTTCTCTTCATATTAACACAACTAAGTCACAGAAATATGGGACAATTACATATTATAATATAGTACATATAATATGTAACTGTATTATAATATGTAATTGTATTATAATATGTAATAATATATATAATTATACATATTATAATATATTACAATATATTATTAATATAAATATACAGAGGATATCATACTGTGTATATAAATTCAAAACTTTCATTAGAGAACAATCATAGATAATTTTGTTGTACATTAAAGTTACTTCTATGTAACACCAAAAATGATTAAACTGATACTATATTTTCAAAAATCATCATACGCCTCTCGTTCAAGATCTGCATTCAGTGTCGTAAGTCGTTCTATATAACTCTGTTCCTTTTCAACTTTGTTAGTCAGCTGTATTTGCAAATCATGCATTTCTTTCTGCGGAAGGAGAAATGTTGTGAGTATACATATGTAAATTACAAATCATTAAAGCTATCAGAAAAGAACTGGTGACACAAAGCTTTAAGATTAAACAAAGCTACAGACACTCCATAAATTAGCCAGACTTTTACCTTTACATAACACTGGTGTAATGTGGTAGTGTAAAATCTTGAAATCTGATATGAATGTTAAATGTGTCTCCTATTTTATAGTCTAACTATGCTCTGCAAAAGTACTGACAAAACTACTTTTCCATGGGCATTTAAATAAAGACGGTGTTGCCTCAGACATCATAAGCTTTTGAATTCACCTAAATATATATATATATATTTTAAAAAAAAAGAATTCCAGTTCTATGTGATAGTATAAGCACATATTTTGAATGCATTCTGAACTAAAAAGCTACTACTTTCTACAAGCTTTCTGAACTGCTCAGAAACTGGTTTTCATTACAAGACAAGGCAAGCTTTGTAATGCGATGTAGTTTTACAATACATAAATGCTTTGAATACTATTTCCTCTGAATAACTAGTGATACAGTGTATACACTGGCATGCAGCTGATTTAAAACAGAGAGAAAGAGAGTGCATGTGTGTCAATGTACACTTAGTTTTTTAAGCACAGCATATAATTAATTTCTGGAATTTCTTATCACAGAAGGCTATGGATGCGAATAGTATGAAGATGTTCTAAAACTGATGAAACTATTGGACATGGGTAAGTCTATAAACAGGTAACAAAGAGAACTGACAAGGATGTGTCCTCAAACGTCCTTAATACAGTTACTGTAGGAATGTAAGGGGGATGGACCAGAGATAATAGCCAGGCTACTCTACTGCATAGAAGCTTTTGCTGTCATTTTCAGAAGCAGAATACTACACTGGGTGGACTACTGGCCTAACTACATCAAGTTTCTTACGTTATATATATACAAGCGATAAAGTATAACAACTATTTATAGAAAAATGATAGGATCACCCTTTATTCTGACCTCTCTAATTTGAAGAGTATTTTTAATTTCTTTTCCTCTCTCCTGCAAATTTTCAACAGTACCCTCAAAATCTTTCTTCTTCCCAAGAAGTTCCTCAACTTTACCCTGTTTAAGAACATTAACGAAACTGTTTAGAAAATTAAATACATGAGGCAAAAATACATTTGGTAAACGCAAACCTCGTTTCACACTATCTTATTTTACCTTATTTAGTTTCCTGTTAGACTAGTAAAAGCAAGATCATAACTAAAGTCATTCTGTATTAGAAGTATAACTCAGACTTCCATAACAGAAAATGGGCCTGTGTTGTGGTTTAGTAGAGTTCATATAGATCAGAGCTGATTACCTCAGGAAACATCCCTATAAGGAGATAAGAACACCCAGCCTAATGGGAATACATGAAAAATGGTGTTATAAACCATAACATCATTCTCCAGATTCAGACTCCTAATTGTTTTATCTGAAAAGTGACATGTATTAACACAGTAGGCAATGCTTTCTAGATACTAAACAGTGCAGTATGGAGGAAGCCTCACCATAATTAACACCTCTCAAACAGCAAAATAATTGCAACAGACTTGTGAAGTAAGAACCTAGGAAATCTATGAAATTGCTTATTAGATCCCTCATTTTGTCACACATAACCTTTTCAAAAATTCTATTGCCTTTTCCAAGTGGTGTCAATTAATCTTTCAGGCTTAAATATCATATGCTGTGTTCACAAGATGTGAGCTAATGTTCATCACACCCACACACAAAAATATTTTTCAGAAAGGTTTATGATGAGGAAGGAGTGAATGCTAGGCATAACTAGAAATAGGAAATCCTTATCATAGCTAGTGGCACTTGAATAGGTGTGAATGAAGGAGAAAATAACCAGAAATCTTGACATGGAAAAATAAAACAAGTAGACAGTGGAAGTAAGTCCTTCAAAGAAAACACCAAAACAGTCAAAAAGGTAGATAAGAAAGCAACATTAGGGCAGATTAGACAGTGTTTACATGGCATATAAGGTACTTAAAAGGCAAGAAAGACTACATATGAAAAGTAAATGTTGTGAAACTAATAAAATAAACATTTACCAGTATTTCTGACAGCTCTTCAAGTTGCATTTCTTTGTCACATTTTAGTTTAGTCATCTCTTCTACAGCACATACAATGTAAAATTAATTGAACAGAAAAAAATACATACATAGAAGACAACATGAAGCATTTATCCCTGAAATATTTGAAATGTGTTTTCTAGGTGCATATTAACATTATTGATATTTTTTGCAAGTACTGAACACCGAAATCATTTTTGCTTTGTTATCACCACAGGTCACATCTCACCTTATTCCAGAGAAACCTTATCAGCAATTTTGAACAACTTTATTGTTAGATTCCCTCAATGCATATATCAAACTATATTTCTCATCTACCATATCAGGGCTATAGACATACACTGCACAGTGGGAAAACAATGCCAAAGATTTGGATGCTAAGGAGTGCATATCTAAAAATCACAGGGTATCAAAACAATATTTATAGTAAAGGTGTCGTTCCACATCCAACATAGGGACAGTGGTCTGCAGGAAAGCTTAATGCAGGTGGTTTGTCTCTACTACAAGCTACAGAAGTAATTATTGGAATCTATTGTTCAGCAATCTAACACTACCTCTGAAACTGGTCTGGCCTGCTATTAGTCTTAACCGGGATAATGTAGAGAAATCAAAATGAATTCTAGGAGCATCCATGCACATATGGCCTCACTTTTGAGTCTGTACAGCATTGCTGTTTGACTATTACCAGATACAATGACTAACAAAGAAATGGGAGTAGGATGAGTAAAAAGAAATTTAAGCAGTCCTGGCAGGTATAGGCTATGGTAAATTTATTTTTTCAAGCAACAGCTACACACAGGGATAGTCTATTTTCAAGAAACAGAAGAAAACATTCTTATTACTATGTAGCTCATCTTCCTTCTCTCTATAAATCTTACCCAGCTCAGCAGACTTATTTGTGAGCTCCAAGGTAAGTAGTTTTGACTCTTCTTCATATTTCTTCAATCTAAGAAAATTTTAATTATTTTGTTGTTGTTGTTCAGTATTCAGAACTGCTTTTTAAAGTCTAAGGACAGTAAGACAAAGTCTTACCACAAGCATTTTAAGTATATTGATTTTCCACAGGTAGATGATATATCAAAGATGTGTTATATATGATTCGTATGATATATCAAATGTATCAAATTCCACTTTTACAGCCTCTGAACAGCAGACAAATATAAAATATATATGTCTGTACTTCTTCATGAAAATCAAGAGGGCAAAGATTTACTTTCTCATAGACCAGTATCAACCAGCATAATTAAAAAAAATACATTAAATTCTTTGCACTTAGACTGGTGTGTCAAAATATGAATTTCAGTTTAATCTCCCTTTGTTCTTGGGTTTATCATAGCCTGCAACTACTTAGAAGATACCTTGATGCCAGGTACCCCAAATCACGGTTTATTAAAAAACTCAGTTGTGATAATATTAAAAAAAAAAAATCTACAGTTCTATTCCCATTTTTAGAGAGGTTGCTTTAGTTGCTATTAGATTCTTTGACATATATATTTTTTTAAAACTACACAAGGCCTGAAATACAGGAATAATAAAGATTGATATTAAATAGTACTGTTATCATGTAAGGAAGAATATCTTTCTCACTAAATGTTTCATTATTAAAGAACTTTTAAGTTCCAAATGAGATGACCACTCTGTTAGTTAAGAACTGCATCCACGTAAAATCAAACAGCGCAACCATGGGCAGGGGTATCTAGTGGAAAGTATCCCTGCCCAATCCCTGCCCATAGAGGAGAGTTGGAATTAGATGATCTTTAAGGACCCTTCCAGCCCAAACCATTCTATGATTCTACAACCATCTTCTAGGTCTAGATGGACAAAGGACATACAAAAATAAAAACCAAAGTTACAGCTAAACTCATTGATGATGACTGAATGAGTTACTACTGATTCAAAATAAAAAGTTATTACAACAGATCACACAAAATGTTTAGGTTTTATTCCCAGCCGCTCAGCAATCTAGTATTTTACCCAGAAAATTATGATTTGATTGTAAACTGTTTAAATTACCTATTTTGTTCTTTTTGCAGAAAGCTTTTTAAATTGGAAGTAGAAGTCTTGAACTCTTCTATCATGGATGAATGCAAAGCCTTAGTTTCTTTACATTCTTCCATCTGTGCTTCTTTCTCCTGAGTGACCTGAATTATTGTTTTCACTGCAGTCTGCAGTTCAGTTTCTAAGCTCTTTTGAGTAGCCTACAAAACAATTATGTCATTTCTAAATGTGTTGTAACAAACAGCTACAATTGTTCCATTATCTAAAAAGTGTTGTCAGTTATTTATGCAATTACTCATATATTTATATTGGAAAACTACAAATAAGCTGTACCTCTGTTTTTTGCAATGAAACTTTGGCTTCTTCCAGCTCTGCCCTCAAATACTCTTGATTGAGCTGGGATTCTTTTAACATTTCCCCTTCCAGTCCTAAGTAAAAAGATAAAAACTTACATTTAAGAAAAACAACATTTACTAAAATATGCTTGCATTTGTGTTTTACGGATAAACATATTCCTACAATCAGTTAATTATATAATGTACTCATATAATTGTTAAGGAAAAAATCCTCCAAGATGATTATTCAATTTATTAACTACCTAAAATGTAAAAATGCTTGTTTGTATAAAATTTAACAAAACGCAGTCACTCATATGTATCTGGAATAAAAATGTTACTAAATGCATCCCTGTCTATGGCAGAGGGGTTCGAGCTGGATGACCTTCAAGGTCCAACCCGAGCCACTCTATAATACTATGAAGCCTGCCTTTCCACTCTCCAGGGAAGGAGAGGCTGAACATTTTATCAGTTCTAAGGAACAATGCTACTTGCATCACATACTATAAATATTCTGTAATATAAACGGCTTTTAAAATACTGAAAACCTAGTTCTAAAGCTCTAAGTTTCCTCAGCTGCACCTGACTCAGTTTGCAAAACTGAAGTAACATATTTTCTCTTTGTAATCTTCAAAAGCTTTTATTGCTTGACTCACTCTTAAAACAGAAGAACTCGTTGAAAATAGCTTTACTTTTGCCTATTTGCAAATATGAGATTCCATTTGAAAGCTGTAACATTCTGGGGGGTTATTTGACTAAGATGTGGAAACATGTCTTGTTGAACAGAGAACACTACTACTTCTGGACTAGTGAGCAAATATTAGATGTGGAAAACTTTACTAACTTGATCGAAA
Source organism: Heteronetta atricapilla (assembly GCA_011075105.1). NCBI lineage: Eukaryota > Metazoa > Chordata > Aves > Anseriformes > Anatidae > Heteronetta > Heteronetta atricapilla. Next base: position 6,518,420 of record CM021756.1, on the reverse strand, counting down.
ATAGATCAACACAGTAACCATGAAAAACACTACTGTCTTGCCATGTTTACTATACAAGACCAACTGAAATGGAACAATCCTCAGAATATGTGCATGGTTGTACCATGTCCTGGTATAGATCTGTCTATACTTCTGTTATGGAAAAGAAATGACAGGGTATATAACACCTTTTTAGTAGCATAATTATTTTCACACAAGAGTTTATGGAAAACTAAGAGAAGAGAAGTTCCTCGCAATGGAACTCTCGTGTCAATACAAAAACAGGGTGTAGCCTAAACCTAAAAAGAAAACCTTTATTATGAAATAAGGGCCTGTATTTTACATAAGGAGAGTACACTATAGGTCCAGTTCCCACATCAGAAGCATCTTGCTCATTTCCAAACACGAATATGATCTGCAAGGTCCCAAGGTTCTACTTCTGACTAATAACAGGATGATATTATCATCTATTATCATTCTGTTTCCCATACTTCTATAGACAAATGTATTTTCATAGAATCATTAAAGTTGGAAAAGACCTCCTAGATCATTTAGTCCAACCATCCCCCTACCACCAGTGTCACCCACTGAACCATGTCCCTAAGTACCACCATTTTAATATAGTAGAAACGACTCTTACTTTTTGCTTCTTCTAAGTCTGCAATCTTATTTTTTGATTCCTGCAGCTGAGTCTTCAGGTCTTTTATTACATCATCTTTTTCACCACTCTGTATGGTAAGAACTGAAATCTAACAAAATTAAAAGAGTATCACAATGAAATCTAAAAAAGAAGACAGACTTTCAACTTCATTTGTGCATCATGTGTGTTTAGTATATGTACTGCTGTTATTCAAGTTAAATAAGGTGGTCAGGTCTTAGACAAACATTGATCAAGTCATATTACTCTGGATGAAAAAGCTCTTCAGTTCAAAATCAGAACATGAATACCAACAGACTAAAGATACAAGAACTTCACTAAAGTTAACAAAATCTAACGGAAATGCAGACTCAGGTATTATCTTTTTCATTTTTCATTCATTACTGATGCCCCAAAATACTCCTTAACTCTCTACAAAGTCACGTACATCCTCAGAAGAAAAAACAACAGCTCTTCACCTTCATGGAAACTTATACAGGTAGACACCCTGCTTTTCAGTCTTCTAATTACAGACTAAAAACTCCTATCACAGTTATTTTTTTTCAATTTAGTCTTCCATCACATCAACACCACTACAAAAAACCTACTCCAGTCTCAGATTCCTAACCTCTTCTACAAGCCCATGGTCTGATATGCATTTAAGTGTTCTTTCCACCTTCCTTCTTATCAGATATGAACTATATTTTTCTTACCTATATGGAGTAATAACTGTTCTGTTAATGTCATGCTTCTGCACAAGTCACTTTTATACAGACAAACTTATGTACAGAAAACAGAGTAAGTATTTGGTGTTCACATGGTGCTTTTATATCCTGTCACAGACATGTCCCTTATTATGACAGAGCAGACTAATTCAAATTTTATTCCAAATAACACAGAATGAATAATCTGCCAAACGGAAATTTGCTATAACAATTTCCATCCTTCCAAAATACAAATATTTCACAAACAACCAAGCACCTTTAAAACAATTATTTAATTTGATGTATAAGCAATTTATTAAAGCAGACTTTTATATTAAACCAAGATTTGTTTCAAAAATAAAGTTCTACATATTATATTTTAATAATAAGCAAACCTGCTTGTCCTTCATACTGACTTCAACTTTGCATTCTTTTTCAAACTTGTCCACTTTTTCTGCTTCTTCTTTTACTTTTGAGAAACAGTAGTATTAATAGTTAATAAACTAAAACATTCTCCAAGTTAAAATCAATTTCTATTTTAAGATTGCTTTATAATTGTACAGTTATACATTTTTTTTCCTTAAAAGGAATTGTTCAGGTAATTTTTGAAGTAAATTTCTAATCACACAAAATACCTTTCCTGCCAACTTTCCATGGAATTAGTTCGTTACTGCATATATGATTTGATAGACTGCTACATGAAACTAGCAGAAATGCACATGTAAAAATAAGACAAGCAATTAGTGGTATAAATAAAGCAAATATTTAATTAAAATTTCTGTAGCCATATATTAGAATACTATCATTTAAATAAACCTGCTACATAAAACACAGTCATCTATAGACCGTACTTCACAGACAAACCTAAAAGTTTAGTGACTACTAGAAAAGTAAGATTTCAAATCTGATTTATTAGTAAAATAAATAACTAAATTAATAAAGAGTCCAGACAGCATGAGTAAGGCAGGATCCAGACCTTTGCTAAAATAGTTATGCTGCTGATGAAACAATTCATTGGAGGTAAAATTTAAACCAGAAGTAAAAAACTCTGTCTGTGAGGAAACCTAAGATGTTGCAGTGAATTTAGCTTTTCTAGGAAATTTGAAAAAGACCTATCCCAAACTAACAGAAACTTAGGTAGTGTTAAGCCTGCTGCGAAGAAGTAGTCCATACCACAAGGAAGTATGTAACTTTTTTTATAGGAATAAGACTCAGGTAAGAAGTAATTGACAAGAGATTGCTTCATCAAAGTGACTGAATCTAGCTGACTGTCTTCAACAACTGTTCCCTTAACGTAAAAGGCATTTACTACTCTATTACTATGTAATGAGATTCCAGGACATAGTCTCAGAACAAATATCAGTGTTAATAATTCACCATTCTTGCACATCCTATCTTTCTGGCATGAAACTGCAAGCAATAAAATCTGAGAAGTACAAAATGGTTAAGCCTGCAACATAAACACAGTAAGCTTAATTCTCACATTTGAAACACATTTCCAATCTGGTGTTCTCTGCTTGCACACGAAGCTCTTCAAATGCCACTATCATTCTCTAAAAATAAAATTTGAAATGTACATTCATATAAAGCTATGTGCTTCCAGTAATGAAGAACAATATTTGTGGTTTGTAAACAAGCAGGATTATAAGCTTATTCATATTTGTAAATTTAAAAAAATGTTAAAACCTAAAGTCAGAGTTAACAGAATGCTACTGAAGATTTAAATAATTTCAAGGATGAGATATTTTTACTGGTCCATGTTTGTAGATCCCTACCATAACGGAGAAGGCATCGTATATTTCTTAGTTGCTACAACCATTAATAATTAATATTTAACAGTTATAACATGTGCTCCCTGACTCTGCTTAATATCAGGTTTATCAATCTCAAAAAATGATGCCTCACATTTCTCTGTTATAAATATATTAGGGTCTTATATTCCACATTGGAGTAATTATTAATAAAATTATAACTTTGACAAGACCACAGTTGCTTTGTAAATTAAAAAGGAAAAAAATGCTCATTTAGTCAAGGTGTATTCACACCTTATACTTCTTATTTTACACAAAATTACCAGTTTCCATCACTGTTTTTTGGTTTGTTTTTTATCATATTCAAGACTGAAACTCATTTTCTTTGTTTATGTAATTATATTGCATTTTACATTAAACAAAAACACCTAAAAAATCCTCATATACCTGACCCTATTCCACATCTCTACCTTTGGACATACTCAAAACCTAACTGAACACACTCCTATGCAATCTGCTTTAGTTGATCCTGCTTTTAGAAGGGGAAGTTGGACCAGAACTTGCTTCTCTGGAGGATACTTCCAATCTCAGTCTTTCTGTGAAATCACCAGATAAGTTAAATAGAGTACAAAGACAGCAGTTATGGCAGTCAGATAACACTATGCAGATCTGTGCTCCCAAGCAGTGTTGCATTTTTGCCAATGAATATATTATATACAGTACAAAATTAACTCTTCAAAAGCAATTGAAAATCAGACTTCCAACATCCCCCATGAACATTCTAATCACTTTATCAGAGAATATTCTTTTTATGAATAATATCTCTATGTATACATGCAACTCAGATATCTCAAGATGCGTGTATAACTCAGATCATATGTGAGGTTTTTAGCACACTAAGTCTCTTACTTCAATGTTGTTATTAAGTTCCACATGTAGTTGTCTTGTTTCTTCTCTTTCGTGTTCATCTATCAAAGCAAGAATGTACCATATGGTTTTCCTTTTGCAAAATAATGCCAGCTGGCCAAGCCATTATGTTTAAGCAGCACAATGAATTTAAAAAGAAATTACAGGCTCTTATTAAAAAAAATCATTGTGCACCAAAAGTTATACAACTTGAAGAAAATGCATGTTCCATCAAAATACCAAGCAAGCTCGTCTTTTCAAATTTCCTTCCCAATCTCATTTTTTTTCCACAAAGCACATAATTCTCAATCAATTTATATAGCTATATTAATTTTGACATTATTAATGTAGTTATGTTATCAAAAATGTTAGCATCTGCAAAACTGTAACATAAAGTCTAACAATGAATTTCCTTCCATCAGCAGAGATGTCCATGACCACAGAACTGTCATTAGAGAACTGTCACAATACTCCATATCTCCATCTTTTTACAATTTCCGTTTTCAAATTGACATGATTTTTTCTTTAAGAAAACAATTATGGAAGATAACGGTAAAAAACACAGCTATCAAGGGAGTATAGTAAATGTATACATAAGACTTTGTAGAAACAAGACTAAAAAGAGTCAGATACTTCTTAAGTACCCGGGATCAAGTCAGCCAAATTTTAAAGACTATTCACAATTATGAATGTCATATAGATTAAAATCCGAAGTCAAAAACGTATTTGAAAACCTCAAGAATATAAATTTTGTGTCAGCTTGGTCAATTTAGTGAGAAGAATGATAGTTACTCATAGTGTCCTGGATTTTGGACTTTGTTTTCCCCCAGGAATCTGTAACTGCTCCAAAAACAATACCAACTCCAGAATTATTTTTAAAGAGATGGGAATGGTAACTAAAGCAGATTCTACTGCTTAAAAACAGGCAAGAAGTGCCACCTGATATATCTTAATATGTTCAAGGTATAAGGATATGACTGACAAGTGTGACAAGATTTCAGATGTTTACTCCTCTGGAGCATTTGCTAGTGGCTAATCAATATTGCTTACAGTACCTAACATTTGTCATACTTGGATCAATATTTAGACAACTAAGTAGGTCCCAGGCATGTATCATTTTAGCAAACAACCATTAACTTCAGAAAACCTCAGAATATAGCATTACAAAGTATACGTGTATTAGACTTCTGGCTTCATTTCTCAACTTTACTCTGATGCACTGAGCCACATATAGTTTATCTCAACTAGAAAACTAATTCAGAAACAAATGAAAGATTTTTCCTTCATGAATTTAAAGAAAGCTAGAAGTAAATTCACTTTCATAAATCAAGATATAAAGAGCATTTACATTTGGTGGACTTCTCTGTGAAGTGAGTACAGGTTTCCTTGAGTAGGTTACATAGATGCCTTGAAGTGCTGTTTCTAAAAGAAGGCAAAAAATACCATAACATGTTGTCACAAGGATGCATGGTACTTCATACATTTATGTTGTAACAATGTGAACGCTTTCATGAGTTTTACAATTCGATAACTAAATCTAACTTTCCATACCAAAGCGGGAAACCCCATTATTTTTACAAATCTATATTTAACTGTATTACTTACTCTTTTAAAAGATCTTTATTTTCACATATCTCATCTTCCAGTTTTAAGCTGAGTTTTTCATTTTCAAACTAATTTCATGGGAGACAAATACAAAATACATTGTTACTGAAAAATACACTCCAATTACATTTTCAATTCAAAACAAACATTACAATGTATTTCTGTGCATCCAAAGACAGAAATCTGCTTTATCTGATGTTACATGCCAACACAACTTTTATTAGTTTGCATGAAAATGTAATAAAAAATAATTTACCATGAACTTAAGCACTTAAAGACATTATCCATATATACAATTGCACACTATGGATATGCATGTTTTCTCAGAATAACCATTTCTCAAGGCAAAAGTTAAACAATCAGATGACATAGGTTACGCAGGTTGACGCAAACAACAAAAAAGGACCAATAAATTGTTTAAAATATGTTTTTCAGTCACAAAGATCTCTATCACTACCAGCAAGATAAAAAATGTGGAAGAAGCAAGATTGCACCATTTCCTATATGTGCTGAGTATAGAAATATGTGTAGGCATAGTTTACACATACCAGGAGGATGAAAGCTTATTCAATCTTGAGGTTTCTGCATCCCCACAGTATGATGTGCATGTAAATAATACAATAATGGCATGTGCATTGTTAAAATATGGTAAACAATGTTTTAAAACAGAAAATATAGTTTTTTTCTTTTGAAAAAGTAGAACCATATTTTATTAATAACTAGTCAAATAGCTTCTTTAAAGTCATCCCATGAACTGGTCAAAATGATTTCTTCAACCTCTGTAACAATCTTTAGTATTTAATTATATGAATAATACTTTCATACTAAACCAGGAAGAGTTTTATCTTTAATTTACATATTCAACATATTTTATACAATACTGGCCTGCAATTCTTGAATGGCTTTACGCTGTGCTTCAATAATCTTTCTATTTTCTTGCAATTTTCTTTCCTTTTGCTTTAGTTCTGATTCTACAGTTAGTTTCCATCGCTTGATCTTCTCAGCCTCTTTGTAGAGTTTTGAATACAATTCATTCATTGTTTCTATATTCTATTAAAACATGTTCCACAATTTAAATCTCAAATGCTATTTAATTAGTAACATTATAGATACACATTTTTCTCTTAGAAATATCACAGCAAAAGTATTTTTTCTTTTTTTCCTCACAGATGGTGACACAAACTTCTGTATACAGGAAACAAAGTTCATGTATCCATGTACTTGTATGTATTAATATACATTATGTATGTATTAACAGACATTAGGGAACACAAAAGGGACATAAACACAAGTGAAAAATATCCTAATGCCCTCAAATACAGTGACACTGCTAAATTGATATATATTTAACTGCACTTCACCAAAAGTCAATAAAGTTTTGCTGGAATTATCAGTAGAGCCAAGATTCCTTCCGTTAGGCTCTTCACAGAACATCCCCTCTCTTGTAACAATAGACACTGCTGGGTTAAGTAAAACAAGCTTCAGAGATCTTGACCTGCAATGTTTATTTTTAGCTAACTCATACACAAAGCAAGAAAAAATACAACCGACATTGTACTCTTAGAGTATCTTTAAAGCACTATACAAGCCATGCCTGATCAGCAGTTTAGCCATGTAAAACAATAGGCTACAAGGCAGTTCTACATGTAGGTTTCATGTCACCTAATGCTATCCCTGTTCTGGTGGCATCATGATTGTTTTTCTTTACAATTCTGACTGTACTTTAATATCTGCTAGGGCTAAAATAAGTTCAGTCCTCGGGGATATGAAAATCATTAAGAGGGATTCAAGAAATATGTTCCGTTTTCTTGCAGAAACCAGCATTTCATATCTAGGAAGCACAGGAAGCTACTGCAAAAAAATTAGCTTTACTGAGTTACACTAAAGCAGAATACGGGCAAAGAGGTAATGAGAAGAATCAAATATTTGAGGAAACCACTCCAGTAAATTCACTGCTTTATAAATAAAATAAAGACAAGGTAATTAGAATAACCTACTTTGATTCTCCAAAGAATATTATGACTTCAACCCTTGTGCCTTCTATCAGACTATTCAGAAACATGTTCACAATGATGAGTGCCTGAATCTTACTCTGATTAAAACTCAGACTTCACAGGCTCTATTAACATGGAAATCACGTTAGTATCTGAAGATTTATCTATAGGTATGTTCATTTAATATTAAATACCTCCTCAAACTGACACAGCTTTAAACTGGAGACACAGAAAATGATTACTACCCTCTGACTACCTCCTCTAGTATTGAATAGTGCTTTAGACACTGTTTTAGGAACAAATTAAGAGGCCCTAAGAAATTAGTTATGCCAAGTTGATACGTAAATGTAAATTTTATACTTAGCTGACCTCTTCATCTATCTCAGAGCAAAGTTTTACTTGCTGTGAAATTGCATCTGAAATATTAAGAAATTCTGGTCAATTAAAAAAAAAAAAAAAGTACAACTGCAGCAGTGTTACAACTATGAAATTACAGAACTACTACATAACTACTAAGGAAAAATGTTCAATATATTAAAAACTTATTTTAAAATTTGCAAGATAGATGCTTAATCTAGTCTTACCTGAATCAGTGATTTCACCATGGTTCAGTGTACTCGTCATTACAAAAGGTGAATTAAAATCATCATCTGGGCATTTGTTAAAACCCTGCATAAATTTAAGAATAATTTCTTATGGGTAGATTTGTAAAAAGGAACTATAAAACAAATACAGCTGATGTGAAAATGGGATTTTCCATTAATAAATCAACTACATACTATTTTGAAAGCCCCAAGTATTAGTAATGGCTTTAGAACTCTGCTTCTTAGTTCACAGTGGCTTTTCAAACTGTTGGTCTGTAGCTACATTATAGACTATACTGAGGCTAAAGATGTGGATGCTTCTGATTACAGCTATGAACATATTAGCTATGGCATGCTTGTTCCCAGCTGTACAGTAAAGGACTCATTAAAGCAAATTATTTTTTTTCATATTTATTTTTGCTTTATTGCCAATAGTACTTCTAAAACACATCAGATTAAGTTTTAGCATGAACATTTGACATTACGAGGTGTTTTGAAAGTCACAGAAAATTTATCTTGTAAATACAGTAACTCATTTCCTGTCAGCATCATATATGAATCTAAACATACTTAATAAGAAGCCTCAACATGAAAAGGTATCTTGTAGAATTCACATAACAGTGCACAGCAACAGTTCATTTTCACTGCACACTTGGATCTGGTGGGACCTATAATTCAAAGCAAGTAAAGGTATGAGTGGTATATTTGCCACTTACAGTTCAGAATTAACCACATCAAACATGTACGTTTATTTGTCATTGCTGGTGTGGAGTTAAAATACATAGCAGATGCTGGAGAAGACAGTTCTTTCCGTTTTTGACAGAAAACAAGTAAAAGCCTTCGAAATGAATTTGAAAACGCTCACACACTAGTTTCCGGTGAAGTGATCTCAGCACAGACACTTTCAGGCATATGTACGTTTGTGAGGCGTAGGCTTAGCGCTTTGCTGGGGAGCTACCCAGGAGCACGGCTCCTCTTGCCTCACCGCCCAAGGGCCCCGCGTCGGGGCCGAGCCCCCACCCGTCCGCCGCAGCCTCCAGAGCAGCGCCGTTTACCTGACACAGCCCCGCGGCCCGAGCGCTGGTCTGGGGTTTGACTGCAGACACCTGACCGCCGCTCAGGCGCGGCGGCACGAACAATTTAAATGGCTTTCCTTTTTCCATGGCCTCGGAGGAGAGGGCAGGTCTCAGAGCCAGCGTCTCATGACGGACGCCCCGCCGCTCCAACCGATCCCCCTCAGCCGGCCGCCGAGGGAGGACACAAAGGCGGGAGGCGAAGGCGCGCGCTCAAAGCGGGACGGGAGGCGGCGGGAGCGGCGCGCGCCGGGCTACGCGGGGCGGGAACGGCGCCGAGGAAAGTGCGAGGCGTTTGTGGCGCTGCGGCGCGCGGGGTCGGCGCGTGCTACTGCAGGTCCCAGATCTCGCAGAGCAGGGAGGTTAGCCTGGGGTCCTTGGTCCTCCACGTCACCAGCACCTCCGCGTGGGTGTGGTTGAGGGTGCGCAGTTCCGTGAGGCGCCCGATGAGGCGGGCAAAGTGCTGGGGGTCCTCAGGGTGATAGATCTTCGAGTACTTGTAGAGGATGCCCAGGAGCGGCTCCTGAAGCTCCTCGACGTGCCGCTTGTTCCTCAGGAGGGGGCGGTCTGGGGAACACCAGGGCACGGGGGGGTTACCGGGCGGGAGCGCACGGAGGCGCTGCCGCGCCCGAGGGCTCGGCGCGGGGGGGGGCGGGCGGGGGCTGTGATAGCGGGACAGGTCCGTGGCGACTGTGAGGGCTGGCGGCCTCCCCGCTTACCTGAAAAAAATACCGTTGTTGCTACAAGCAGGGCGTATTCAGTCTCAGTAACTTTCAGCTCCCCCATGCTTCTGTAGAAGTAAAACAGTGCGGTAATAAAGTCCTCGGTTATACCTTGAAAATGAAATAAAATAATCAGAATACAATTGCATTAGAGATGGGGCCGCGATTATGAATATTTGTCCTAACCTTCTTAGAGTTTCAGGCTGTTCCATTATGTGTAATAGTTAGCAGACTTAGCAGCAACAACTCTAATTACTGAAGTAGCAATAAAAAAGTTGTATTGCAGATCAACCCTGGAGCTTCTGCTATAGCTCAGGACTTTATCTCCAGCTCTAAGAGCGCGAGCTTTTCCCCCCGCGGAGGTGTCAGGCCTGAGCTGGCTCCTGGCGAGCTCCAGGCAGGGCAGCGGGGCCATGGGCACGCTGGCACTGTGGCTGTGAGTAAGAACGCAGTCTGCAATGCAAGATGGACAAGTATTTTAAGTCAGGCCTCCAGTACCTGTGGTAGTGGTGGAAGTTGGACTCTCTTCATTGTGTGATATTTCAATGGAATAAATGTTTTTATCAAGGTTTTGAACATGACAACACGTTGCATGATCGGGAAGCCTTATATGACCTGGAACAAGAGAGATGACAATTCACAGTGAAGCTTAATATGACTAAATATTCATCTATATCTGCTTTGGGGATAGACACCTAAAATGTGCAATGTTTTTATCAGACCCATGCAAGAATAAATAATTGTTCTTTTTTTGCATCCAGCACTGAGTTCACTTTTACATTCCTGTTGGTCAAAATCTCGTGTCAAACTTGACACAATAAATAATATGTCGTTAATATAGCTCATGTTATCCATCCACCCCATCATTTGTGGAAACACTCAGAATGTTTGTTTTTGTTTGGAAGTAATGGGAGGGAAGCAGAGATCCAATTCATTTTTTTTTTTTTTTTGTATGCTCTGTGGAAAAAAAATGCCTCTAGAAGGTATGTATGCATTACTGATGCTATTGTAAGTACTGCTGTGCTTTGATAGGGAATTACTTGAGATTCAATGAATTAAAATGATTGGAAGTTATTTCAAAATGGCCAAACTCCCTTTGGTGTTTGCAGAAAGCATTTTAGTCCAACTTACTTTCACTTGTTGATGATTGGCACTCACTAATTCTTTGGTTATATATCTGGGCTGAACGCAAAAACATTGCCTCAACTGTTGACCCTTTTAGCAGTGCAATCTGATCTTCACTAGCTAAACTTTCAAATCCTGCAAAGAGAGAGACTTAGTAAGAATCTGTGCTGTGTCTGCCATTAAGCCCAAAAGATAGGCTGACAGAAATTATTTTTTAATAAATGCATTTACTGAAAAGGAGGAGCCACAGTTAAAAGACATTTGTATGAAACACTAGCTAGTGCTCTTGCCCTCTTGCTAGTTTGCACATTACAAAAAAAAATTGCTGTTGTCAGTGTACAGTGTATAGACGAATCACAGGAAGGTACAAGTAACAGTTTGGGGAATAAGCACAACTTTATAAAAATCTCTTTGTAACATCTGATCAGTGTCATATGACCTAATGCAATATGTTACATTGCTTAGTGACTGTGGATATTCCCCATCTGTCTAGTTGATCTTTTTAAAATTATGTTCATCTTTTGATGAATTAGTTATTTGCACATATAATTCAAGAACAAAGGAACTTCATTGGTTCTTTTCTTAATCTTGATCTAAGGGGGAATGTAACATAAGAAAAACAAGTCATCCATTCTTTCAGACCTTTTCTATAGTAGTGCTATCACTGATACTAAATAAATTATATCGAATACTTGCTTTACATGTTGATTGACTTTTGTCAATGAGTTTTGCAATTTAAAGAGTAATAAATTATCATCCTTCTGTCAAATGTTATTTTGTCAACCTGACATTGAAATGCAGTGAATTTAATTGCATGTTCTCTTGTTCTTGTATTATAGGAGAATATGAATAGGAGCACCTGGTTTGTCCCTTCTGTTCTGACTTTGCCTTTGAAGGAACATCTACTTTATCTTTGATTCCAATAAATGGCAAACTGAATTGGATTTCAGACAGTGGGTTAAATCAGTAACTCTCTCAAGATAGCATTTTGAAGTCACAATGCTATCAGAAAAATGGGTCCCATGTCAGGAAGGGAAAAGAAATCTAATCATAAGCTTTCGAAAATGCTTCTAACTTTTCCTCATAATGAATAAATGGTAATCCTGACTGTTAGTGGTGGAAGATCAGTCAGTTAAATGAGAGTTTTCTTAAAGCCTATGTTTTTCTCAGATTCATGCCACCAGTATGGCTTCTAATGCAACCAGTATGGTTTCTAATGCATTAAAAAAAAAAAAAAAAAGTCAGGTGACTAGTATTTCCCAAAGGAAGAAACTTACCTGGGAGTCGTTTTGTGAAATCCACTAGCACTTGCACATGAACAACTGCCGTCTCAGAGAGACGGAGAAAACTTTCCTCAGGACTTGCAGTTTCTTGCAGCTGCATGAAAGAGCATTTATACATTTGATATAACCAAGATAAATTGCTTAGGAAAATATTAACTCAGTCATGTGGGCTGATCGTTCTGTATACATACAAACTTTTTTGCTTCCTCAAGGGGAATCATATATTTTTGGTGTGCTGCTACAATGTGGTCAAGAAGTTGATGTTCCCCTGGAGTAAGTTCCATCTTCTCTGAAATCTGTTTTTTAAAAAAATAATAATAAAAAAAAATCAAATGACAATGAGTTAAGGCAAACATAAATGATTTAAAAAAAAAAAAAGTAAATGGAAATATATCCCACTTTTCCAGATCTTGTTGTAGATGATACATGCTTACTATTCAGTCTCTCATCCTCCAGTTTTATGTTGCAAAGAAAACTGCTCTTTTGTTTGAAATTCTTCCTGAGTCGCTTTGACTTACACTGTACTTCAGTCAGCAAACCTGTGAGGAATGGAATTATGTATCAGTGCATATATTTTCAAACAGATGACAATTTGAAATTATCACCGTTATTATGGATAACACAAGTCTTGCATCTCAGGAGCTGTCACCTATAAGGAACTATTCTTCCTAAAGAACATGACAATGTACTGGTGATTCGGTGAGTTACTGTTCAATATCCACCAAAGGCCTGAGCATTTGCTATCTTATGTTACCTTGCTTATGGCTCTGTGACACGAGCGTGAGAATTTTTCACAAAAATTTTGTACTTCTTTTTTTAATGTTTTGTTTTTCTTTCCAAATACGAAAACACATCTGATATGCTTATGGCTGTCCTGTAGAGGTGCAGAATATTTAGATTCTTTTTATTTTGTAATGTCTTTTAAGAGCAGTCCTCTTAACTTCAGGAGATACTTCCAAGTGTTGGTGGTTTCTGCAGATGATGCTACAGGTGCCAGACTCCAAAGTTAAGTTTTCCTACAGCAAAATAAAGCTTAGACCAATACCACTTAGAATCATTGAATCACTGAGGTTAGAAAAAACCTTTAAGATCATCAGGTTCAACAATCAGCCTAACATTACAAGTCCACCACTAAAACATGCCCCTAAGCACCACATCCACACATCTTTTAAATACCTCCGGGGATGGTGGTGACCCTACCACCTCTCTAGGCAGCCTGTTCCTGTGCCGAACCATCTTTTCCATGAAGAAATGCTTCTTGACTTACCCTCTCTGGTGCAACCTGAGGCCATTGCCTTGCGTCCTATCACTTAGCTCTACTGAGAATAAGGGATTGACTTTGGAAAATATTTTATTGGTGATGAGTATTAATTGGCCAGCATGAAGGGAGCACTTACATTCTGCTAGCATTCCCACAGCTTTACACTTCTTTAAGCGACATTCCTGACACTTCCTTCGCATGTACATGTCCATTTCACAATGACCACCATTCTTACATCGATACACTGCATTTTTAGTTATGCTGCGTCGGAAGAAGCCTACAGGAAAGAAACAGTTTATGAAAGAAACTAAGGAGTTTTATCTCATAATTTTAATAAAGTATAATTATTTTCTTTATCGTGAAAGCATTACTTTCATTTAACATGTAACATGACTTGTTCTTTCTGACTAGTATTGATCACAGTTTTCCTTACCTGATCAGGACAGCTCCCATATAGCATTACTAACACTGAATTAATAGCTTACTACTGACTATTAGGAACAATAATTAGTGAATTATACATAAAGATCTCTAATAAATGTTCATGGGAAAATCAGCAACTGCTTAAACAGGCACTATTCCAGTGAATACTTCATTGAAAAATTAGTTGTATGAAATGATTTTATTAAATAAATACTGTGAAAATGTTTCTTTTAAAAAAATGTTATAACAATATGAACCTTAAGTAAACATAGATAAAGGGTTCTTTAGATAAATTATAATCCTCCATAGAAATGTCACCTTAAAAATTAATGAAATTTCTTTGTTTAAATGACACACGTGAAACATTACACTGAGCACTGCGGGGTAAGATACTGTTAAATCTGTTTGCCTCTTACCTTTACAACCTTCACAAGTAAGAGCGTTGTAGTGATACCCAGAGGCTTTATCACCGCAGACAACGCAAAGCTCTTCCTGTCCCCTCAGCCTCAAAGAAGAGTGGTTTAATCTGGGCCTTTTAAGTCCTTGATATCCATTATCATCAAGGTGGGAAGCCATGAAAGGGGGCTTACTTAATTCGCAGTTACTGATTATATACTGCCCATCGTTGTACTGGGAGTCCAGGGTGTATGTACTGTATTGGGATTGTGACGGCTGTGACTGTAATACTGGAGAAGGAATTTGAACCGTTGAGTATTGGCAGTAAGGTGCAGTCTGAAAATCAGTGTCTTGCAGCTGATAATTGATGTGCTCTGGTAAAACATCTAAGTAAAGAAAAAAAAATGAAAATGAAATAAAAGCCATGGGAATATCTTGACATCAGCAACTTTAAAGTTTTAAAATGTTTCATATATTAAACATTTAAGCACAAATATTAGAGGAACATATTTTCCTAAGGGCAGTCTGACATATTCTTTTAAGGTGCTACTTGTAACTACATCTAAGATTTAAGTTAAATGTAAGATTTAAGTCTGTAAATTTCTTCAGTGAAATCTAAAATTTCACTTAAATCTTAGATATAGTAAAAGTGGTTTGCTAACTGTTTGAGCAATGTCATGTGGGTGCCACTGGGTTCTTGTTAGTAAATAATTGAATATCAGTTCTCAACCAAGTGTATAGGTACCTTTAGATTTACAGTTGTTTTTACTTAGTTGTCTGCATTACGGAATAATATTTTCCCATAGGGAAGTGAAGTTGTTAATGAGTGAAATGTTTGTTGTTGATATATGTTTCAGGCATAATTTTGAAAATGTCCTAAAATAAGAGTCTGAGAAAGATGTTCCAGAAATTACAGAGTGGTAAAATTTACTTTATTGTGGCAGGAATCTCAAAGTTAAAATTCAGAAGAGTAAAAAGTAAAATCCTGTTTTATTAAATATTTTTCCATATATAATTGGTTATAGTTTTGATTTTTTTAGGCAAAAAAAAAAAATGTATTTACGGAATTATGGGGAAAGCTTTTTCCTGCCCTTGTAGTGTTTTAATTTAATCCAGCCTCCTTTAAATGTACACGGCTGTACTGTAGAGCTCGTGCAATAGGAATCATGTTTCATTCTTGTCTCTGGATTGTTCAAATCTCTATAAAAACAAGTTAGGTGTTTGTTTTTTAAGCAGTTTGGAGGTCCTTTTGTTTTTAATGGACTTTGAGTCCTACCTTTATTTACCCAGAATCAAATTAATTATTGCAATTATAATTATATAAGATACATAGCCATTATCTATTTATAATGCATTTATAATACTGTAATCAAAGGAAGACAGCACCAATAATGTTTATATGAAACAATCAGTCAGCATTATCACACCATGTGCAAAAATATGAAAAAATATGTGCAATATATGAGCATAGGTCATATATTGAAATACACTTTCTGTATGGGCTTGATAGTCAAATGCATAGCTTCTTAGCTTGTAAAGATATAATTAAAATGAATAAATTAATGTGAATTCCCACAGACATTCCTTTCACTGCACTGCTTTCTCACGATGTTAAAATTTGGCTTTACTCACCATAATACTGTATGGGCTCAGCAAGACAATACCCATCAGGCACAGTGACAAATGTATTTGCCATGTTCTGTTCCTGGTTTCACTGTTTCATTCACTTTTCTATGTGCTAGACTTTTAAGAAAGAGACCTGGAAAAATGCAAACATTTGGGAAACATCACATGACAAAGAATTGCTGGGTAGGCTTAGCTACTAAACCAGGAAACTAAAACCAGGAAACTCCAGAATATGAAACCATTTGCAGGTCATAAGAAAAGTAGACGCATATGTAAAGTCACATAATATTTGCAATGAGGTTGCTTACTGTCTTAATAGTAGGGATTTGGTATAGAATCCATTCATAAATCTCCAAGGTAAGGTATATTTAGAACTTTTGCTTCCAACTTTATGTGAAACCACGTGGGGGAATGAGACTAACCATTGGTAGATTTTCTAGTTCAGGAAGGGATTAAAGGACCTTCCCTAGACAGAAAAAAATAATAAATAAATAATAATAATAAAAAAAATGCTTGCAGATTGTGTTCAAGCATCACTGGTTAAAAGTATATTGTATCTGCTGCCCACTAAAGACTTTTCAAGGCACTTTGCCTATGAACTATTTATAGGCTTTCCATGAGCAGATGGGAAGGACAATAAAGATGAAAAAGGCAAGTAAGTATTTGGAAGTGAGTAGGCAAATCAAATACTTACATACGCAGCAGGGCTCTCTACATCTGCCCCTTGCAGAATTTGCAGCAAACTGTGTTTAAAGATCTTCCTTAAAAGACTCACAGATTTTATGCAATACCTATAGCTAGCTACAGCTGAGAAAATGAGTGTATCATTTCAGGGAGTCTGAACTGAAGTTGTATCCTTAAAGACATAAGTTTCTTTCCCCAAAACTGGACATATCTTTGGAACTAAGCACTTTCCCTTTGTGTTGCCAGCAGAAGGTGAAAAGATACAGTGAGGATGAAATGCCTTTTTTTGTTGTTGTTATCTCTGCTAGTAAATATTTGTTTGAAAGTGAAATGACTCACTGAATCATGAGGTCCTTATCAGTTAGATCAATTTTTCCTGGGCAAAGTCTGCATTTTTCCTCAGAAATGTGTGGAGAGATGTGTTTCTGATTCCAGTGGTTCCTTTAAATAAAAGTAATAAAAGAATAGAAGCTACAGTAAAATTACACTGATCCAGCCTAACACAAATGTCACATGGGGACTATGAAGGACATATTACCAAATGCAAGTTGTTCATTTAATTAAGTACCCTAAATCTTGCAACCGAACTTTCATTAGGCAAGGTTTCCTCAACTTAGGTGATTGTGTGATAATGGATTTGAGGAGTTAGCCCTTCTTACTGATTTTTATGACTAATAATAGCAGCTGCAACCACAGAATTCCCAGCTTAGAATGAAATTTTGTAATTCAAAACTTAAACTAAGAGAATGTTATAGCAGTATTAATATTAAATCCAGTGGTTATTTGAGGAATGCTATACCACCTTGAAATGAGATGTAATGATCATAGTACCTATGTGTATAAATGTTAATTTTCATTTTCTGACATTGGAGAATTTACTGTTAACAAGCCTGTTCTTCGGATTTAAAATGCATGGAGACTTTTAAAACAAAAGGTATAGAAAGCTAGAAAGGACAGGAAAGCTTTGGTGATTTGTAGGGTTGGCTGTCAAAATCACATGTTGCAATTTCTGCCATACTGAATTATTCTCTCCTTTATATTTGAGAGAGTCAGCAGTACGGAAGCTTCCTCCAAACTTCAGACATTGCTTAACTGTTGTGATTTTTATATACTGATCTCTCAAAAGTTCAGTAGCCATCCCTAATCCCTAACACCTCACTAGAAATGAACCATGACCTCAAGGACACTTTTTCAGCCCACATAAGCATTCAGTAAACCTTTTGCCATGCAAGTAAGTAAATTCTCCATGCACACACAGAGGAGCTATGCACTGTGAAGCTGTGGAATGTTTGATAGAATGTAGTACATGTGCTCAGTTTTAATTTTCAAAACATAAAACTTGGACAAAATTGAAATGAGATTAGGGGAAGAGTCTTGGGTGTTCTGGTCGATTACAGTCATGCCATTCCCAAACCAAAATATTTCATGCTTGTTTTTATCTTTTATATTTACTCAAAATATAGCCATACTTTTTGTGTATGTGTGCTTTAAAAAGGGAAAGAAAAAAAAATACATCCCCAGATATGATACATGAAGGTCTTTAGTTTAAAATTCTGTGAAAAGGTGGGAACAACTGAAAACAAAAGAAGCTGCATTTTTAATAACTTGTTTCATAGAATCACAAGTAGCAATACAGTTTTGAGTCCTTTATCAGACTTACCAACATGAAAGTAAATTTCATCTGCATAAAGATGTGCTGTGCCCTGCTTTTCCTTCTTCAGAATTACTTCTGAGTTACTATATTTTCACTTGTGAAATCCAGATCGTTTGAAGATTACTTTTTAATTATTGTTATTTTAAAAGCCTTTACAAGGTCAGAGATTCTTTTTCCTTCTTCTGAAGACATAAGCTAGAGTATAAGTTGCTGAAGTATTTCTGAAAGTGTTGCACTTTCACAGGTTTAGTTCTGACACTGATCAGTCTTCTCAACTGATAGAGTTCAATATAAACTGTAATGTATATTGATTCAAAGGGTTAGTTATCCATCTAATACAGAAATTCATCAAGATTGTTAGTAGTCCTAACAGAAAGGCTTTTCAGTTAGGCTTCCTTATGGAAGCCATTAAAGAAGAAAAAAAAAAAAGGAAACTGATTAATGTGGAACAGAATTTCAAAACAATTACTGCTTATTACTATTCAGGGGGGAAGATGATTTTTATACTTTTTTTTTTTCTATAAAATTTCTATAAAAGTAACATTATTAACCTCTATTATCAAATTTATTAGGATGCAAAGCATACTGCTTTTATAAGAGGCTCTGAGGAGCTCTTTAAGAGGTATGTATTGACAGTACTTTAACTGCTATCCTAAATATTTTGACAGTTGAGTCATAGGGAAATTTCTTGTTTGCAGGGAATTTTAGGAACTCAAGCTGAAGGTCTACAATATTTATTTAACACGCTGTGTGGCATGTTAATGAACACGTAGTGTAACTAAGCAGTACATTTCAATCTCTGTTGTAATCGCAGTACTTTTTTGCTTCTGGAAAGCATAGCTTAATTTTCTATTTTTATTTTTTAATTTGTGAAATTTAAACCTAAAGTTGAAAAAAAAAAATGAGCACAATCAGTGGCTACCATGTGCAATGCCAGGTGATAGATTCAATTTCACTCAAGCAATTCACTAATTACATCTGTAATTAAAGAGTGATTTTGCAGGGAAAGTTCTAGGATCACTTGATTGATCCCATATGCAGCTAATACACAGTATTAAAATTTCAGCTGTTTCTCCCAGATTTAAAGTGCTACAAAGCTCCCCAAAGCTTCTGTCTGAATAAAATCATTTTTTGTTACCATTAAATATGTTCCTTTATTGTCATAAAATAACCTTCTGATTTTTTTCTGTAATACATATGGTTTATTTCACAAATTGACTATGTTCCAATTTTCTTGTTTGTTTTTTTTAAAAAAAAATTATTACCTCATGAATATTTGTTGCAAAGGTGTATTTTATATATATATATATATATGTGCATATATATATATTGTAAAGTAAGAGAGTAAGAGGGGAGAGATTGTTTGAAACCTATGGCTTTCCTAGTACTTTAGAGAAGGGAAACAAATAATTGAATTTAAAAATTATTTCATTCTGTATGTTAAATGAAATACTGTTGGAACAAGTTCTTGACAGCTAGGATATTTAATTTAACAGTGCATGTTTTCTAAATTAATTTAGTGGGTAGTTTAAAATCAAAAATCCACAATGCCTGAAATATTTTCACCTGGCAAATTGATTCATGGCTATAGCAATAGTTTATAATCACGAGAAGTAATTTAAATACTTACAGTAGTTCCAGAGCAAGTCTGTGTGGCTGTAGCAGGGATCCTAGCTCTGAGTCCAGCTGGAGTAAACTGGGCCTTTTCCCTATTTATCAGTTTCTGTGCATACACTGGCTCCAGACACTCTGCAGAGCAGCATGCTGCAGCTCTGAGACACGAACTTCCCACACAGCGTTTCTTGGGGTCGAAGCAAGGGCAGCTGCAAGACCACATAAATCAAATAATAACTGGGTCATCAGGGACAGGGGCCATGGGGACCTTCACGTCACTGCTTCCCAGAGTTCTCCCTGTCTGATTACAAAGTATTTTGCTCTCTTGTTAGAATTAAAAATTCTCCCATTTTGATTGCTTAACGTTGACATGCCTGAGTGTTAATGGATGATGTTCTTTACTTTGGCAGGGAAAATATTGCAATAACATTATTTTGATATATCTACATGACATAGTAATTGAGTTAGGAAACAGTTGATTAGGTCAGTATATTGAAACACAAAACACTTACCTTGTTCTATATCTTCTAGTTCTGACATACCTGTGCAGATGCAGAACTCAGGATTCCTGCGTGCCTCTATAACTGGCAATGATTTGTTAGCAAATTTTGCAAAAATTAGTTCTTAAAAAAAATAGAAGTATTTCCATTACAAATAATTTCTAATAATTTAATCAGTACAATTTGGGGTTGGGGTTTTCATCATGTCTTAGATGTAAGATGTGGTCTTTTGGTTAGGGCATGCCCTTTTTAATCACACTGTCATTAAACTTGCTGCCTATCATGATGCACAGCAGGTTGCAAATGTTTAGCTAATTAATAAGACCAGGAGGAGGTCACTTTTCTTCTGTATAGGAGCAATTCTTGATTAACCCAGAAAAAAAAAAAAAAAAAAAAAAAAAAAAAAAAAAAAAATCTGCTGTATACTTCACAATTTACGTGGCAAAGGGAAAAATACATGTCCTGTTGGTTTTCTCACTGCAGTCACTTAAGATAGCCTCCTGGAGACAACACACTTTCATAAATCAGTGGTATAATACACAGCAAACTGGTGTTACCATTCAAAGGAGAGCCGTGTTTGTATTCCACTGGCTCCCAAGAAGTGCATGTTACTTGTTTCGGTGTATTATGGCATCATTTGGGAATCTGTGACTGAGTCTTTGGAGGTGGAATTGTTGAGCTTGACTTGCAAGAACAAAAAAGATGGACTCACAGATGCCATATTGATCATCTTACAGGGTGTTTTGGTTGTTTGGTTGGTTAGTTTTTTGAGCTTTCAAAAACTTTGTATTGATCATGTGTGGTGATGGAATTGGAATGCATAGATTATGAAGTAGGGACAAAGATAATATTGCAAATGTAATTTGTCAGCATTTATCTTCCCAGTAAAAGCAAACTTACTCAGCAGCTAAGATGTCAAAAACAACAACAATAACAACAAAAACAACTTTAATAGTAAAAATGAAGAGCTTACAGTTGATAAAACGGATATTTTTCATAGCATTTCTTTCACAAATACCATAAATACCATTGGCTTTTTCATCCATCTTTTCAGCCTTCCCAGTGAAAGCTGGAAAAAAAAAAAAAAAAAAAAAAAAAAAAAAAAAAAGCAAGGCTTTATCAAATGTCATCTCTAGCTTTTAAGTACTACTGACTTCTAAAGTTTTTTGTGTGTTTGTTTGTTTTTTATTTTGTGACAGAAGATAGTTTACTGGTAAGCTATTGAAATATACCAACGGGATGTGAGTATTTAAAACCTATTGACTTCAAAAGACTTAAGTCTGGAAAACAGGTTTTTAGAAGATATCTAATCTTGATTCTGCTCAGTGCTATAAAATCTAGTGGATTGAGAGTAAATTAAGTTGCTAAAATATGCATACAAGAACCTAAAACTTAGTTGGAGTAGAAATTAACTAGAGTGCCACATTAAGTATTAGCCCATGGCCACTTCAACCCACATGCCATCTATGTAACTGTGGTAATAAAACTATTTTGCAAAGTCATACTGTGATTCAGACCAGAGAACTAGTCCATCTTAACTACATATATTTTAAATTAACAGATCAGTTCTATTTAAAGCTTATCATGACAATAAAAATGGAAGACCTGAGAGCCCACTTGTCCACATAAAGAACTGCTGCAAAGGAGGGAAAAATAAATGTTTTTTTCCATGCTTTTAAAGAATACAACAAGAAATAAAAAGCTTATTTAGGAGTAAGTAAAATCTAATTTAGGTTCTAGAGATAACATTTATAGCAACAAAAATAACACCAGTATAAGTTGCCTGTACAATCTTCATCATGGGAGACTTTAAAAAATGAAGTTGGGCTACGTCACAAATTAAGAATTGTTCTCTCAGAGTTATTTTGATCTGTAAAGAGGAGAAAGGACTTTTGATATGTCTTCTAGGTCTCTGATCAGTAATGTGCCTAATGCCTTTTAAATAGGGTACTTCAAACATGCTTTACTAGAGATGAGTAAAAAAATGTTAGAGATACAGGCTTAAAATATTATCTGAACAAGCTTCTGTCCTAAGTGGAAATCCAGAAGTGCCACTGAGGTGGAGAATAAGGTGCACACATCATCATTCTGGCCTGAGCACCTTACATTGCACTGCTTTTGGAGTCTCATTTCCTTCACTAGTGTAAACTGTGAACTTATGCATGGCCTAATCTACATAGAATGTTGGCCTTAATGCAGTTAGGTCTAAGATTTTTTTGAGTGCTGAAACTGCAGATCCAAAGAAATCTTGCTTATATCGGTGCCTGTTGAGAGTTTTCATTTTCAGGATATGCAGAATTCTGCATTCATCAGAACTAGAGATTCTCAATCTCTGTAACTTGCTTGGCGTTTGAATAGTTAAAGGAAATTGTATCTACTCCAGCTGGGTCTTCTCTACATAACTGACCCATTCAGCTTGATCTGGTATTGGATTGTTTATGTAACTTCAGTAATTAACCACTATCAACCTCATTAATGAAACATAAACCGCCTCTTCTGCTCATTTATTAAGCATTTGTCAAACAAAACTTAAACAAAGGGCAAAATCTCAACAAAGTAACAGTCCTTCAAAAGCTACTGGGACTCTGACTACAAGTCATTATGGTCACTCTGTTGCTGTTTTTCAGTAAAAATTAAACAGAAGTGATGGCATTGTCTATTGCTTTTGGCTAACTTCTCACAAAAACATCTGAAGTCTGTCACATGAGGGCAATGATGCCTGGACAACTATTTTGGCCATTTCAGTGCAAAATACTGATGTTCCAGTTCATTACTGTAAATCATTAACTGATGAAAGCAAGAGTCAAATACTAAACAACTAAGATACTTTGGAAAACTAATTGCTAATTACAGTATTTGTTGTTATATGTGAGTTAAAGGTTATGTTGAAATGTAGATTATTTTCATTATAGGATTAAGTCTCTCCTGCTTGTAAACTGTTCTGAATGATATTAAGGAGAATATTAACAAAAAGCTTATGTACTAAAATGCTCAAACTCAAGCTTTACTTATTTTTGACAAATAAAATCATTTAGAGGTAAAAAATACACTGGCAGACTAACACCAGTACTATGTTCTAAGAGCTACATGCATTTAGAATTTATTGAAGAATTAATGAAAAACCTGCAAGCTTTCTGTTTGCCCTCTGTTCTGGATTATTTATTAATATTCAAAATGTGCAGTGGTTCTGGCACTGTTACAATTTTCTGCATGGCATGAATGAACCTCAGTCTTGGCTGAAAAACTGCAAAGCCTCATGATTGACCTTTTTTGGATGTCAGCGTTATCTTGTCCTTCTGGCTCTCAACATAGAGAAAGATTTAATTTGAATAGGATGTGTATCTGTTGTATGTGGTAGTTCTGATTCTGGGATCATACATTTCAAGATAATATCAGGTCTAGAAGCTACAGCAGTAAGAATTTGTCCCTTTTTGTATTCAGCACATTCACCAATATTTTGTATGCAAAACTTTAGGTCAGGCAAAGGAAGCTTGTGTGGGAACAGTATTAACCTATACATACCCATCAGTTAGCAGAAGGGATGCCAAGATCAGAAGAGGCATAGGATTGTCTGTCAAATTTGACTTGGTTTGATTTATGTTATTATTAGCCTAAAGTGTAATTAACCTAGATGTTTGAGACTTGCTTACTTGATATGCCTTTTCAAAATTATTTATTTATTGTCAGTATCTGCCTCTTCTGCGTGCAGTGCAGTGCCTTTGTCAGTTCACTTGTGATCTTTATAGGTCAGTACCTAGCTTTTCCTGCATGCACATATGGCCTCGATTGGCGAGGGCCCCATTCAGACTGAATTGCTTAAGATCCAAGTAATACTTCCAATGATGAAGCAAAACATTAAAAAAAAAATCTAGTTGTATGACAACTTCACAAGTTTTAAATGTACTAATTTTTTATAGCTTAAAGGAACAGGGTTTGTTTGTCATTTCCTTTGAGCACTGGTTTGCAAAGCTTTTATCTTTTGTACATACAGATTTTTAAAACAGTACAGTAATTTGCGAAAATTAAGGAGTAGTAGACTTCATAAAGCACAACTAAATGTTTCAGCAGAGAAGTGAGAGTGAGACTAGCCAAGGAAATTTAATCAAGCAGTACCTTTCAACCTGAATTTATACAGATTTCAAACATGTTATTATTCAGCTATTCTCCCCAAAAGGGTGTCAGGGAGATCAATTACATAGTGAACAGCTCCCGTTTAGGATAGAGAGCATGTGTTCATCATGTTAGTTTAGTGTTCATAATATAAAGACTCTTCTGTTTTACATCATATGTGTCAGAAATATTATCATGGTAAAATCAGTAGAGAAAAACATGAGTAGAAGATTAAAGTCCTCATTAAATTCTGAAATACTTTAATGGGATGAAATAATGGGAGACCACATCAGACCAGGAAGAAAAATAATTCTGATTTTCTTAGGGTGATTTTTTCTTAATCTTGGAAGTTGTTGCAAAAATCTTGAGTATAATTAAATACTTAACATTGAATTTTAATGAGAGAGCCAAACTGGTTTAACCTACTGTGAAAATCTCAAGACAGGCTGCAAAATGTTTCTGTTTGTTCTGTGCATTCACTTAAGTTTGATATGCACTTAAGTCCCCCTACCTCAAAGTACGACAGGAACTAATAAACCTGTACATGCAACACTAACAGAATGCATGTATATCCTTATATCTCTGCCTTTCAATTCCCTGTTCCAAATTCATATGCTTCCCCTTGGCAGAAAGACCAATATTTATCAATAAAATGCTCCATTGCAACAGTATTCAGCAAGGCACGATGTGAAATAAAATAAAGATAACAACCAAAACTCAATTACGATCTCCTGCAATGATCTCAGAATTTATAGTTTGAAGAGAACACTTGAAAATATAACATTACACATTGAGATTCTTAAGTCATTGCAAATCTTTGTAGGTCAGCAAAGAGAAGCCAAGTCCTGGACCTGATCTGCATAAAGGACAGTATCTTGACACTCAGTGTATTAAGCATTACAAATTAATTATTGTGGAATCCATTAGTCATCATTTTATCAGCAGAGGAGTCTTGCCTCTGAGAAACTAAAATAGTTGGTTATATCAGTTTATCGATGATAATGTTTTCCCTTTCTTCCAAGCTGCATTCCATCTGATGGACATTTGTTTTAATAGTAAAAAGAATATTAGACTCATAAATGTAAATACTATGGTGCAGTGGGTGACTCTTCAGATTTATCAAAGCAGGAAAATTAAGATGAACTATGAGACTGAGCTTCGTAATAATATCTCGCCACAGAATGTCTGTTTTACACAACAGTAATCCACCTTGAAGTATAAGCTAGGAAGTACAAAAAGAGGATTCACTTGCCCTCCTGGTCTATGTGTCTCTGTGCTACAGATTTTGTTGAGAGCAATACAGGTGAGGCTATGACAGTAGATGATGATTAATATGTTAACACCATTGCTTACTTTTAAAAGCAAACAATAAAAGTGTTGGAGTGTGTGACACAAGTCTGCTTTGCTTTTTAAGCAAGCTGTAACTGCTGAATTATGTGACAGTTAGACACCAAATTTGTCAAAGAAGGACTTGTAATGGAAATGAGGAATATCACTTTTAGCTTTGGAAAAGCCAGTCTCTGCTGCATTACTACGTGACTTGTGCTTTCAGACTTGGCCAACATTTGTTGAACCGTGCTGATCACACTCATGACTAATATGATTTTACCCCAAACTCAAGAATTCTCCTAAAAAAAAAAAGTATTTTATTGATATATTCTCAGCATTTAGATGCCCCTGAATCTCTGTCATAGATGTTGGCTTTTCCTACTGGTCACTTCATCTGTGCATTTTTATCTATCATTTACTCCATTGCCAGTTTCTGGGTAAGTTAAGGGCATTACCTAGTGCAAATAGTTTTAACATCCTCAGGACCAATGCCTGAACTCATCCCAGATTTAGACATTATATTGTGCTGAGGATTCTGTGCTGTCTAATATCAGTCCCTTTAATCACTCTTTCTGTGCTTCTGGTCTGTCTAGAGTCTTTCCCTTTTTGATTCTCCTACTGTGAGCAGGAGTCTCCTAATGAACTATACTCAGAAACGTTATCTATTTTGTGACAGAAATACTAGTTATGATTTTTCCAAGATGGCATAGAAATGGTTTTGGTTATGTAGCAACTTTGCTGTTTTGGAGAGCTTTAGTATCTCCTATCTAGCATATACTTGTCCTGCTAGAACAAATCCATGTTCTGTTTGACAAAATACAGCCATGTGGTTAAGAGTTATTAAAAGCATTAAAGCATTAACCTCTAGTAACCTCATTTTTCACTTTGTACACATACATAAGTGTTTAATCGAATTAAAGTTAAACACTAAAATGTTTGAGAGGCCAAATTTATACATTCTCTTCAGTTTATACAGAACTGATGTGATAAGCCAAAGAAATTAAAAGACACTACTACTCTGAAAATGCTCATCCGTTGATTTGTTTAAGCACTGTTGCTACATCCTAGACATTGTGGTGAGAAGCATTCCCAGCATTTAAATCAAGGAACTTTGTCCTACTGAGATCTGATCTGTATCCTGGCGCCACGCTAGCTCATTCTACCGTCCTTTGGAAGCTGAACAAATGATTCTGTATTAAAAGATTTGCTAGAGAGGGAGTGAGCCACATCCTGAGTGAGAACACATGACTACGTGCTCTGTGGTGGTAGTGTAGTAGACTCCATCTTCTTCCCATTTTTCAATTTTATTTCAAGCAGTCAGAATCCCATGGAGGGACTGCACCAATCCTGAAGTTTGATGCAGCAGTGCTGACGCTTTCATCTCCCATGCTTGTCTCCACTTGGCACAAAAGGCCAGGATGTTATCTCTGAAGCCAAGGAAAATTGAGTTTTTAAATCATAAAACACTGCACAATGGCAAGTAGAAATGCAAGTAACAGAAGAGGCCAAAAGCAGATATTGAGACATACAATATAGGCGCAGCTTCTGCTGAGGTACAACAGTCGTTCATGCAGCATAGGACAGGTTGTTTCTTTAGCTGATTTTGTAGTAGATGTGAATTGGAATTTCGAGTGCTACATTTCTGAACAGTGTGTTGAGGGCCTGCTTCCTGTAAAACAGAATTAGAACCTTAGAGATTGCATATTTGGTGTCACGTTGAATACGGTGAAAGGCGGGGAAGATACTCAACAGGTACATATATATCATTCCATGTGAGTGTAACAGCTATTCCTGTGTGGCTGCTCATAGGCACTGAGAAAGTTGACATACTGGCAGAAGCTTTAAAGGCAGCCATGAAGCTGGAAGAATAGGCAGAGAAAAGCAACAGCAAGTGCTGAACTGCATGGGTGGGGTCATTTGAGGATGTAATTGCAGGGACAGACAGGGGAACGAGCAATGAGCATTGGCTACAGCTTAGGGATGTCACATCCATCTTAGGCCAGATCAAGCTTTTACCCACCGGTTCCATAACCAGAATTATAAAGAAAATAGTTTAAGTTTTCCAAATGTTCACAAATCACCCATTATGAAAAAGAAACTCAGTTACCAACTAGTCTAAACTTTTTACTAGTCTTTAATAGGAAGAAAAATAGGAAGGCCTAGAAGGGAAAACACGCTATCAAGCATGGTCTAGACCTTTACTTCCGGAGTAATTGCTATAAAGCAGCATTGCATTGCCCAAATTTACAAAATACATCTCTTGCACTTTACCAATTAATCAGAGTCTGATGAAATAGTCCTAACACATATGCTTACTCTATTCAATTCTGGATTGTATGAGTGCTATGAAATTCTTGTTTATATAAAATTATCTTATTCAGCACTTCTTCACTCCACTTGATTATCTCTGGGATCATACAGAAAGTTTTATTTGATAAAGCATCATAAATATTTCTCTTGGGTCTGCCTCAAAGAGGATGTAAACTTTAAAGATGACTCAAGGTAGCAGGAGTCCTGCTAAATTATTGTTGAAAACACTGACAATAAAGTTGGTAATATTAAACAGGTTAATTAAAAAAAAAAAAAGCGGCACAAGGTTATGTTTTGCATCAAGGACATCACAGATCGCTAACAGTAGTTTTAGTTAGCAAATAAATAACAAAGAACCAAGTCAGCATTACAAAGCTTGTTATTTTAACTTGAGTAACGGATGTTTACTGTTAAAAAGGACAAACAAGAATATTAGATAAGAAGACAGCTCAACAGACCTCAGCTCAAAGTTTATCACACACTGCTGAGGGGAGTATTGAAAAAGATAACCGGGACCGCCCTCGGGTCAGGGACGGGCGCCCTCCTACAAACACAGCGCACTGCACAGAGCCGCTTGCATTTCACACGAAACCCCCAGCCAGAGGTTTTCCACCCGGGCTTCTTCGCCGTCTGAAAGCAACGTCGTGAGCCTCAGGTCACCGTGCTCGAAAGCAAGAACCTTTGAGACCGGCTTGCCCGGAGCGTTCTGGCACGGAGAAAACCCGCAGCGTCGCGCTGTATACACCGAGGCGCCCTACAGGCCCAAGCAGCCAGCCAGACCCGTGCTGGCTCCTCCCTCGCTTTCCGTCGTGCCTGCCCCCCACTCCCCCACCAAAACAAGGCAGAACCGCCAGGGGGCGGCGCGCCCTCTCCCGGCCCGCCCATTCCACGGCCGCGGGCCCCGAGCGCCGCCCTCACCTGCCCGCCGCGGCCGCCAGGGGGCGCTTCTGGGCGGGGCCGCGCCTGCGCCTCGGCGGCGAGGGGCGGGCGGCCCGGAAGCGGCGGCGGGGGCCCGCGGCGGCTGAGCTGGCATGTGCCCGCTCCCGGCGGTGGGCATGGGGTCGCAGGCGCGGGGGTGAGGAGCGCGGCTCCCCTCGGCGCGCGCCATGACCTGCACCATCGAGAAGATCCTCACGGACGCCAAGACGCTGCTGGAGCGACTGAAGGAGCACGACACCGCGGCCGAGTCGCTCATCGACCAGTCCGCCGTGCTGCACCAGCGCGTGGCCGCCATGAGGGAGGCGGGCGCGGCGCCGGCCGAGAAGGTGAGCGCGGCCGGCGGGGCGGCGGGACCTACAGCGGCGGCTCGGCCGGGCCGGGGCGCTCCGGCGGATCGGGCGGACGCGCCCCGGCTGCGGCCACACGCGCTCCTGTCCCAGGAGAACACGCAGATCCGCGACCTGCGCCGGGAGAACCGGGGTGAGCCTGCCCGTCGCGCCGGGGGGCGGGGGGGAGCTGCGGGGCGCCGGGGGGCGGGAGGCGGGCGGGGGCTCGGGGCGTGCGGCGGTTCGGCCTCGGCCGGCCGGGGGGAGGCCCGACAGCCGGCTCTCCAGAGCCGCGAGGAGGCAGCGGGAGTGCAGCGAGCGGCTGGCATTGGGGACCCCTGGGCGTCGGCCCCCCTCGGTGTGGGGAATCGCTGTCAGCTCGTGGCAACGCCGTACTGTGTTTTGCAGCGCTGTGGATTTCGCTGGAGGAGCACCAGGACGCGTTAGAGCTCATCATGAGCAAATACAGAAAGCAGATGTTACAGTTAATGCAAGGGAGAAAAGGCGAAGATGCAGAACCGGTCTTGAAAGTTCATCAGGCTAATTCTGTGGTAAGGTGGGAATGGGGACAGAAGAGGGCACGAGAAACTTGCTCACTTTTTCTTGTTTGCTTTCATAAAACCTTCTTCTCCTTAGATGGAACGTGTCTGCTCAGAAATACGTTTTCTGAAACTCTTGTCTCTTTGGTGTTTTTTTCTCTATTCTTTTTACAGCATAAAAGTTGTGACAGATGTCACAAAGGACACTGAAAAGCGTAAGCCTTTTGTTGCCCAGTTGAAGGCTCGTTGTCTGAAAACTAGACGGTACATTCCATGGATTAAGCCTAAATGTCTTTGTCATTTTAGAGAAGCACACGCATCAGAGTTGTTATTGTTCGATAGTTGTAACAAAGGAAGAAGAACCTATGAAATCTCTGTTAGCTGCTATATGTTTAGGTCTTAAGAAATCATCACTTCCACTTTTTACTCAGTGCAACAGACTAAAGGTATACTTTAGTCCATGTCTTGACTTAAGTGGTTCAAGGTGTGGCTACTGCTAACTGTTGGTTGGTTTACATTTAGGTGCCAAATATTAATACAATATGTTTGCTATCTGATTAAATCTTATTAATTTAGGGACTTGTTAAAATGCATGTTAAGTGATTAGAGAATAAGCAAGCTGGTTCAACCTAAGGCTTCATTTTTATTTTTATTTTTTAATTGCAGTTGGATTCAGTCAGATTCTTTGTAGTGATATCTGATAGTTCATTTCTTCTCTGTTCTGTGTTGCTTAGGTCTTCTGAAGTTAAGTAGTGTAGTAGGTCTTGTTTCCATTACTTGCTTAGGTACACCAATTATTCCGTCCATCAAGACTGAATATTTGAGCAAAGCTTCTATCATTGTTCTCAGGCACTGCTTTTGCATCATTGTAGTGCCACAGTAATACCAAGATGAAGAAACTGGAGTAACTTCTTACACTACGATGGAATATCCCAAGATTGTTTCAACATCTAAGCAAAATCTTCACTTCTTGTGAATTACTGATGTTCTCGTGTTTACATATTTGAGATCCTCCTTAAATATGATGTGTTGAAATTGAATGTTTTTTGGATAGGAGCTAATACTGTATTACGCATTGGAATTTTTCTGTGTTCATTAATGTGTGTTTCTGACTTCAACAAAGTCAAAACAGACTTTGCATCTTCCAAAGAATTAGAACTATTTCTAGACTGATTCTGTTAAAAACCATCCCAGTAGACTCTGGTCTTTTGCTTGGCTTCCTTTTTTTTTTTTTTTTTTTTTTTTTCTCCTTCTTAGATGAGGCTGTTTACTTCATTTTCTAATTTAGTCTTGAAGTCTTACTTACTTTCATATTGGATGAAAATTCTTAAAAATTCAGTCGGGCTTTCCTAACGGAACAATCTAAAACTTGCTGCACACTAATTCTATTCACCTGAATCTGTTGTCTCTGACCTCATACTTAAATGACGTCCATGTTGGCGTGTAAGGGTGCCTTCTGTCTTGCTGTTACTCTATTCACTGCTTTCATTGATGACTGATAGTAGTGGACGATACATGAACGATACATGTCTTGAAACGTACGATACATGTCTTGAAATGTTGTATAGGTTAGAAAGGATTGTAGGTTCCTGGAAGGAAAGGGTTAAATTGAAAATAGTCCAAAATTAAGAAGATGATAGTAGTTTACTTGCAAGGAATAAATTGCTACTGCTTTTGCCTGAACATATTAAATGTATTATTTTTCATGTCTTTCAGGAAATTGAAAGTCAGATAGATAGAATATGTGAGATGGGAGAAGTGATGAGAAAAGCTATAGAAGTTGATGATGATCAGTTCTTCAAAGTTCGGGAGAAGCTGGCTCAGCTGGAGGTAAGAACCAATATAATTGCGAAGGGATGGATCAAAGTTTTGGAGTCTCTAGATTTGCTCTGGGGTCTCTTTTTATGTGTCAAGCATTTATAACAAATTGGGACAAGGGTGGGTGGGGTTGGGAAATAAGGAATGGGGTCTGTTTATTTTCAAGTTCTTGATGTTTCAAGTATCTTAAAGAGAGAAGTTAAAGATATGCTTCAAATGATGTGGTTTCCCTCTTGCTAGCACCACATTAACACGTGTTACAAAATCAGTTTTATTTAGTGGTGGAGGAGTGGGGCTACTTAAAGATTGTAGACCTTTAATTGTGAATTAGTTCATTTCTATTTCAGCAAAAATATTGATTTTGCAGCTTGAAAACAAAGAGCTGCGTGAACTATTGTCAATCAGCAAAGAATCTTTTGAGGTGGGGAGAGAAGATCTGCCTGACAGTGAAGCTTAGGTTACAAAATAATGTTACCTCCAAATCTTGACTTCAGAGACTATTATGAAACCACCCAACAAGGAAGGATGGTTTGTAATTTGTCATTTCAGGTGTTTTCTTGTGTGTGGCCTGTTTTCTCTGCATTTGTCTCAAATTGCATACTCTTGATGGCAGAACCTTGCATTGCTGCTCTGTCTTATTAATTGCAGCATACAAATGCATAATACTGAAGTATTCATTGTGTGTACTTCCTTGTGATAGTTTATTTCTTCTCATGAATGTTATTTTTGATGAGCTTTAGTTAGTAATTCCAACGTGCAGATGGAACATAAATCTACTTTGTCAGTAGCTAGAGAACATAATACAAATTATGGTGGTTTTATTTGATAGAAGGAATAAGAGATTCTTTGAAAACTACATTGTAAATAGTAGGTACGCATTTTGCTTAGCCTGCACAAAGCAGGCATGCAGCTTTTGCTTTGCTTTGAAGAGCTAACACTCAGTATTTGGCTGGATTAACGTTCTTCAACAACTGCTTAGAGGCAGATTGAGAGAATAACAGATAGTCAATAGAGCACTTTAATTAGTAACTCACATAAGGAGTATACTTTGCCTTGATTTAGAGGGGAAGACTGGAGTTAATGATCCTTCTTCACACCTCTGCATTTTTGAAGGATGTTGCCTATGTGACTACTTGTGGGTAGACCTGTTCTGTCTTTACGTGTGCTCCACGGTATGTGAATGCTGGCTAGCTCTGGTCTGAAGGCTGTGCAGTCGAGCCAGTCTAGTGTACACAGCAGAGAACACAGCATTTTCACATCAAAGCTGTTTGGCCTTACACCACTTTGGACTTCAGGAAGAGTGAGCTGTGGCCTGCCTCAAATAGAATAAACCAAAACCAACCACACAGACAGATTTTTAATGTTATATTGCAGGTAAGTCTA
This sequence comes from Heteronetta atricapilla, assembly GCA_011075105.1. NCBI lineage: Eukaryota > Metazoa > Chordata > Aves > Anseriformes > Anatidae > Heteronetta > Heteronetta atricapilla. Next base: position 6,485,145 of record CM021756.1, on the reverse strand, counting down.
GAGACAGATGTATTACGTATTTATTGCAAAAATGCTATATTGGGTGAAATTAGAGTTGCAGTGTTGCAGGACTTTTTCAATATTGTGATATATTTAAAGGCGTTTTAATATAAATATTTTTGTTCTATTGGTGATCAAAAGAATCCTTCAAGAACAGTAAACATCTTATTTCCCATGTTAAAGTTTTATGCCACTGTTTTTCCCAGGTGAGAATTTCAATAGATGCAGAAGGTGATTTAGTTGTTTTTTTGTTTGTTTTTAAATAAGAGACGTTTCCTTGCCGTCCTTTGGAATATCCAGAAAAAATGTTCAAAAGATACAAACGATTCTTGTACAGGAGTGTTCTTGTATACAGTTCTTTGCTACTAGAAATTATTTAAGAGGGAATAAAAGTAACTGTGGGCAGCATTTTCTGAAGTGTATTCTGTTCCGTGAGTCCTGGCAATATTTCTGTCTGTTCTGCCTGTACCCAAATCTTTTGCATCCCCATTCTCATTTTACCTTGATGCTCAAAAGAAATATTAGAATGACCAAAAATGTTGCATTTGATCTCTTTTAAATTAACGTAATCTGAAGTGTGTGATAGTGCTTTTTTACTTTAATTATGTACATGTAGTTTAAAGTTCTTTTAATAGGCTCGTTGTCATGCAGCCTGAATAATTGGAAAATAAATAGCAGTTTCTTTGACTAACAAGTTCATCATTAATTAGCAGGTAGCTGCATTAACAGGAAGTTTAAATTTGTTCATTTGCTGCTGTCCTACTTTGGATGTGTGAGTATGGAGACCGTAAAGGTGTGACGGTGTGCAGTTGTTACGGGCTGCTCAGCTCCAGCTGAAAGCTGGCAGCAGAAGCTTCACGCTAGAGAAGTACCTTCTGCCTTTGCCTGAGATCGCCGTGCAACGTGTCTAACTGTGTTCCTTCAGCACAGTGTGGGTGCAGTGGAGGACAGATAGAGCGCGCTGCTGCTGCCTAGAGGCTCAGCGTTCACTCAGGCTCCAGAGAGAGGTGTTCCTGAGGGCACCGTGCCTGCCCTTGCGTGGCCCCGGTAGAACCCCGTGCCCCTGGGCCTCAGGAGACCAGGGAAGGAGGTCCCGGCACCAGATGCAACTCCGTGCCCTCGCCGTGGTGCAGCGGGCCCGGCGGCTGGGCCCGACCGGGTCGCTGTGCCCAGCCCCGCCGCTGCCTCGCCCCTTTCGCTCAGGCCGGGGGGGGAAGGAGGGGGACAGGGAGAGGGCGTGGCCCAGGCGCTCGCCAGAGCCGAAGCCCCTGGCGTTGGCCTGTTGCCCGGCGCGCATGCGCACCACGCTACCGCTGGGGCCGCTGTGGGCGCAGGCGCGGCTCCGCCCCGCGTTCTCGCGAGAGGCCGGGATTTCTTCCTACGTGCTGTGCCGTGCTGCTCATGGCGGCGCTGGAGCGGGGGCGCTGAGCTGTTGGGGTGAGTGCGGCGGGCGACAGCTCCCGGCGGCTCCCGGCGCCGCGGAGACGGCGCTCGCGCGAACGAGGGGGTATCGGGGTCTC
>CM021756.1:6411485-6483225 GCA_011075105.1 Heteronetta atricapilla | reverse complement strand
GGGGGGGAGACTACGGGCCCCGGCAAGCCCCGGGCCAGGCCTCGGCGCTGGGCCTCCTGGGGGGGAGCGGCCGCGGGGGGGCGGATGGGGGGTGGTGGCCCGCCGCTCCCGGCGTGCCCTGCGCGCGGCCCCGCCCACCGCAGAGCCGGGCCCCGTCCCTTTGTGTGCGGGGAGCGGCCGCCATCGCCCCCTTTGTGTGCGGGGAGGGCGGCCCCGGCCCCTCCCTCCGCGGCGCTCTGCCCCGGCGCGGCCCCTCGCTCGCCCCCGCAGCGATATGCTGCCCGCAGCCCGCGCGCGGCGGCCTCCGCTCGGCGCGCCGCTGGCCGGGGCTCCTGGCGCCGCCCCTCGACGGAGCTCGCGGCTCCGGCGGCGCGGCCACCATCTTGGTGCGCGCCTACTGGGGCTGGCGGCGCCCCGAGGCCGTCGGTGCGGAGCGAGCTTGGTTCTGCTCTCGGGTGGGCTAAAAGCGAGCGTAGGGCCCTTCCCGAGCTGTGCAGCTGTTCAAGAAAACCGATCTCTGTTTTTGCTACCTTTTTTTTTTTTGCGTTGACGATACCAGAAGCATTAAAATGGCATTGGATTTTTTTTTTTTCCTGTAGCTTTTTTTAAAAAATGTAGAGGTCTGTGATCTGGTAAATATTCGGTAGCTGATACCGCTGCTGTCATATTTTGGTTGGGGTCTTTAAGAGATGTTACTCACTACTTTTGTCCGATAATCACTTCAGAAGATATGCAATAGCATTATCTCCTAGTGTCATCTAGCAGCTAACCTGTGAATTCGTAATAATGCGAAGTTTTATCTCGGTTAAATTTAATCATATATAAGAGGTGGTTATTTATAGAAGCCCTTGCATTAGTTCTGTGAAATATATGTTCTCACAGGTACATACCTGTTTTTGTGAAGAAAATGAGAATCAAAGCAGTGTCTGATCTGGCACTCTACTGCTAGGCTATATAGATTTCAACGTATGAACAACTCTGTGTGACTTACTGTCATCTAGCAAAACCTAATCAGAAAGACTTCAAGAACAGGACTAATACAGCTCTGTCTCTTGCCTTTGCACTAATCTGTTCATCTGTAAATACAGAAATGCTGAGGCTGGTGTGACAGAGGGGCTGGGCCGTTGCTCAGGGTGTTTACCGTTTGGAGGAGCATTTATAGTAGCTGAATTAAAAAGTAAAGAACTTGAGCAGATGCACACACCTATTTTCCAATTTTTACTTAAGCTTGGTTCATCCTTCTGCCATTGTTTTTAGTGACTTAAACGTAGTAAGCAAATTTGTTAATGAGTGAAACCTGCTTTTAAGGGAAAATCTTGATCTTTATTCCATTACCTGGCAAAATTTGTTTTAGTCATCTTTGGGCAGACAGGTGTTTCGATTGTTCTATAAAAACATAATACATTCCATGCCCCAAAAGTGTGAAATGTAATTTGATATAACTGGTACTCTAGTAGAGCTCTAATAATACTAGTCTAAGTGCGAAAGAAGTGTTTTAATAATAAGATTATATGTTTCTCTGCAGTTCCCATCGAGTGGTGTGTGCCTGCTTCGTTTCTGTTGAACTTGGGGGATGTTTATTTTATCGTGAAAAAGGTTATGATAAAGGTTGCGTGAATCTTGTAAAGAGGGGTGTGAAAAGTCTAGTGATTCTGTTATTTTTGCATTAGCTGTATGTCCTCTTATTTCATTTTTTTAATATAGTTGAGTCCTTCGCTGCAAACTTTTTATTTTTTATGCCAGATACTTCTTTGTACTTGGAGTTAGATTTCTGTCCTAGTTCAGTTTCACATTTAGTCTCTTGTCATACCATTACTTATACACAAGAAAGCTTAATACAGACCAAAGTTGTTCTGAGTGATGGCTAAAAGAATGTTTTATATGGAGGGGAGATGGCTGAAATATAAACTTCTGTGAAAACCAGCTGATGAATTTGCATACATCCTTTGTATGCTTTTGAAGGTTCAGAGTGTTTATCTGGAGTGGCTGACTGCAGTCAACATTCATTGTGGTAAGCGTTAAAATGTCTTTCCGTTCATTTAAATTCATGGTTTTTGTTTTTTAAGCGGATAGTTCCAGCTTTACAGTTTGCTAAAGGAAATTCAAAGCTTATTGTAAAATGAAAAAAAAATCAGTTTCTCACTACAGTGGGGAAATAGGCTTTGTCTGTATTTTCGTTCATTCATTGCGAAGCTTGTGGAATGACTTCAGGAAGAGTTATATGCTCAGGGGATTCATGCTTTTAGATTACTTTGTAACACGCTGGTTTATACATAGATTCACAGCTGTGTTGCTTCTTAACAGGAATTATGTGCAAAAATCTCCACTCCCTGTTTTGTTTTTTTTTTTTTTATTTACTAAGTAAGTAACAAACTCAAAGCTTGATTTTTTAAATATTATTTTAAAAGTAGTTGTCTTCATAGGCTTTCAATTTTATGTGGTAGGTGGCAGTCTGTCTAAGCTGCTTTCCTGTGAAAACACAAAATGGTACTGCAGAACACTAGGAGAGAAGTGTTAATCTAGTTGCTGTTGGGGAGAGGCTTCTGTGTTATGTTATCTATACAAATATTTTCTATATTTCATCAACACTTTGTAAACAGGGTTTTAAGAAGGCCAGAGAACGACTTCAGTGCTTATATTACAAGTTGTGCTGGCTTTTATGGTGTGTGTTGAATAGGCATATAGCATCTATAGGAATAATTCAGAAGCTTGTTTATTTTCATACAAAGCTAAAGGTGCTTTAAGGGTTTTGCTGGTCCTTGACTTACCTTTCAGAACAAAGATCATCAGGAAATCCGAGTTCATCTCCTCTTTGTCACAAGTGGCTATTTTGAAAGTATGTGCAAGTTCTTGTTGATTAATTATGGGGTTGCACCCGTATAAAGTTATTGGTAGCAATAATAGGACTACATCATGTATTAAATTATGCTGATATTCGTTTAAAAAAAAAGGTTGTTGTTTTAGTTGTACAAACTGGGACCTTTCTTGGAATGTGTAACTGCATCCGAAGAGTTTAAAATTAGAAATAGCATATCACTGGCTTGGGATAGAGTTTCTTAGGAAACCAAAATTGAAAATGGGAACGCCAAATACATCTGTAAGACAGCTTTTCCTAGTGTGGATCAAACCTGTAGCATTAAGGTAGAGGACATGTGCCTATTCATAGGAACAGCTAGGACTGTATAGTTTCTGTTAAAGTTATTCTTAGTGTGTGCCTTTTCTCTTTCCAGTATGAAGTGGAACAGAACAGAATTTACCACCTGAAACTGCTACTTCAAGTTCAGATCAGGAAAAGAATATACCACATCGTAACAACAACTCAAGACCAAAGAAGAGGAAACTTACACTGAAGATACAAGGCTTGATCTGAAACCAGAAGTTTGTGCCTACTCAACAGCTTCAAAAGAGCACGTCCCAACGCTGCTAGTAGTCTTTGTTTTCTCCAGTGCTGTGTTGAAACTGCCCAGGGCAGCAGCACTTGTATTCTTTATTAGCTCCATAGATCACTTTCTCTTGCGTGCTCTCTCTCTCTGTCAAATAATAGCAGTCTTCATCCTTTGAAACTTCGTGCCGAAACAGAAGAATCGGCTAATACTACTGAAAGTGCAATATTTGAATATCACTGCGAGGTTGGTGCATGTGCTATTTAAAGAGTTACATTCTTTCAAACTTAATTGGAAACAGGTTATTAGCAGAAGGCTATTTTTTTGTGTGTTTTTGTTTTTTAGCAGTTCTGTCACTAGGTTGGTTTGGTTGTAGTATGATGAGATAAATAGAACTATAACACAAGTAATATTAACAGTACCTGTTTTATAACCTTAGAGATCTGGTTATTAATGTTTCTCTATTCTAGTAAAAGTGTTGTGATTTCAATCTTTTTTTATTCCCAAAGCTACTAGTTTCCTCAGTTTGTACAATCTCTGTTTAGCTTCCTTTCCATCTTACTGCACAGTTGTTCTTTCTTCCTCTAAGTACTTGTATTGCTGAACTATATTCATAGTTCTTACTCTTGTTAATTGACTGATTAGCTGTGTTAAAAGTGGGAGTGAGCTGTTTTGAGTGAACAACACAGAGAGCTAGTTGTGGTCCAGTATATAACTGTTATATTTCAAGTCTGAGCAAGTCTTGTTTGTACATTAATATCTTGTAGGCTATTCATAGAAGTTTCTTAACAGTTCTGTGACTCCTGGTAGATGTTTCTTAGAGACCAGTTTTATGACACCAATTCCGTCATTTTTGATGTTTTTATTCACTTATCAGAATTGGCGCATGTAGCTGTTTTTGTTGCTGTTTTGTGCTCTGTTACAGCATTGAATATGTGGCAATATGACAAGCATCTGGAAAGTCTGCTGATATGTTATGCCATGCCTTTCCCTCTACAGCAAATCTTACTGTCACCCTGAAGATTATCTCTCTCCTTGAACTTAAGTTGTCAGACTTTAGTTAATCAAAGACCCACTATATTGCTTTGTGCTAAAATGATAAATTCTTTAAACCCAGGGTGTTCAGATGGCATTGTGCAATGGTGATCTTTGAGAAAGAGATAATAGTATTGTTCTAACACTAAGCTATGCTACACTGAACTTGTTATTTAGGTAGATTTCTGTTGTTTTCTGTAAGTGATGTACCTTTAGTCGTAACCTATTACTTAATGTTTTTGCCATTGTAGCAGGGGATGTATGTGTGTTTGTGTACTCAGCCTGTACTGGAGGTGTGAAAGACCATTTTATCCATGACTGAGGAAAAGCATTTGTCACACTGATTTGAGCTTTCATAATAGGCAAGACCATCAACCCATTCTTCTGTGAAAAGGTTTAATAATACATCATGTTCCCTTCCCACAGCCATCTTGCAGTACTAATTTAATTTTGAAAAGTATTTCAAACTTTAGGGTGGCTTAAGGTGAAACACATCAGCTGTTGTTTTCTACAGGGGCATCTTCCTTTCTATCGAATAAATGTCCTAGGGGGTGCCGTATTCAAAAGATGAGGGTTCATATGTGATGCTGGCAGGGAGTAATGTGCAGCTCTTAGCAGCTTGGTATCAAGCTTTTTTTAATTAGATACTCTGTGAAAATGTGTCCTCTAAACATAATCTACTGCATGAAAAAGGTGCAGTTCCTGTGGTCTTTGTCCATTAAACAGTTTAGTCTGGACATAAGGGAAATACTTCTTTGCTGGGAGCAAATAATAACATTGACACAAGGTCACCCAGAAAGGTGGTGGAACCTAGGTCACTGGAGGTTTTCAAGACTGAGCTAGACAACAGGATGGCTGCCCTCATCTCTTGTTGGCAAGAGGCCTCTGGGGAGGGAGGTGGACTGGAGTTTCTAACGGTTTTCTAGTGGGGTCATGTCTTTGATTCAATGTATTTTCAGATCTGTTAGTATTTTACACCAAATTGACCATGTAATAATATGTATGCCAGTTATCACAGTTTCAGGATACCCCACAAACCTTGACTTCTCATAACTGTAGAACAGGAATGCAGTATTGATTAAAACTGATTGGGTAACTGCTTGTCCGGTACACTGTAGCTTACCACACCACTTTTAACAGACAGTACTGCATTTTTCTGTCTTGTTCTACAATACCTTATGTAACACAGTACGTTACTTAACTCCAAAACAGTATGAATGCTGTGGCAATAAAATTCATCACTAATTTGCTTGCAAAGCAGCTGTTCATGTAGCAGGTACATATTTTGTTTGATATTTGTAAACTGCAAGGTTGTAATGTTTCCTTGTGCTGGTGCTATGGTTCCATGTTGAAATGGAATGTCCTCGTTCTCTTGAGGTTTTGACAGTTATGAAGTATCTCTTTTTCTTTTGGGAGCTTTTTTAGACATTTTCACATCAGAATGACACTTCTGCAAAACGAAGTGAGTGAAAATACCTCTTAGGTTTTGGTATAACATCTTTTTCAAGTGGAACTTTAAATAACATGTAAACAATAGAATGAAGGTGGAAATGTTCCAGGAAAAATAAAACAGCATGGGTTATTCCTAACAGTTTTACCATTAGCTATTATCAGTGTTTTTTTTAGAACCATGTGGGAAACATGGTTGAAAGCTGACTTCTGCTGAGAAGTTGCTGTGTACAGTGGCATGAGGACTAGTATTTTCATCTCTTTTGGAGGTCAGAACTCTGTTCATTCTTATCTCTTGTAGTTGTTTTTAGTTAATTACTTTAATATTGGTCTTGCTTATTAAAAAAAAAATCTGCCCAAGAAGTTCACAGCAAGTGTTTTTCAGTGCTTTTTGATCACTTTTAAACTGATAGCAGACAACTTAATAAGCCATGCTATAGCTATATCTTTTTAATATGCTGAGTAACTAGATACTTACATTACAGTAAGAAGCGTAGAAGCGTGACCATTTTGCAGGTTACTCAGGAGTTATCCATCTCCAGCAAACATATAGTAGAGTAGTATTGAATCTCTTCTGTTCAATGTAGCAGCAAAGCAGAGAGCAGATATAGTCTGATTCTGTAAAACCCTCCAATACTGTATTCCAAAATACACGTGTGTTTTTTTGAATGGTGTTTCTGGAATTACAGTATTGAGGTGATAAATTTCAACTGATGTAATTGCTAACCTGTAAATGGAAATGGTTTGCTTTAAAAATGACACCTCTTCTGCACAACAAAATTCAGCAAGTTAGTAAAGGACTTCTGAATATTTCAAGGTTGATCCTGTGCCTTGAAAAGAAGACAAGTTTTCATGGATATAAGTTAATTTAACCACTCATTAAAGCTTTTACTTTTTCAATTTAATGATGTTTTCAAGTTTTTTCGGTCTTTCCAGCACTTGACTTACTGTACCACAGAAATGTTAGCTTGAGGTTTAATTCTTGGTATTTCATAAATGTACAAAATCTTTAAACACTTAAAGCCATTTTTTTTTTAGCATAAAAGACTCAAAAGACAAGCGAGGGACAATGTGTGGATAATGAATCTAGTACTATTGTTTCATAACTAGTGTTTTCTTAATTACATGTTCAATTTGGAAGAACAGATGTTTTAGGCATTTTCAGGCTGTCTGATGTGAAATGGTGAATGTAGGAGTACTTTCTCTGAGATGTACTTAGGAAATTCGTAAGCTTGTTTTGGTCTAAGCAGGCTTTATTTCAGTGTTTTATTTCTGGCTATTTTATGTTGCCTGTCTGAATTTAAGAGTTATTGTTTTACAAGAGCTTGACAGTTTTGGAATTCTTACTGTATTTTAAAAATGTTTAGAGTTTGCCTGTACAGTAAATTCCACAAGCTGTTGTGTTTCTTATTCTGTTATATTAGTAAGGAGAGACTTAAGTAGCATGTTGTGTTTTTTTCCTGCTATGTTTTCTTTTGTACAGATGAGCTTTGATCCAAACCTTCTCCACAACAATGGACACAACGGGTACCCCAATGGTACTTCGGCAGCACTGCGTGAGACTGGGGTTATAGAAAAACTGCTGACCTCTTACGGATTCATTCAGTGTTCAGAACGGCAAGCTAGACTGTTCTTCCACTGTTCACAATATAATGGCAACTTACAGGAGCTCAAAGTAGGAGGTAATTAGGCAGCTTTTTGACCAAGCGAAGACCAGTCTTTACTTGTGGTAGAAAACCTTTTTATCTTGTGGCATTAACAGGTGTGTTCTGTTGCTCCTGATGAGCTAAAAAGATGATTGAATTAATCTCGTACTCCTGGTGAATGGTCTTTACTACAGCTTGTATTAATACAAATGTGGCTGTTCTGGAAAAAGGTGCAGTGTTAAGTCAAAGTTGCATGACTAAGAAACAAGTGCTTAGACTGTGTAAGACTGTGCCTTGCTTCTTTTTTTTTTTTTTTTGGTAATAATTCGTTTAAGATTGTTTATTGTTTTGCAGAATAGGGAGGTTTCCACTGATTTATGTGGCAATTAAGGTTATAAACTGTTCAATAACAATGTTATGTAGTCTGAACTCCTTCAGTGTGAGGTCTGCTATAGAGTGAGCAGGAGGGAAGAGAGGAGGAAGTATTGCTGGGCAAGCCTTTACAGTGGAGTAGTTCTTTAGCAAAAGGGGTGAATAAGCAGAAAAGTAACTGCAAACAGCATATCCTTCCTACGTAACAAAAGTACCTGAGTTTTGTTTTGTTGTGTTGACGTACAAGTAGTGAATTATTAGATGTAACCATTAGGGATTTTAAAAAAGTCTATGATGCCATTACTGTGTTTGATTGTTTTGTAGATGATGTTGAATTTGAGGTGTCTTCTGATCGCCGAACTGGAAAACCCATTGCTGTTAAATTGGTGAAGATCAAACCAGAAATATTACCTGAAGAGCGAATAAATGGACAAGTTAGTGCCTGTGATAAGTGTCTTTTTTCAATTCACACAATTTTCATCCTTTACTTCAGGAATGACAGATTCATTTAGTATGCACATTAACCGCATACAGTATTCAGTTATACTGAAATCTATTTTTGTTATTCTGGTAGAAATTCAGAGGTTTGGTATAACCTGTTGCTTTGCTCCAAACAGTTCTTCAAGTCAACAGGTGTTTTATGAGGTTGAAACGTTACAGCAAGGCATTCCCTGTTGAGTTAAAACTAGAAGTGCATCCTTGCATGTATAATAGAGGGTACTGAGATTCATTCTGTTTTCAGCAGTGCTGCTCCTGAATGACTAGCAATGGATTTTTTTTTTTTTTTTTTTGACTGGTAGGTTGTGTGTGCTGTTCCTCACAATTTAGAGAGTAAATCTCCAGCTGCCCCGGGTCAGAGTCCAACAGGGAGTGTATGCTACGAACGTAATGGGGTAAAGCTTATGTATTTTATTTGAACTCTTGACTGATCCGTCACTGCGGTCTATGAGCAAAAATTTGATAAAATGGAGACAATTGATAGTCCTAAGAACTGTAGTTCTTAGAAGAAAAAAAAAAGCATACTTTAGTAATTGCTATAAGCAGATACATTAATTGTACAGCTTGCTTGCCCACCTGTATCTTGGAGAATTTAATATAGAACCAAATAGTTTACTTGTTTTTCAGTTTTAAAACTGAACAAAGCTTAATTATGTAACATTCATGTATTCTGAGTTTGAACTTTGAAAGTTTACAAATTGACATTTAAAGATAGCCATGTACATATCTTTCAATTTAAGTTGCTTGTTACGGACTTATCAAAACAACACTGGAAGAAAGTATGTGATTGCATGCAGTGTTATGATCATTTTCAATTTTCTCACTAAATTTCTTTAATAGCTATTACTGTCACTAAAAAAGAGTTAATCCTTCTTTGAATTGATTATTTTGCAAGTAGAGTAATATTAGTCAATGTTAATTTACAGGAAGTGTTTTACCTGACTTACACCCCTGAGGATGTTGAAGGAAATATTCAGCTGGAAACAGGAGATAAAATAAACTTTGTAATTGATACAAATAAACAGTAAGTTGGTATTACAGTTCTGATCTCATACTTCTCTTTTAGTAGTCAGGCAGTACTTCATGCCTGTTCTAAGAGCTGAAATGACATTATGAAATAAAATCTTATTTTTTCTCTAGTTTAAGTGTTTCAGGTTTATTATGTCTACTTCTTTCCTCTAGTACTGGTGCTGTAAGTGCTCGTAACATTATGCTATTAAAAAAGAAACAAGCCCGCTGTCAAGGAGTAGTCTGTGCCATGAAAGTAAGTGATGCTTTAGCTTCAAAATATTACTTGAAGATTAAATGCTTCTCTGAAAAGTGGTAGTCTAAGTAAATTCAGTACATTAAGAGCTATTAAGAGTTTGGAGGTGTGAAGGTCAACTGGGTGAAATGGTTTAAATATCTAATCTTTGATACTTACAACCTCCTTGAAAACAAAGGAACTCCTGTTTGTTTCCCTTAATATATTTATTGTGGTAGTCTAAGCTGTATGTGCTAATAAGATTGCTGTACTGGGGTGTCATAATCTTTTATTGTGTTTTCTAGAGCATGTAAAATGGTGTATTGATAAGAGATTTGGCAATTTATTAAACACTTTGTTCTGTTCTTAGGAAGCCTTTGGATTTATTGAGAGGGGTGATGTCGTGAAGGAGATATTCTTTCACTATAGTGAATTTAAAGGTGACCTAGAAGCCTTACAGCCTGGTGATGATGTGGAGTTTACAATCAAAGACAGAAATGTAAGACGAAATCCAGTAAAAACTGAAGATGAGATCCTAGGGTGCAACTGGACAGCTCTCTGTTTTCTCAAATTTGCTTGTAAAAAGAAGGGGGAGGGGAGGAAGTTCATAGGAAAATAATCTGTTGCCGTACCACTTCAATATGGATATTTAACTAACTTTGTGCTTTTAGGGTAAAGAAGTTGCAACAGATGTAAGACTGCTGCCTCAAGGAACTGTTATTTTTGAAGATATCAGCATTGAACACTTTGAAGGAACTGTAACCAAAGTAATTCCAAAAGTACCCAGCAAAAATCAGGTGCGTTTCAGTATTTAAGTTTGTGAAATAATGTATTGGTTTTCAATCAGAGAAAGCTCCCCTTTTTCTGTAACAGTCTACTACGTAAGCATCATGTCAGAGTAGAAGACTGCTTAACTTGTAAAAACCATTGACAGCAGTCACAGTAAGAAAGCTTTCTAAAGTTTGTAAAGACCAGGGATTAGGGTAATATATGACAGTGTACCTTGTGTGCAGTATGTGTTGTCTTTTAATCTTTCAAATACTTCCAACTGAAAAATGGGGACATTTTTTTTTTCCCTAAGGGTGTATCTTAAAGGCAAAAGCATAGTGAAAAGGGAAGAAAATATGGTTTATGGATTCCTGTGATCAGTTAATGAGTTTGTTTGTTTGTTTTTGACAAAGATGACTTGATCTGTAATGTTTGGCTTTTAGGGAAGGGTGTACACGAAACCACTTCTCTTAAGTGTTTAGGCCAGTCTGCATTGTTGTGTTGGGTTTGTTTGGTGGTTTTTTTTTTTTTTGTGCATGTGTGTGCAGAGCAGGTATTCTTGAACACTTAACAGGAAAGCCTCTTGGAAGTGTGGTAATTATGGTTACAAACTTAATTCTCAAAATTGATTCTCAATTTATTTGGCAATACACGTATAGTAATCAAAAAAACAAACTTGTATTTTGGTGTGCACAGTAAAATTGCAAATTAGAAATGTTATAAGTGAAGCCTTGTGGGACAGAATCAAGCAGGCATTTGGTGTTGTCCAGTACATCTGTTAGTATTAGTGTTTCTGCAAACTACTCTGTTTGCAGGGAAGCTGAAGTCTGTGGAACTGCTGATTTTATAGGTAAGAGAGAAACTAAAATAAATTCTAGTAATGCCACTGTAATCTTAGGAGCAGTCATTCAGATGTGGTATCTTCCAACCTGAAATGTGGAAATGAAACTGTGCTGCTTAACAAGTGTTTTCCCAAGTGCTTATATAAAGTTATGAATGCTGAGCTTTGTAGGTGAACTAAATTTTTGTGTTGCATTTTTCTGTCCACTAGAATGATCCGTTACCTGGCCGCATCAAAGTTGACTTTGTGATTCCTAAAGAACTTCCATTTGGAGACAAAGATACAAAATCCAAGGTGACTTTGCTGGAAAGTGACCACGTTCGATTCAATATTTCAACAGACAGGCGTGACAAACTGGAACGAGCCACCAATATAGAGGTTCTCCCAAATACTTTCCAGTTTACTAATGAAACTAGGGAAATGGCAAGTATCTATTTTTAAGTCTTTATTTCTTGAGGGGAAGAAATGAAGGTGAAAACTGGGGTAGTTGTCTCAGTGACGTAATGGGAAAATCACTAATGTCTTTCATTGCCTTTTCTGAAGTCAGATCCTAAGATGTACTCTTCCAAGACTGGGCTTAAATAGTAGAAAATCCAGAATTAATGCTGTACACTTCTCCTTTACAAAAATAAAAAGTCAACTACTCAGTAAATGAAATTTTATAAGAAAAGTAAAGGTTAATTGGCCTTGGAGTGGATTGCTAGCTGGTTATAGCAGACACATCAGTAACCAAGTCTTGAACAATTAAAAACTTTCATGGTCTGAGTCTAAGTAGGTAATTCATGTTCCTTAGGAAAACTGGAAGAACTTGAGGATTCTCTGGTACAGGCAGTGAAAAGTCTTAAGAATCGGGGGAGATACTATGTTCAGCTTCTGAATTTTGGTCTTAATATTCTTTGTACCACCTCTGCCTGAGATTCAGGCAGAAGGATCCTAAAGAGCTAAGTTCTGTCATATGCAGAGCAGCTCTTGATGGGTGACAGTGACTAAGATAGATGTGCAGGTCAGTATTAAAGAATATCACATAATAAAAATGTGATACACACGTAAAAAGTGCTGGAAAAAACTAACTTGTGCATGGGTAGCAGTAATATCAGGCTCTTTGACTGTAGTCCTTGCTATTGGCTTAAACTCTTATTTTCTGCTTCACTTTCCACTTCATGTGAATTAAGAGATTGAGCTGAGGAATCTAGGTAAGTGGGGTTTGCTTGCGTTTCAGGTTGGCTGTAACCGTTAGCGCTACAGTTGGCAGAGAAGTGCATATACAAAGAAGTGTTTTTGTAGTCTTGGCGCTTTACATTCAGATTGTTATGTACTCTGCAGTTTTATCTTATTACAGACAAATGCTATGTACTTGTAGTAAAACTAACTGTCCCTTTGGTCATTTTCAGGGTGTGATTGCAGCAATGAGAGATGGCTTTGGCTTCATTAAATGTGTTGACAGGGATGCTCGTATGTTCTTTCACTTCAGTGAAATTATGGATGGAAACCAACTCCATATTTCTGATGAAGTAGAGTTTACTGTGGTTCCTGTGAGTGGTACAATTTATTTGAAAATAAGATTTCACAAAAGTATTAACATGCAGCCTGTTTAAGATCTAATTTATCTTGTTTTTCAGGATATGCTGTCTGCCCAAAGAAATCATGCTATTAGGATTAAAAAACTTCCAAAGGGCACGGTTTCTTTCCACACCCAATCAGATCACCGTTTTGTGGGCACTATAGACAAAGAAGCCACTCCAGCTAAAGCCACTAGCCCAAATAAAGGCAAAGAGAAGGTAGTATGCAAGAAGCAGTAGCTGTGCTGTGTTTCTGGCTTTGCAGACTGAGGCTGCTTCTTTTAAATCTGTAACTGAGCATTCTGAAGCTCTGGTTATCCTACATAAATACGGACTGCATTGAATTGCTAATGACAGCACTCAATGAAAACCAGTTCCTGTGAAATGAGATACTAAAAGCACAGTTAATGATGGTGCGGTTGAGGGTAATTTACAAGAACTTGATGGGAAGAGTCTTTCTCTACCTAATACTGCAGAAGATGCTAGAATTGGTTGAAATTAAGGTTCTAAGACTGGAGGAGTGCCTCTTGTTTTTGTTCCACTGCTTTAAACTATAACAGAATAATTAAACTTTCCATAAATACTTCATAGGAATAGTATCTTTAGAGGAAAAAAAAAAAAGTAAATGCTGGCTATTACTAGACAGGATTATGTCATTTAAAGACTGTGTTTTTGATCTTATTCAGAGTTCATTGTTCTGTATTCCTCACCAATTGCCGCAATACAAATGCGGCTCAACTGAGCAGTGCTTCAATTATATGTAGTTAGCTTGTTTGATAACAAATTAGACACTAATTGCTGAAACCTGATGTCTTGTCTTTAGGAAGCTGAGGATGGAATAATTGTTTATGATGACTGTGGAGTAAAACTGACCATTCCTTACCAGGCCAAGGATGTGGAAGGATCTGCTAATCCACAGATTGGAGATAAGGCAATATAACTAAGTATATCTTTGGGGAATACTTTTTTTGTGGACTTCAAGATGAGAGCCTCTCTTTGCCTTGTTTCTGAATTTGTTGTCTTACTTAAATGAAGGACAAGGCACCCAAAGAGTCACCTGTTTCTTTTATTCTGGCCTAGGTTTGAGTGGCTTAATCTTCTCTATGGCTAAGAAAGTATATTCTAAAACTAGGTGACACATATACAAAAATACCATCTTGCTATGTAAATTACAAATTTTATAAGTGAAGAATTCTTAGCCTTGCTTTTAAAGACCCTGATTCCACTTGTGAATAATCAAGAGGAGGTTAGCATAAAGACAATGAGATGGGTGTTGAAAAAGCAGGATGTTTCCTTAGCAGCAAAATGGCCAGGGAAATAGTGGCTGGGGAAAAAGCTGATAGATCTGGAAGAGCAGCCTGAAAATTTAATGTTCAGGAGCCATGCAGGAGCATTGCAGAAAGGCAATGATTACTGCTTTTAAAATTATAAAAGGAGTGAGCCAAACTACATACGTGCTCACTGTGGGCCACTGGTGATGTGTGGTGCGAAGAGGCAAACCATCTAAAGATAAGAAACTTTATATTTAGTAGGCAAAAGAAGCAGAGTGGTAGAGGCTGGCTCACCTTTCTAGGTATTATGCTGTGACTCTGCCCTTCTCTGGAATGTAACAAATGTCAGTGACTGACAGATGTTTCTGGGAGAATAGTGTGGTTAGAAGATGGCTTTCCTGCAGAATCTAGATGTTGATTCCAGCTACACAGCCTTGAAGTGAGTTGTTTGGGTTGTGGGGTATTTTTATTGCTTTTGTTGTTGATGGCTTTTGTCTGTAGTATTGATATGTACCTCTTAAACAGGTTGAGTTCAGCGTTTGTGAAGTGAAGAGAACTGGTCTGCAAACAGCTGTTTCTGTCAGAATGCTTGGACGCAATTACAGTTCCAAGAGGCTTTTGGGATATGTGGCAGCCCTGAAAGATAACTTTGGATTTATTGAAACAGCTAATCATGATAAGGAGATCTTCTTCCACTACAGGTGAATGACAATCCTTTTTGTACAAATGACTGTAACCCTTTTGGACCTCACATGGTTATATGCTTCAATTTCTCAAGTTCCATTTATTATCTTTGCTGGACTGGTTCAGGCTTTTCTGTTAGTCAGTGTTCTTTGATCTAGGCCTCTGAATACAAGGCCAAGAAATACAGTTACTGAATTGTGTATTTGAAAAGTTTCACTTGAATGAGTATTCCTTGAAAATCTGCAATGCTGAGTCAATTAAATGGATTCTAATCAACCTATGTAAATGTTGGATGAGCACCACTGTTGTCATGTAACTAAAGGAAAATTGTATATAATTCTACTGCAGTGAGTACTGTGGTGATATTGACAGCCTGGAACTTGGAGACACAGTTGAATACAGTTTGTCAAAAGGTAAAGGAAACAAAGTCAGTGCAGAAAAGGTGAACAAAACACATGCAGGTAAGACTCTACCTGGTAATTTCTGCTTAAAAGGCCCTTGAGAGGTGCTGATAGTTAAAGTTTGCAATTCTATGTGGAGAAACCTAGTGGCAAAATTAGCCAAATTAGTAATTCTAGTTGTGCTGTTGCTCACAGAAGAAAATGCAGGTGTGGGTATTAAGGATTTTGGGGTGCAAAATGCATGCTTAATCAATATTGACTGATTAAAGGGAGCTGGGAATGCAATGGTAGAAGTAAAATCCTTCAGCGTGCTTTTTCAGGTTCTATGGTCTCTAGTTTCATGAGAAGCTAATATCCTTCAATTTCTGCTCTTGAACTGTCAGTGTGGACTTGATTAGAAAAGCTATCACTCCATATTGCTGAATTAGAGCTGTTGTGGTTTTAATGGGCAATCATGCACTGTTGAAAAGAAGTATGTCTAGAACATCCTGATTGTTGCATTGTCTTTTCAGTGAATGGTATTACTGAAGAAGCTGATCCAACTGTTTACTCTGGTAAAGTAATTCGTCCTTTGCGGAGTGTAGATCCCACACAAACTGAATACCAGGGCATGATTGAAGTCATGGAAGATGGTAAGACTTACTGCTTTTACCTGAGGCTTGCTTTAAGTATAGTAAACATAGTCCTTCAGCTAAGGTAAATTATAAGTATTTTCTTCACAGATGCACATGAAACAGGAATTTAATAAATTACATATAAATAGAAGTGTTGAGGATTATATTCCCACTACTAAAATGACAGTAAAAGTACTATTTGTAATACTAGAAATAAGTTCTAAATGCCCTCAGGTAGGAAAAAAGACTCTTAATTATGTCCTGTATGTTTTTTCCTCAAGGTGAGATGAAAGGGGAGTTCTATCCATTTGGAATTGTTGGAATGGCAAACAAAGGGGACTGTCTGCAAAAGGGAGAGACAGTTAAGTTCCAGCTGTGTGTGCTTGGCCAAAATGGGCAGACAATGGCTGTCAACATCACGCCATTCCGCAGAGCCACAGTGGAATGTGTGAAAGATCAGGTGAGCAAATACTGCTCTGAAGGCAAGATGCATGCGTTTGAGTTGGCATACAGCAGATGAAAACCTGCTTCAGCACTTGAACGCAGGAAGTATGTTGTGTACAAATGGATTACGTTATACTGTGTTCTAGTGTCCTAGGGACCTAGGCTTATGAAACCCAGTTACTGATTTGTGCAGTGTGTAGCATGGCTTTAATAATGGTGAACTAGTACTTCATTTGGTGCTAATACTTCAGTGCTAGTGAGCAGCAGTTCCTACTGTGAGAGATTCTGAGGAGCTACTCTGTCCTGTTCCTTGAGATGTCCTAGAAACTGATCTGACTAGTTTCTGCTGAACAAGGCATTAAAAAGTGTTTTTTTGTTGTTTGTTTGTTTGTTTGTTTGTTTTTAAGCCTAATCTGCTTCTAGAAGAAGCTTTTTCACAGCATTAAGCAGTTGATGATTGTGATCTACCATGAAATGTGAACTTTGACCTTTGTCCTAGTTATTTGCATCTCAGTATAGTTAGAGAATTAAGTGTTGTGAATGCTGTCTATTTCTATAGTTATTCCACAACATTAAACTCTAGTTACTTATGGAGAGGCCAGATGGATTTTGCTGGATATTGCTTTATCATAGAATATTGTGAGATGGAAGGCACCTACAAGGATCATCAAGTCCAACTCTTGGCTTTGTACAGGACCACCCAAAGAACAAACTTTTTTTTTTTTGTCTGTCACTGGTATTAAAAAATGGTTTCTACTATGTAGTTTTGAAGGTGGTGTCTTAAAAAAGAATATGCAGCAATGTGTGTTTTTGTTTTTCTCAGTTTAATACAAATGCCAGGACTTGGGCATTTTTCAGAACTTGCTTATAGGCTTTGGGGTTTAATGTGCCTTTAGAAATGCCAGAGGAATGGCTTGACTTCCAGAAGTACAGAGTTCTGTTCAATATAGAAGTTACATTTCCACTTTTATTGGGCTCTTCAGAGTCCTGTTTGTTTCCTTTTTTTTCCTGTAAGTTCTTAAATTGCAATAATGTGTGTTGTTGCTTCTGTTTGGATCAAGGGGAAAGAAATAACCATATGATGTGTTGGTTTTCAGTTTGGTTTCATTAACTATGAAGTGGGTGACAGCAAAAAGCTCTTCTTCCATGTCAAAGAAGTTCAGGATGGTGTGGAACTACAGGCTGGGGATGAAGTGGAGTTCTCAGTAATCCTGAACCAGCGCACAGGGAAATGCAGTGCCTGTAACGTGTGGCGTGTCTGGTGAGGATTTAAAATTACTGTTTTAATCTAGCAGAATGCCTGCATCAGTAGTAGAGCGCATGCTACTTCTAAACCGGGCTAGCTGTTCCTAGAACTGGTGCTCTGAATTTCAGCTGGCTTCAGTGGGAGCCTTTCATCGGAGAAATACCAGCACTTGTAAGATACGCAGTACTTTGCCGCATTAAAATTCAGCTTCACTTAATTGCAGATTGCTTGTTCTGCTTTTACTCTCTTAAGAAGCTCCCCCATAGCAAGGACTTGGACACAATTTTCTATGCAGAAATTAATGAATGATAAGAAAACGGATGGAATTCTTTATGAACTTCCTGGACTATGGCAATTTATACCTTATGCATAGCACTTCCACCTGTTCCCTAAGGAGCAGGTGTCTTTCACTTCTAAATAGGAGAAACAAACAAAAAAAAGCATTGATAGTCTCTTTTGACGAGGAGATAGAGGGATTATTTTGGGGGGAGACAGGTGTTTGATTTTTTTTTTTTGCTTTTGAATGACTTCTAAATTGTACCATCTTATTTTAAATGTCTATTTGGCTTAAGCTTGAGAAATCTTCCTGTTGCAATGGAAGTGATAATATTTATTTTTTCTTTCCAAAGTCTGTTCTCATTGTCTTCAGAGATAACTATATCCTGCTACTGTGAGCTGGCAACTCACAAGCCTTTTATTGGTGTAGTTAAAGGCAACGGAAAAGTAGGGAATACTGTCATGCATGCATTAATAGTAACTACATCACCCTTACAGGAGAAATACCCCTTTTGAGAATGAGAATATTGTGTTGATCTACTGCTGTTGGAGTCTAGTGGTGTTAAAGTAATGGTTTCGAGGCAGACATCTGCGATGTCATCTAGGAGGTCTGCTTTCAAACAAGACAGATTATGCTAATGACTTAATATGGAAAGTGACTGAATTTAATAGTTTACACTTCTGGGAATTTATCAGTACTCCGTGTGGTTAACTTGGTTACAGTGAAGGCGCTAAGGCTGTTGCTGCTCCACGACCTGATAGACTTGTTAATCGTTTAAAGAGCATTAATTTGGATGATGCCAATGCTCCTCGTCTAACAGTTCTTCGTCAGCCCAGGGGACCGGATAACTCAAAGGTAAGTGAAATATAAAGCTGGCTTGCAGAATAACTTCAGTTTATGTTTTAACTTGGATAACATTCTCTGCTACTGGAAGTCTAAACTGTTTGAAATGTGGTGTCCACTTTAATTCCATCACAAATGAGTCTCCTGCTGTGTGAGATTAGCCTATTTTGGTAAGAAGTTGGGGACAGTATACTCTCTGTTATATTCTCATGTATGCTGTGGTTTCAGAACAGCACGTGAAGTCTTGTCAACGCTTGATTTACAGAAGGAAAAAAGTGTCTGGAATCTAGGACTTAGGAGGGTTCTGGTTTAAATTTGTAAGGAGTAACTCACACAACCCTGTTTTGTTACTGTCTCTGTTTCTGAAGACAAATGTGGTGAATTAGAAATGTTCTAATGCTTTACATGGTTGGAACAAAACAAGTTTGCCTTAAAGCATGATGCTGGACCTTAAAAAGCCTTTGTTTTTTTCTTGCAGGGATTTGGTGCAGAGAGAAAGATCCGTCAAGCTGGTGTTATAGACTGATCAACAAAGCCAATACCTGAAGTACGACTGAGTGGTGGGGGCTGGTGAAGGGTACTGAATATCTCCCTATTCATCCCTTCCAAATTTTAAGAAGCTATTACACCAGTTTTAACACCTTCTCATGTTATGTTTAAAATAAATTTATGAAACCATTTTAAAATTATGCACAGTTGCATTCTGGAGAACTTAAGGTGGCGCCTTATAGTATCACATTTTAGAAGCTTGTTTTGAATGGTGCATTTAACGCAACTGGTAACTGCAAATCTACATTGCCTATGTGAGTAAACATTATAGACAGCTCTACTCTGGTAGACCTTATGGAATTCTGCACTACAATTATCTATGCTTTCTTTGTTATTTTGGCCAAGATATTTTACTATGCCTTAGTACTCGATTGCATTGTATCTTTCCTTCCAAGTGGAAGTGGAAGGCTCACTTCTGCTCGCTCTGCTCAAATTCTGAGGACCATATGAGGGTGGAATAAGTTCAACGTTATAGAAAATCTGTATGAGCATTCAGGTAACTTAAGTTGATGGCCAGATGTTACCGTGTTTTCATATTTCATTTAACTTGAGTTCTTTAGACAGCAAAGTTGTGTTAGAGCTCAGTGAAAGTCTCTTTCTGGGATAGACTTATTTTTGTAGTGTTCTGAAAAACACATGCAGTGCAGAATTTCATAAGGCTGAGGTGTGCCATCAGTGTGGTAATTTAAATATATTTAAAACAATGCACAAATTTGCTGCTGCTTAGAACACTGCAGCTTCTAAACCCAGTTTCTTTTACTGATTTAAATTTACAAAGAAAGAAGTTGTGCCTGAAGTGAATACTTTTTTTTTCTTCTTTGCAGCTGGCACCCAGTGTACTGTAAAAGAATAAATACTTAGGCTTTCCATAGCTGTACTGAGACTTTCATCAAGGTGAAATAGTTGATGTCTGTGTGCTTCCCTCGCCCCCCCACCCCTTCCCGTTTCCCCAGTCACACTTTATCAAGCAAGAAAACTGAATGATTGGTCTAAGTATTACTTTACCAAAAAGATCAGGAGTTACTTTCTTTGAATAGAGGGCAGTACTGTGTTGTTTTTTTGTTTGTTTGTTTGTTTTTTTTTGTTGTTTTTTTCATGTTACCTCTATTCTCAATTTAGGGTTTTCTTCTCTGGGAGATGCATTATCTTTGTAAAACAAACATTGCTTTCTCCAATTTTTTTCTGTTAATGGCAAAGAATGGAAATAGAATAAAGTTTTACTGATTTTGAGACAAGCCCCTCCCGCCTCGCCCCTGTCTGTCCCGGCGCGGGCCGCGCCCTCCGGGCTGGCCGCTGGCGCCGCGGGGTCACGTGGCGGGGCAAAGCGGCCGCTCTTCCGGCGCCGGCTGCTGACTGCGCGGCGGGGCCGGAAGGCGGAAGGCTCGCGGGAGGGTGGTCGGCGGCCGCCGTGGGGCCTGGGGCGGCGGGCGGGGCGGGCCGGGCCGTGCAGCGTCGCTCCCCGCGCGGCCGCCGGGAGGGCGATGACCGAGTACAAGCTGGTGGTGGTGGGAGCCGGCGGCGTCGGCAAGAGCGCGCTGACCATCCAGCTCATCCAGAACCACTTCGTGGACGAGTACGACCCCACCATCGAGGTGAGCCGCGGCGGGAGGCCGAAGTGCGGGGAGCCGCGTGGGCCCTGAGAAGGCAGGGAATCGGGGATCGGGGCGCGGCTGCGTGGACGATGTGGCCGCTAGGAACCCGAGAGGGGCGGCGGGGGGACAGGGGGAAGGTTTGGAGATGAAGTGAAGGCGCTTGTCTGGAGAAAATGCAATTAAGTAAATCAGCGAGAACTGCAATTCCAAACCAAAAGTCGTGAGAGGGAAACCAGGGTTAGGTCACATACTGCGAGTTTGTGTGAGACTTCTTTGTATCGGAGGGGGGCTGGAAACCTAGTTCTTCTTTCTTTCTCCCCGCCCCTTAAGCCTTCGCTGTAGCTCTTGGCGTATGTATGCTTTAAATGTATCCAATTTAACAAGACCTGTGATTTTTGTGAGATAGTAGTACCTGAATCCCATTCAAGAATTATATAAAAAAATGAACCTTTGAGCGTTTTGAACAGGTGGTATGAAATGTGCGTTCATTTGTCCTTGGTCAAACGATGTATGTACATAAGGAATAAGGAGCCTAGATGCTGTTGTGGACATTTTGCTTAAAAAGCCAAATGTGAGATCAAAATGTGAGATCAGTGCGCGTGTGATAAGGAATCGTGGAATAGCCCTTTGTTTGTTCTATGTATTGCTTTCCAAAGCAGAACGTAAGCAGCCAACAATGGCAACAGAAAAGTCACCACTGACCTACATGGATTGTAGATGCTGACCACAGTGATGAATCAAGAGTATTACCGCTCTTTTCTTCTATGCTCAAAATAAGGAATTTCTTAGGGAGAAATGACTTTTCTTTTTTGTTAGAAAGGTGGGAAAAATAAGATAACATGCTGTGCATTATATGTACTGGTATTTTTTCACTGTGTGTGTGTAAATAAAAAAGCTCTTCGAATTATATGCATATTATTTTTTAAAAAAATATTTTTGTTCCTAATACTGTCTGGTATGGAAAGTGGTAGTGCTATGTGTTGTTATAATCTATAATTTGCTTCTGTTTTCTGCAGGACTCATACAGAAAGCAGGTTGTTATTGATGGAGAGACATGCTTGTTAGATATTCTGGACACTGCAGGACAGGAAGAATATAGTGCTATGCGTGATCAGTACATGAGAACTGGGGAAGGATTCCTCTGCGTGTTTGCCATTAACAACAGTAAATCGTTTGCTGATATTAACCTTTACAGGTATGATCTGGGTCTTTGCCACAAGGAGAAACGATTGGAAAAGGCTTCAAGTATTTTTGTCATTAGACCCAGTGAAGATTAAACAATAGAAAAATACTAATTCTGCCTTCTTTTAGAAAGTTTATTTTAAGCTTATCTGCATTCTGTGTCTATATATTATTAGTCAATGAGTAGGGCAGCTATCTCGGTTGTGTTAATCAGCTGACATTCAGAACATACAAAATGTTCTGGGTAAGAAGGCAAAAGCACATTAGAGCAGAGTTATACAAGGACTAGAGGATGGATTATAGGACGTTGGTAGAAGTACTGCTGTAGGTTAGAACCCCTGACATCCTATCTAGCTTCTTTACATATTGTTGTAGCACAACATTGTTTGGATACTGAACTATAACACCATTTATATGTAGCAAATACTTCATAATTGTATTTTATTTTATTTTCTAAGAGAGCAAATCAAGAGAGTGAAAGATTCAGATGATGTGCCAATGGTTCTGGTTGGGAATAAGTGTGATTTGCCCACAAGAACAGTAGACACAAAACAGGCTCAAGAATTAGCAAAAAGCTATGGAATCCCCTTTATAGAGACATCTGCTAAAACAAGACAGGTAAGATGCTTCCATTCTTGGTCAGGCTTGTACATTAGCTGAAGAATGGTCTAACTCTTTCATTTGTACTTTTTTCTTATCCATGGGAGTATGTACTGTAAATTCAATTTGATTCTGGATAGGCTGGAGCGATGGGCTGAGGCCAACTGTATGAGGTTCAACAAGGCCAAGCCCCAGGTCCTGTACCTGGGGCACAACAACCCCAAGCAGAGCTACAGACTGGGAGATGAGTGGTTGGAAAGCTGCCTGGCAGAGAAGGACCTGGGAGTATTGGTTGATAGTCGGCTGAATATGAGCCAGCAGTGTGCTCAGGTGGCCAAGAAGGCCAACAGCACCCTGGCTTGTGTAAGAAACAGTGTGGCCAGCAGGTCCAGGGAAGTGATTGTCCCCCTGTACTCGGCTCTGGTGAGGCCACACCTAGAGTACTGTGTTCAGTTTTGGGCCCCTCACTACATGAAGGACGTGGAGGTGCTTGAGCGAGTCCAGAGAAGGGCGACGAAGCTGGTGAGGGGCCTGGAGAACAAGGCTTATGAGGAGCGGCTGAGGGAGCTGGGACTATTTAGCCTGGAGAAGAGGAGGCTCAGGGGTGACCTTATTGCTCTCTACAGGTACCTTAAAGGAGGCTGTAGCGAGGTGGGGGTTGGTCTGTTCTCCCACGTGCCTGGCGACAGGACGAGAGGGAATGGGCTAAAATTGCACCAGGGGAGGTTTAGGTTGGATGTTAGGAAAAACTTCTTTACTGAAAGGGTTGTTAGTCACTGGAACGGGCTGCCCAGGGAAGTGGTGGAGTCACCATCCCTGGAGGTCTTTAAAAGACGTTTAGATGTAGAACTTAGGGATATGGTTTAGTGGAGGACTTGTTAGTGTTAGTCATAGGTTGGACAAGGTGATCTTGGAGGTCTCTTCCAACCTAGATGATTCTGTGATTCTGTGTAATTTGCAGATTTCAGTTTTCGGTTTCATTACTGACACTTACTTTGAAAGAGTTCTGTTTTTATCTCAGTGGGTGATGTTAATGAGAAGAGAGCTCAACTGCTCTAGCTGAGAAGCGCTTAGATTGTTCAGGTACTCATCCCAGGCCTGTCTGGTTTTCTCATCTTAATGAAGGCCAATTATAAGGTTATTTTACGGAAAGAATCTCCCGCATTGGTTTAATGCATTTCTTCAGAGTTATATTGAATCTGCGGCTCTGCCTCCATTAAATTGTAGCCAGAAATTCTAAGAATTTTAAAATGGGGGTGATTAGGCAAGAAGTAGCTTGTTGTCTGCATGGGACCTCTTTATGATTACAATTTGCCTTGTTTCTTTTAATGGCTGTTACTTTGTATGTTTGTCTCAGAGGAAGAGTTAAGAATGCAACTGAAGCGTTTTAGATAACTGGTTCCCTCCTCTAATGAACTGGGGGATAAGCTGGCAACTACTATTCCTGTAGAAGTATGTGTTTCAGATATGTCAAGGGATCCTGTGATGGAAAGAACAGTGATCTCAAAAGATTCAAGAAAAAAAATACTTTACCTGGATCATTTGCATTACAGGGTGTTGAAGATGCTTTTTACACACTGGTGAGAGAGATCCGGCAGTACCGGATGAAAAAGCTCAACAGCAGTGAAGATGGGAATCAAGGCTGCATGGGATTGTCTTGCATTGTGATGTGATAAGGTGAGCTGTGCTTCAGGTTCTTCTTAAGGCTTCTTGTCTGTATGTCTTTCAGTTGTTGATAAGCACAGCTTAGAAATAATAGCTGCAATAGTGTTTTTTTTCCCTATTATACAGCCCGTTGATACCCAGAGACTTTGATCCTACAGTTAGTTACTACTTGTTTTTGTCAATAGATAGCAAAACTTAGGGAAATTCTTTTCATAACAACCTTTTGGCTGCAGCCTGTAGATTTCCACTGAAATGATAATTGTGTGGGTTTTTTATCACACTTGTTAGTCTCCTTCTTTGGGAAACATTCATTGTTTTTCTGTGACTTAGTGAAGAATGTATAATTTCTGTTTTGTGCACAAGTAACACCTGAACTAGAAAGGGGAACATGTGCAATTCTGTAGTCACCATTTGCTGATGATTGACTTCTGCAGAATTTATCTTGAGCTATGTTCCTCTGCAGTATGTAATGCAAGTAAAGAGATTTAGGAGTGCCCCATCTAAGTGAGATTCTTTCCAGTGGTTGTCTAAAAGATGTTGCTTATCACTGTAAAAACAGGTAGACCAGTCCAGGACTTGTACTGCATTGTTGCACTGTGCATCTACCACAGATTTGTAAAGTGGCTAATGAGAGATGCCTTTCTGTTCCAGATGCCAGGAGTACATGGTTCAGATGTAGCTGCTGGACGAGTCTCGATGCTACTGTATTGCGTATCATGCTGATGCCCTGCAGTATTTTGGTGCCAGTGACCAGAATCTTGGTACCAGTTAATTAGCACAGGGTCCTTTTCTGTGCTCCATCTGAAGAAAACATCTCTGGTGTCTACCTCCTTGCTCAGCTAACAGAGCAGTCACATCTCTTGGTGTACTGGAATTCTTTTCTCACTGTGTTGTCTGGGCTTGTTCAAGAAGAAAACCAGTCACAAGAAAAGTGAATTACAGAGACTAAATGCTGTGAAAAAGATCTCACTTTACCTCTAGAGTAAAAGCTAGAAGTAGTGCTTGTTCCCTTTGTATCGGATACAGATTTGCAGTGTTGTCAGAGGAGTGGCAGAAATGGTTTTGCCACCTTTCAAGCTCCTGTCACTTACCAGATTGGTATCTGCTGTCTGTGCACCCACACAGCATCTTTACAACATCTGCATTGTACCAGGAGTACCACTTAACTGGTCAACTGATCTTTTATTTTTCTGTAATAAAAAGGAGATACCGTTGCTAATTTAAGTGCCTGTTTGCTGAGAATATTTGGAGTTGTAACCTGTTCCCTTGTGCTGAGGAAAGTCATGAGGACTGGAATATCTTGGGATCTTGTTGTCTTAAGTAGGCAAGTCTTGTGTGGAGGATCTGTTTGCATGGTAGATTACTAAAACAGGAATTTGTAGGCTGAAAGATTCAGCAGGTGCTTGTAAAACTCTTGAAAAAGGGAGGGGAACATACTGCATCCATTTTTGATCCATCAAAATGGATCCATCCACCTCTTTTTAGGTGGAACTGTGCATTTTCTATATTGGTTTTCTAGAGCATTTGGATCTTCCTTTTCGAGGTTGGACCAAATTAGTCAGCTGTTCACTTTAACTGCCAATATTTATGGACAGATAGTTAATCTAATAACTGGAGGTTAGGCTGGGCAGTTGTTACTCAGCTCTGTCTGTAACTTGCAAATTATTTTATTCTGAATTATTTTCTTACCACTGGACGATAAATGTAGTCTCTTCGAAATGGCTCTGTAAAATGTAGGTGGAGAGCCTCCTTGTTGTGGAAGGAGTCTGGGATTTGAAGTTGACTGTAATTGGTGCAGTGGTTGTCACAGATGTCCAGGCTGAGGGGAGAAAGCAATGAGCTATATAACAAGAAAGCTGAGCTAACTTCTGATTGCAGCATCCTTGCAAAATGAGGAAGGGATTCAGTGATGTCTACGCAGAAGGTGTATGATACACTGATGGGAATTCTGGGTTTGTTGTAACAGCCTCAAAGTGCTACAGAACTGCTGCGTAAGCTGAGTTCTTCCTAGAACACAACATTGTCACTTTATGTAAATGGGATGCACAAATATGGTCCCTGTTGTAAAGCCTACTAGCATTCCTTGGAATACCATGTCCTTCCTTAGTTCTTGTGCTCCTGATACTGGATTCTGTTGTGTGTGATCAGACAGCATTTCTCATAGCAAAGCTAAATACCCAGTTACTGTCTGGTGGAAGAGTAATGAGTCCTCAGCCTACAGAGGGAGTATTGAGTCTGCAGAACTAGTGTGAGTGGAGAAACTGCAAGAAGCTTAGTTTCAGTTAGTTACTGTCAGATTCCTACATCTTCATTTGAAGTTGAAAATTCCAAATTAAAATCAGAAATCAGTAAATAGAGAAAAAAACTTCCTTTCAATACTTCTTCATCCGCTAATTACGTTTTTAGTTTTCTTCTTGGAATGCAGAGGATCAATCTGTATCATATTTTCTTTATCCTTGATACTCCAGATAAGTATTTTAGCAATTTATTTTATTCTTGTTGGATGTGACACTGATGAGAATTTAAAATACGTTATTATTTTTACATGATTTTCCAGTGACATACTCAGTAGAGGGTAGCATTATGGATAACACTGGCTGTGACTTCAGTTCATTTGAAGGTGATATCATGCTTGCAAGTTAAACGTGACAGAATCATGATCATTGTGAGCTATCTGTAATCACCAAGCAGTTTTGTTGTTGTTTTTGGTGTTCTTTTGGTGTTTTTTTCTTAGTGCAAGAAAAGTTTGTTTGTGAAAGCATTCTTTGAGCCCTGAAGCTGGAGCTGACTGCCCCTGGAATTGTGTGACATACTGTTTGCCCACTTAATAAAATTACAGAAAAAGATAAGCTTTGGGGTTACCCACCTGGTTGCATAGGTTCAGCATTTTGGAAAGACTGCAATGCGGAGTTTGTGTTGAATGGTGAGTTTATAGTAGGTCCATTATGCTTCTGGACTACTTCGAAAAATTTGGAGCTGCTTCTCTGGCAGGCTTGACTGCATCATTCAGAGCATGGCTGCCTGCTGCCCATGGCCATGGGAAGTGTTTTGCAACTGGCAGTTGGTGTTTGAAGACTGTGAGGTCAGGTGTGAAAATTAAACATTCCTTTTGATAGTCTATCATAATGACTTTCTGTTTGGCATGTTCTGCTTGTCATTAAAAGTGTACTAGCTGGAACTTCAGAAGTTGTGAATTCTCAAAATCATATGGGAGCTGGCAATTGAATCTACTTTCTCTTAGGTGTGCTCTTTCTCCTGGGCTGTATAAAATTTTAAAAGGGAAGGAGGCCTGTAAAGCAAGTACTTGGTCAGCAAGTATGTTACTGTTGGAACCACAGAGGGATCTGCATCAGCTTTCAGGATGCTGTAGAGCTAACTTACATGGGTGGTACTCCAATCTCTGATGTTTTTGGCTCAAATCTAGCAAGAGGTTTTACAAAATCAGATTTTGTACCAGTCATGAGCACAAAGTAAATGATTGTACTTGGTTTCCAGCCATGTATATATACAAATATATGGGTTATTGCAGTAAGGGAAGGTCCCTGGCAGTATATAATGGATATGCATCACATGATGCATTAGGGTAAAAGTCAAGTCTGAGGAGCCATCTTCTCGGGGTTTTGGTCTGGGAGTTGGTGTTTTTAAACAGAACAGCTGAAACACTATCTGAAGTTCCGGGATGAGGCAATGTGAAGTGCTGCCTTTGCCTTTTAGTTTTGCCAGATAGATGAATGCAAACATTCGATGTAAGGTTCTTATGTCTAGCACAACCTACTGCTATAGAGACACTTTTATGGAGCTGTGTTCTGTCCCACTCCCATGCAACCATTTTGATTAAGGAAAACGTGTTTGAGGAACATGTAAGCAGATGATTTGCTGTCAGAGAGGTTTCAGTGCCAACAAAAAAATGTTTTGTGTCCTGAGCCCATGCATGCTCATGCTGAGCTGCAATCTGTGACAGGGCATGACCAGACTAGAAGGGAAACCCGTGCAATCTCATGCTGGAGCACAACTCTGTCCCTTAGTTCTGTTCTATGTGCCCTTTCAGTTGAGGTGCTACGATTTCTTAGAACTTTCCAGGGTGCAAGATAATACCCATTTTACATCTTGCTCAATTAACATCTGTTGATGGTATTAAGTTGGACTTGGGAAAGCGGTGTGTTTGCTGGGAACAACTTAAGTCTGATGCACTTCTTTAATTAGGGCTTTGCTAGCTGTGATTTTCAGGTATAAAATGCAACTGGCTTTTAAAAATTTAACAGCAGCTTGTGGATGGTCAGCCAAATGTTACTCTGATTTTGGTGGCAACTTGTAGAGCACTGTGGAAGGACCAAACCCTAAAAAACTTTTGGAAAAATAATTTAGAAGGTAAGCACCCAAGTTTTTGCACAAGGCAGTTCCCTAGAAATGGTTTTGTAGATTCAGTCCAAATGTTATTTTGAACTAACAGCACTGCACTGTTAGTACTAAGCTAACTTCATTATCCTAGTAAAAACAGGCCATAAACAACCTTGAGGTAAAATATTTTTTAAAATGGGTAAAGTTCTTGTTCAAAAACTACCAATGCAAGTAATTGTAACAAACGTTTGTTACTGTTGACTGAGAACAGCCATTTAACAAGATAGCATAACACGGTGGCTGGTTAATGTTAGTGCTCTACTCTGTGGTCTTGTTCAAAAAGCATTGTTCAGATTTTGTTTTCATTGACATCAGAAACACTTTGGATGGTAACCATGATGCTGAAGTAGACATGTTTTTTAGCACAGTTAAGTGATTTAGAAAGAATTGGATTTCAAGCAACTTCAAGCCTGTGGGGGGAGGGAGATTAAAGAAGGTTTGTATCGAGTTCTAATCCTGTACTTAGTCCTTCATTACCCTGCAACCCTAAGTCACTGTGTGGAGCCTCCGGGATGGCTGGATACTGTTGGGATGTGGACTTTTTTTTTTTTTTTTTTTTTTTTAATCCAAGGGCTAATTTGTTGTTACTTTGTGTAATTACCTGCTTTCAGTAATGCATCTCTGTTGGTTTGGAGTAAATTATTTTGCTTCTTAAATAACTTTTTTTTAAAGAATAAACTTTGTGAATTCTGTGGTTGTTTCTTTTGTGGTAGTGATCTGGGGGTGGGATCACATAACAGACTTACAGAAACTTATCAGTGCTATCTGATTTCTTTACAGGGTTTAGATTTACTCAGGTCATTGATTCTGTAATGCAGCATGAATAGCTGTGTTATGTATGTCCCCTGTCACACCAGTATGGGGTGAGACAAACTTTGAGACATGCTATAGGCTTGCTCCAGAGCCCAATTTTAATGACCTCACTAGTCTGTTGAGCTTCTTGCTTTAGTTTTGTCTTTGTTTGCAGTGTGGTCCATCATAACTTTGTGTTGATGTTGTCCTTGAAAAAGATGCTTCCTAAGAGCAACAAAAGGTGAGAGAAAATTTATTCACTTCATGTTCTATGACTGAAATCAGCTATAAAGTTACTGCTGTGTCCAGATCATGCTCTTTGTTAGGCTTTTAAATTGCTTAACTCAGTCTTCTGAAATAGTTCCATATTGGCTTTTCTCCTGTATAAGGCAAATTGTATTGGACCACATAGTAAATGTGCTACTAAGACATGGTGGCAGGCCTTTGGAACCCAGAGTCCAATCTTTTTTCTACATAAGGAACTGAGAAATAGACCGTTAGTAACAGAAGATTTCACAAAATCACAATGCAGCTATTGTAAAGCACTTTAAAATAAATGAATCATACATGTGAGTTTGAGTTTTTCAGCACCCTTTGTGTCTACTGGTTGGTTTCCACACACTCAGGAGCGTTGGGAGTCTAGAGACGCTGCAAGGTTGGATGAAGACACTGCCTACTTTTACCTTTAGCCTCCATGTCACAACCCAGAGCTGTGAATTGTGGATGTTCAGATTAGAGTCTGCTGAATCCCCAACTGTTCTCATTGCTGAGTATTCCAGCCATTTTTACCATCCTCAGTATCAAAGAAATTCCAGCTTAGCTGTGAGTTATTTGGTATTTCCATAAATTAAAGTGAATGGTGTTAAAACAGTAACCTTGTTTCCTTTTTTTTCCCTCCTTCCCTGAGCAGCTGTACATAGCCAGTCAAGATGAGACTGGCCCCAGCTGGTACTAGTTTCTGTGGAAAAGTTGTTGCACATCCTGGCATGGGGTTGCATTGTGAGAAAAAAGTAACTTACAGTAAAGCAGCAGGTGCTGCCCCGAGTTGGTTAAAGTTATCACATGCTAAGGGCCTGGAGCTGAAGAAGCACTGGTGAAGTTTATATTTGAAAAGCACTTCTCATTGCCCGAAAGATCCCCTGCCCTTGATGCAGATTGTTGTTCTGTGCTAGGTATAAAACTCCTATTGTGTAGCTGCATTAGTTGTTGACTGTTCCATGAGAGATTCAGAATCATAGTACAGATGGATGCTTAAAAGAGAGTCTTTTCTTGGCTAATTAGGGAAGTTTTTCTCCCATGTAATTATCTGTAACAATCTGTTACTAGAAACTATTTCCCGTCTTAGCAAAGGACTCTTGACTTTTGTTCCATGTTGGAGCAGAGGCTGATTTAAGCAGCCCTAGAAGAATCTGTGCAGGGGATGAGTAAGAGCAATGTGAGGAGAGATTAAACTTTTGAGGCTCCTTAATGCAAGCACATCAAGAGCTGCGCTTGTGAGTTTCCATGTTACATTCCTCTGTTAATACTTTTCCTTTTCAGGAATTGAAATCATTTGCTAGCAAAACTTGGCTGTAGACTCTTTGGACAGCAACCCCTCTGATACAGCTGCTCTGCTAGGCAGATTGGAGGAAGAGTTTGCTAAATAACCCTGAGCTGCCAAATTCCTGGCATGTTTGGCTATTTTCCTTTGAGTCTAGGCAGAATGAAGGCATTTCAGAGATAAAGTATGGGGTTTTGTTTTGTTTTTCAGAACACTTCTAAAGCCTCTGGGTGCGAATCACTTTCCAGCTAAAAACAGCTGGGGAGATGATGCCCTGCTTGCATTCAATACTTCAGTTTAAAGAGGCTGTAGTTCTAACTTTAGCACAGCATACCCAACCTTTACTCATATTTCTACCATGAACCCCAACTAATTTGACCCTGTGATTTAAACAGCCAGGGGATCAAGAGACCTCTTGAAGAAGGTAACCTCTGCACCCTAAAGGTTATTTTTGGTTTCAGATGTGAATCTCAGGACCTTGATATGTCCAAAAAATGTTGGGGACAAGTCTAATCCTTGTGACGGAGCAAACAACCAGGACATAGTTTTTATTGATCTTAAATGGAATAGTTGAACAATAACGCAGTTAGGGGCAAACTGGTAAATGAGTAATAAGAATAATTCAGAAAGTGAAGATTCTTGTCAGTCTGAGAAAAGAAACTGGGTGATATTACAGATCAAGACTGTAACAGCATCCCAGCTTAGCCCTGTGGAAATCATCCCTGGAAATCATCTCAGCTGGAGATACAGAGCAAAGTCCCAGCTCGTCTTACTTGACTGACTGGTTGTGCCCAAAGTTTCTCGTGCATCCCATGAACAAAATCTTTGACTTTTGCCTTATTTCTTACTCTATGTCTTA
Source organism: Heteronetta atricapilla (assembly GCA_011075105.1). NCBI lineage: Eukaryota > Metazoa > Chordata > Aves > Anseriformes > Anatidae > Heteronetta > Heteronetta atricapilla. The sequence continues at coordinate 6,451,474 of CM021756.1, read as the reverse complement.
GACAAGCAATTCTTTCACTTATACCGGCCTTCTTCTGAGACAAGACCTTTTTTTACCTGTTCCTACAAAATATAGCACAGGAAGCACTCTACGTGCATGCAATTCCAGACAATATTGTCTTTTCCAGGGGTGCTGATTATTTGTTCCCTTCTCTGCTGGGACCAAAGTCACATTTTAAATCATCAGCAGGACTGTGATAACATGGCCTTGAATGCTCTGCTTGATTTGTCCTGATCCCAATACAGCTTATCAACTCCATCAAGAACTGAAGTATAAACAAACAAGAAAAGGCCCTGTTTCAAATCAAAACCATTGTATCCTGATCTGTTTAGGCTTACTGCTGCCCACCAGGAAGCTGAGACAGAAGCTCAGAGCTAGCCTTGGCACTATGCAGTACAAATTCTAGCTATTTTCTTCAGGCAGGAGCTGTTTACCAACTTCATGAGGAGATCCTAAAGGACTGGGTACAGCAGTCCTGGCTGCCAGCATGCTAGAAGGAATCTGCTTAAAACTAGCCATTAGGAGGCACTTCATGAACTGATACCCTGCTCTTTCAAATCCAAGCCACCTTGTGTAGTTTAGGGGAGTTTTTTTGGCACACCTTGGATCGTGCGAAGTAGCGGTCACTGCAAGGTGAGCCTTGGTTATGGTTCATCACTTATAGAGAGAGGTGACACGTAGGCTTGCGAGATGACTGTAACCCACCTTGCTATGATACAAAGTTATATAAAGGAGTTCCTGAAAAAATTCAGGAACAAAATCATGCCTTATAGCTCCCTACATTTTTTTTTCTTTCCTCCTGTTTCATACACCTGAGAAGTTGTGAGGACAATTATACAACTCCTGCAGCTAAAATCCAGTCTTTCAAGTAGATCTTTCTCTCAGGGAAAATCTGCTATGAATGGGACAGTAGTTGGTTAGACCACATCATGTGTACCTATCTTTTTGTTCCACGGATCCTGTTATGATGAAAATATCAGCCCTGTGCCTTAGGGATTTCCTCTAAATCATTGGTTTAACATGGAAGACATCAGTTTTAGTCTCTCTTAAAAGACTGTCTTCCATATTCTCACATTTTCCTGGGAGGTGGCAGTCTGGCCAGACAACAGGCAAAACTCGACTAAATGTGAAATGAAAGCCTAACATAAATTTGAGCCCTGGTTTCACCTGTTTCAGTGGAAGTGCTTCTGGCTGCACTTTAAATAGTCCTGCAGTTCACCTCCCTTCTCCTTTTAAAGTGGGGGAGTCTAATTACAGCGAAGGGAAAGCAGTAAAATAAGTTAGGCTGCTGTGCACTCAGCCAGCTACTTCTGCTCTGTTACAGCAGGGTGTTACCTGGGGTTCTGCAAATTTGCTGCAAAGATGTCACGGGTGAAAATTCCAGGTAGGTCTGAAAGCAAGCAGTGAGACAGGCAGAAACAGGGCAGGCTCATTAGCCTACAGCCTCTGAGATTCTGGTAGTGTGTTGTCTTTCTGGTTCAGGGAACTGAGATGGGGTCTTTGAGCATTTTCTTCCTGCATGGAGGCATTTTTGGATAGTGCAGCAAAATAATGGTGGTATTGTTCAAATCTTGCCCTGCTCATACTGAAGAATAATATTGTCCACCCTGCAGTAGCCTGATATCAAATTGTTGAAGAAGGGGTTCAAGGGTTTTCAGGAGTCTCAAGTCAACCTGGCTAAGCTCAGAAGATGTGGGGTGCTGCAGTCCCCAGGGGCCGGGAAACCTCCCGGGTATCAGGAGTAGGGCCGATCAAGCCTTGCAAGGGCATGTGACTGCCATTACAGAGCCCTGAAGAACGTAAGCACAATAGGTCTGATACGAGAGAGCATGTTTAAGATTGCAGTGCTCTGTTGTGTGACAAATATGTCCTGGTAAGTGAAGCTGGTATTAAAGTTGTGCCCTGAAACATCAGTGGGAGTTTGATGACCTTCATGAGTGTATTTTTCATCCACTAAAGAAAGGAAAGGTCAAACTAGGCATTTCTGGGATACTTAGTTCGCAAATGAATACATGGAGTTCAAATACCAGGACTGGATGCATTTGAACTGCAAATGCAGGCTGGACTTTGGAAAGTCAGCAGCTGGGGGCTGTGATGCCAGAACCCAGGTCTGAATTTTCTGGGTCAGATGAAAAGAGCATGAGCAGCACCCTCAAAATGTCAATGCCACCCTGTAAGACCAGGAGTGAATAATCTGTGGAGCTGCAGTGTCTCAGCTGTTGGTGAATAAGTGGAGATGTGACTGACAATAGGTGGCAGGAGGATGAAAGAGAAACATTATATTTGAAATCACTATCCATCCTGATCTTCATAAAGGACGGTGGGTCACGGCCAAAAAAAGCAGATAGCAAAGCAGCCCTGGCACTGAGTCACTAAAATATTTGCTCTTTTGTTCAGGTAGGAGAATGCTGTTTTGCCCTCTTAAGTTGTTTCTATGCTCTTCTGCATCCCTGTCCCTCAACAGAGGTGTAGGGGTAGACCTTCCAAGACAGCTGGGTCCTATTAGATGGCTAGGTATCTGGTAGTTGCTTGTAACGTTGACTGAGATGATCTAGGTTCTAGAAAATATTCTTCCCCTTGGACAGCTGCAGGAAAACCCAGAGCTTCCTGTAAGGCAGAAGCAAGATCTGAGCTCTGTAAAAGAGCCTCAGCTGGATGGCATTTGCAATGTGGTTTGTCTACGCACATAGTGCTGAAGCTATTATCATGGCATGGTGAATAGTGAAATTACAACCGTGTAAAAAGGGACAAGTACTGTTCTTTCTTTTGTCAGTGGAAGGCTTTGCCTACACTTGTACTTCACCAGTCCCTTTTAAATCACTGATTTGATGATTAGGCAAAAAAGGTTTAGATTTTTAAGGGCTGATCACATCTGTTTTTGTTTTGTTTCTGTTTCGTCTCAAACAGCAGAAGAGAAAGGTGAGTATTTCTGTTTTTTTTTCTTTCTTTTTTTTTTTTTTTTTTTTTTTTAAATGCTCTGCTGTGTTACTGTCTAGACATGATCACTGGAAACAAACAGCAGTTACATGATCATGGTGAACTTTTAGCAGTTCAAGAAGATGCTATTTCTCAGCAGTGCCTGTTGTGTCCCTCACTGTTTCATGGAACGGTTTGGAACTTCTGGTCCCTGGTACATGAAGCTGCTTGTTGTTAAATACTGTCCTAGTACCCCCAAGCTCCTGTTTAGAGGACTGCTTTCCTCTGTGGCAGAAGGAGAAATGCTCTGCGATTTCCCTTGTGCCTATTCACACTTTCCTTTCCTTTTCTTTTTTTTTTTTTTTTTCCCTAAACAGAGATCCAGCCTGAATTAACTTTTTTTGAATGCATCCTGCTCCTAGTGGATTTGATCCATAAGGGAACATATTCAATGCTTCACCTTCTTTACTTAGGCTGAAACTCAGAGTATGATGCCCCTGCCCTTGTCTTCCTATTTTATTTGTTAAGGCCATGTATGTCAACACCAACTATTTATTACTGAAATCTTGGTTTTGTGACGTTGCACTGCTGAGAAATGGACCTAGTGCCAAAATTTGCCCATTTGTATGGTCCCATGTGCCCCTCTTTCAGCATCGATCTTCACTATGCTTCATGCTGAGCTGCCAACTGCCAGTGAAACCTGCTCGGCTAGTGTCCATATGCTGCTATGCAAGAGTGTGCTTTGAGGAGATGTTCCCAGAAGAGCTCTTGGGTTCTTGTTTTATGGTATTTTGCTGCCAGTAGAAAGGCTTTTAACTACCCTCTTCTGCGCCCTAAAACTCCAACCAACCTTGTGTCCATGGGGACTTTTCATAGAGCCATGTTATCTGGCACCTTTTCAGGATGCTGAATGTGATGGGCTGAGCGGGGTCTAGGCCACATGTTGGTACCCTAGCTAGGAGCTATTCAGCTGCCTTGTGATGGCAGAAACTATTTTGGCTGCCAGCTTTGTCCATCTCCATGTCCACCTCTGTCTTCATCCTGCCTGGATGCCTTGTGGAACAAGTGGGCCTCGGACTTCCTGGAGTTATAAGGGCTCTGCCAGTCTTTCCCTCTTCCCCCAGTGCACAGTCTCCTAAGTGTCCTTCCCAAGGGCTTGCTTCTTTCTCAGCCTTTTTGTGCTACTCTCAGACTGTGGGTTGTGTTTACTTTTTCTGGTGTGCTGCGGATGTCTAGGTATATCTCCAGTCCACAATGTGATACAGGCCCTGTAAGTTTGTTGAAAAGTTTGGGGGGTGCTCAGTCTTCCAGGTGGGGTGGAGGTGTATGAAGGAGATAACTGAGCTCTAAGCTGACGGCAAGGAGCACCTTGCTCCTTGTTCGGGTGGCTGCGAGCCAGCTGCCTGTGTGACCCTGCATCCTGCTCTTTCTCCTTGCAGAGATGGATGAGGCAATGCGCTCCTTCGCAGAGAAGGTCTTTGCCTCTGAGGTGAAAGATGAGGCGATCAGGCAAGAGATCTCTCCTTTTGATGTGGAAGAGATCTGCCCCATCTCACGCCAGGAGATGAGAACACACATGATGCTTCAGGAGAGTTCCTCCACAGCAGAAAAGCGGTGAGCAACAACCAGGGTAGTAGGGGAGAGGAGCAGTGTCTGCTCATCCCTAGCCAGAACTGGAAGAAGCAGGGGGATCATAAATCTGTGAAAACAGTTCATCACACCCAAAATGGGTTACTTCCTTGGTAATCCCAGAGCATCTGTCAGGTGCTTCAGGGTTTCCTTTCCATGTGTTCCCACTGATGGACAGAAAGACACCCTTGGCCTGTTACCTCAGCACTAGCGCCACAATGGCCACAGCTCTGCTGGAGAGCTGGAAGACCTTTCTCTGGAAAGGTGCAACCTCCAAAGACCGCGTGTGCTTTTGAAAGTCTGTGGCCACTTAGTGTGTTGTGGCTTCTACTCTTGGCAGTGTCTCTTTAAGGTGCTCAGAAAGCACCAGTGAGACGTAGATGTTGTGCACAGCTGGAAAGTGACTGGTAAGTGCCCCTGACCTGTGTGTGGCCATGGAGTCAGGGCTGTTTGCTTGAGGCTTTCCTCCCTGGCAGGAGGAAACGCATGCTCCGCCTGAAGACGATTGCACTGGCACTCCCTGTTGCTCAGAAGTCTATAACCAGACTGTCCACTATTGATGAGGTCATCTCTACCTCCCCCCTGTACCAAACAGTGCCTGACTTCCAGAGGGTACAGATCACAGGGGATTACGCCTCTGGGGTAGGTACTTGCATGGCTATTCAACTTCCCCATGCTGATTATCACCTCACCTAGTCCTTGCCTGGCCCTCATGAGTGCCAAATGTCACAGGAGTCTTCACCAGGTGCAGTGGGGACAGTCTGTGTCTTCCAGCTCTGTTTGTGTCTCATAATCATCTAATGGTGTCCTGCTGCATCCCTGGAGGATCTTGAGCTGAACTTCCTAAGGAGTCTCTGGGGATGCTGCATGCTTCCCATGAGGTTCTCTGTACGGGGGCAGGGGGAGGGGGAGGGCACAGAAGGGTAGGAGATGCTCGTTCTGCTGCAGCCTGCTCCAGCTTGCACACAGCAACCCCTTTCTGAGACCTTTGCACATATTGCAGAATCACAAACTGGTTGAAGTTGCAAAGGGTCTCAGGAAGTCACCTTGTCCAACCCTACTGCTCAAGCAGGGTCCCCTAGAACTTGTTGGACAGCACTGTTAGCACAGCTTGTCCTAATCCCCCTTCTCCTCCTCCTTTCTTCCAGAGCCTCCTATTGTGTTTGTGCTGCTTAAGAGATGCTGATGGCAGATTGCCTCCTCCTGGGCTGGGGCAGGGTGCTCAGCTTGGAGTTGCATAGCAGAGGAGCCATTACGGGAAGCTGAAACTCCATCCATGCACAGGCACATTCCTTCTGCCATGACTGTGCCTAGCTGCAACTACTGCTTGGTATTCTGTCTTGCTGCTCCAGTCTGACCAATCTTAAATGCCCAAAACACTTGTCAGTGCAGTAAATCACAAATTCTTGACATATTGGCTCAGTGTATGTTGTTGGTCATGCTTCAGTTTTCAGCCTGGGCTCCAAAAATAGCTTCCAGTGTTCTGATCAGGCCTGGCTTCTATTTCAGTGCCAGCTACAGCTTGAGGTGAGGAATGTAGGAGATGACAGCTGAAATTCATTTGTTCTGGCATGAGGAACTTCCTTTTGCCATGTCCAAGACTTTGCCCATCATCCCTTCTTTGTCCTGCACAGGCAGAGCAGTGGGAGGGAGGGGATGATTGTAACTTGCTGTAAACACAGCTGTACTCGTTGCATTTTGATGCACCAGGGTCTCTCACAAGCAGCTGGGTTCCTGTTGTGTGGTTGCATTCAACAAAAGCTCTCTTGCAGGTGACAGTTGAAGATTTTGAAGTTGTCTGTAAAGGCCTGTACCGTGCCTTGTGCATTCGGGAAAAATACATGCAGAAGTCTGTGCAGAGATTCCCCAGGACCCCATCTCAGTACCTGCGTGCTATTGAAGGTGATGTCTGGAGAGCAACTGACATTGGCCCAGGTACATTTAGACACCTGCAGGGTTTTGCTCTTTTGCTTCAGTTTGGGACAGCCAGGTGTCAGAAAGGGGTTGTGAAGTGCTCCATGGGGAGATTGCTTACCCAGGCTGCTGCTTCTGTGTCACAGTGCTGGGGCTATTCCTGCCCTCTGTTGGGGGTGGAGGAGCATGGCAGGCTTGTGGGGTTTTGTCTGGCAGCCTGTGCCCCATGGTATTCTCCCCTTGGTCCAGTGTTCACTCCGCCAGTGAAGGATGGACAAGATCCCTTTGAAACTGGGAATCTCTCTGAGGACCTGGGATACCATGTCGAGATGAAGGATGGGGTAGTTTACATCTATGGTGACAAGGCAGCAGTTGGAAGAAAAGAGCCAAAGGACCTGCCCTACCCCTGCCTGGAGCACTTTGTTGATGACATGAACTTCCTCTTGGCCTTGATTGCACAGGGGCCTGTGTAAGTGCCCAGCCTAGCATGGCTGCATGCAGCCAAACAGGTACTGCTTCATCAGATCAGGAGGACCAGGGAAAAACTAGAGTTGCCCCTTCCTCTCCCTAAAAGGAGGGAGAAACCCCCTGATGCCAGCCCAGTGGCTGGAAGCCTGAACAGGAAACTTCTGCCAGACCTAGACCTCTATGGCAGAGGCCTTGGAGGCGCACTGTTGAGGGATGGCCGGCCTCAGGATCCCACCTGGCCATATGCGCAGCCTGCTAGCTACCAAAGCATCCTTGGCCCTTGTCAGCAATCTTAGCTGGGATCTTGAGCAAAGTCAGTTTTCAGGGGTTGGAGACACCCACTGTGGGTGTGTTCATTACTGGTAAGACCTTCCTGCAAAGCTCTGTGAAACAGCCAGAAGTACCGCAGGGAGGCTGGCTAGAGCAACATGAGTTCTTCCACCTCAGGCGAAAGCTCCATCCTCGTGCATTTGTCCAGCTGTGCCCAGTCACTGTTCTGCCCTTTGCTTTTACCAGCAAGACTTATGCTCATCGGCGCCTGAAGTTCCTCTCATCCAAGTTCCAGGTGCACGAAATGCTAAATGAGATGGAGGAGATGAAAGAGCTGAAGAACAACCCCCACCGTGATTTCTACAACTGCCGGAAGGTAAATGGCGAGGCTCACAGCCTTAGTGACCCTTCAGCTGAGCTGTCTTGGTACCTGCCCCTCACTGAGATGTAGATATTAGAGTCAAGGTTTGGGACACCTGCATTGCTCCTGCTAACGGGATGGGACTGACATGGCTGCTTTTGGCCTACGCCATGGCTGGGATGAGCCATGCTCCCCACACAATTTGGTCTTACTTAAGGGGTTTGTTAGCCTCCCTGTGGTGGTACCCAAGCATCCCATCTTGAAGCTGGATAGCTGTCCCTCTGCCTTCTCAGGTGGACACGCACATCCATGCTGCAGCCTGCATGAACCAGAAACACCTTCTGCGTTTTATCAAGAAATCTTACTGTGTGGATGCTGACCGTGTAGTTTATGACTCCAAGGGCAAACAGCTCACCCTGAAACAGCTTTTCCAGCAGCTCAATCTGCACCCGTATGACCTGACAGTGGATTCCCTGGATGTCCATGCAGTAAGTGGTAGGGCACTTACTGTAGAACCATTCTTAGATCATTCTCATCCACCCCTGCAAGCATAGCTTTTCCCCCTCCATGTGTACTCCCATGGCACATTGTGCACATTGGTGTATGTGGTAGGGTTTAGCAGCTCCTAGCTTTCTGGGTTCTTTGGACTAGTTCCTGCCCAGCTGGTATGCTTGGACCCAGCATGTGTTTGCAGGATTCGCCCCTAATCACCTCTAATTCAGGGGCGGCAGACGTTTCAGCGCTTTGACAAGTTCAATGCCAAGTACAACCCTGTGGGTGCCAGTGAGCTGCGTGATCTCTATCTGAAGACGGAAAATGCTATCAATGGCGAGTACTTTGCTACCATCATCAAGGTAGGAATACAGGGGAGGAGAAAGCACTTAATTTGTGGGGCTGCTGTGCCCGGGGGATGGAAGATCCCTGTGCACTGTCTGTTCTCTTGGTTCTCAGGAGGTTGGCTCTGATCTGGAGGATGCCAAGTACCAGTATGCGGAGCCTCGCCTCTCAATCTATGGGCGATCAGCTGAGGAGTGGCACAAGCTAGCCAGCTGGTTCAACAGGCATCGGGTCTATTCCCCCAATATGAAATGGATGATCCAAGTACCTAGGATTTAGTATGTGCTGTGGTTCTGAGAGAGCACTGTGCCTTATAGCATGCTGTAACTTATTCTTTTACCTGAAGGGATTATGGGAAGAGTGGCCCATATCCCTCTGCTATTGGTTAATCCCTGTCTCTGTCCACAGTGATGTGTTCAGATCTCAGAATTTCCTCCCACACTTTGGGAAGATGTTGGAAAATATCTTTGTTCCTGTGTTTGAGGCAACTGTCAATCCTCAAACCCACAAGGAACTGAGTGTCTTTCTACGCCATGTGAGTGTTACCTGATGATGTTGTCAGGGTGTGGTGAGCTCTGATGTTCCTGTTTGTGCACAAGAAATAGGGCATTGGTTTTGCCTGACATGGAACATGCCATCAGTGGGTTTGCAGCTCTTCTGCCACGTTCAGGGAAAGGATGTATGTCCAGAAGTGCTGGAAGGAAGAGGTCAGGCTCCCTGGGCTGGGCTGCTGTGGGACTGTAAATGTTGTCCACTTACCTCCTGGAGAAGTGGTTTAATATGAACTTTCTTTCTAACCCTTGATAGAGCTTAGGGGTTTGTGAGGATTAAGGTCTGCAACCTTACTCCTCAATTCTGCTCCTGGGTAGGGCAGGGGTGTGGGCTACAGCCAAGCTACGGTAAGCTGCAGTGGGGCAGGCTGAGGCAGCCTACCTGGGCACGATGAAGTGGGGAGCTTTGAGATACAGCTTTTTTTGTTACTTTGCCAAGCAGATCACTGGATTTGACAGCGTGGATGATGAATCCAAGCACAGCGGACATATGTTCTCCACTAAAAGTCCAAAGCCAGAGCAGTGGACTTCTGAGAAGAACCCATCCTATACCTACTATATATACTATATGTATGCCAACATCCTGGTGCTTAACAACCTACGCAGGTGAGGCCCAGGATCTGCTAAGGGACCTGCCTGATGGACTGGCAGAAGGTAGCAAAGGCCCTCCTTGCTCTGCCACCAGTGTAGTTTGGAGCTTCATGTCCCAGAGCAATTTCCAAACACTCCTCAGTAGCAAATGTGATGGACTAGGATAAAAACATTAGGATTGCAGAGATGTATTCATTGCATGCACAGCGAAGAAAGGAGAACAAGTAATGTGCTCTTAGGTCAAGTTGGGTTATTGGGGGACACACTGGCAGGGGCTGAGCTGGACCTGAAGTCAAGGGATATTGCAACGCATGCCACCTAACCCTATTTACGTGCTCAGAGTCCTCCTTCCATGTGCTTAGGCAGCGTGGTATGAACACGTTCCTCTTCCGTCCACACTGTGGGGAAGCTGGGGCCATCACACATCTGCTTGCAGCCTTCATGACAGCAGACAACATCTCCCATGGTCTCAACCTCAAGAAGGTGAGTGTAATAGTCTGCCACAGAGCAGCCCAGGAGTGGCAGAGTAGAACATGTTCACAGTTGATCCTCTGCTTTCAACTGACAGATGACAGCCTGGCTTCAGGCAGATACTGCACGATTCCCTGGGTTTCCCCAGGCATGTTTCGGGATGCAGTTGTGAAATGTATTTACATTTCCAAAGAGTTCAGCGTTACAAACCTATAATTGGATAAATCTGTATCTTTGGAATCACTTGAGGTCTAAAATCATCCAGATTTCAACTCTATTGGTCTCTCATGCTCCCTGGTGAGCCCTGGAGGATTGCTAGCTTGCCTACCTGTCCTTTTGTGCAACTCAAGCACGGTGTATCCAATTCTTGGCTGAGGAACTGGGTTGATCTGAGGTGTAAGCCTGAAGAGGTAGAGGTCTCAGCAGCTTTATCCATAACCTGACAACTCTGCTCTCCTTTGCAGAGCCCAGTGTTGCAGTATTTATACTTCCTTGCCCAAATTCCCATTGCTATGTCCCCGCTCAGCAACAACAGCCTCTTCCTGGAATATGCTAAGAATCCATTGCCTGACTTCCACCAGAAGGGCCTCATGGTGTCCCTTTCTACAGATGACCCCATGCAGTTTCATTTTACCAAGGTACTGTGTCAGCTCATCACCTCTCACTGTCTGAACACAGGCTGGAGTGCATGGGCCTGGCTTGTCAGCTGTGCCAGCAGTTTGCAGAGGGTCTGGCCTCATGGGCCGTCTCTGGGACAGCCAGGCTGCACAGGCAGAAGCAGCTGGCCTCTAACACAGCCTTTGGCTGCAGGAGCCCTTAATGGAGGAGTACGCCATCGCTGCCCAGGTCTTCAAGCTCAGCACCTGTGACATGTGTGAGATCGCCAGGAACAGCGTCCTGCAGTGCGGCCTGTCCCATGAGGTTGGTGCGCCTGGGGGGGCAGGCTCGGCTGAAGGGACCAGGAGCACAGCTCTGATGGCCTGCTCGAGGCCGGGCCCTGCGTGGCAGCAGCCAGTGTTTCCCCTGGGTGCTGCTGGCAGCGGGCCGCGAACATCGGTGTCCTGCTTTGTGTGCGGCAGGAGAAAGCCAAGTTCCTGGGTGAGAACTACCAGGAGGAGGGGCCCCAAGGCAACGACATCCGGAAGACGAACGTGGCTCAGATCCGCATGGCCTACCGCTACGAGACCTGGTGCTACGAGCTCAACCTCATCGCCGAGGGCCTGAAAGCCGAGTAGGAAGGAGCACGGACAGACGGCAGCAGGCCGCGGCGGAGGGGCCTCGGGGCCGGGGCCCCTGCCGCCAGCGGCGGGATCTGGGGTGCGGACAGGGCCGCGGGGGCTGAGCGGCAGCCGCCGGCCATTAAACGGCGTCTGCCAGCAGCTGGAGCGGCCTGCGGGGTGCGGCGGGGCGGGGTGAGCGGGGCCGGGGCGGGGCTGCCGCGCCCCTCAACGCGGGGCTCCGGACGGGCGGATCCGCGCGGGGTGTGTGCGGGGCGGGCGGGACGGGGCGAGCCTCGCACCGCACCACACCGCAGGGGCCCGGCGAGGGCCTCGAGCTGCGGCGCCGCCGCGGGGACTCGACCGCGGAGGCGAGCGGTGTGCCACAGTCCGGCGGGGTTGTGGTACCCGGCCGAGGCCCCGCCACGCTGCCAGCCGCGGAGTCTTCCCAGGGCCCGTGCCCTGCGCGGGCCGGGGCGGGCGGGGAACGAAAGAGGGGGAGCCGAGCCCGGCGGGGAGGCGACTGGGCCTGCCCTCGACGAGCCCCAGCCCCGCGTTTAGCCCAGTCCTTCACAGAGCGTTCCTGCGGGGCAGGTTACTCGTTCGTAGTTTGAAGCGGCAGGTACCTCTGCTCTTCCGTCTCGCTGAGGTACCCGAGCGGCCGCCGGGGCCCTTTCTGGCCGTGCTGTCCGCGCAGCACCGGGCTCCCCCCGCTGCCGGTCCGCCGGGCAGCGCCCCCGGCCGAGCGCCGGCCGAGCGGGGCTTGCGCGCTGCGACCGCAGCCGTGCCGAGCAGGAGCTGAGCTGCGGGGAAAACCGCCCGGGGAAACGGCCACGGGTGTTCGCGGTGCGTGCTGCCCCTGCCTGGCGCGGCCACAGAAGAGGGGGATGAGGAGCGGGTGCTGGTCCTGCTGCGTGGGGACGGAGAGCAGCGCAGGAAGCAGCCGCCGAGCGAGCCGGGTGCTGCCCGGCCGGGGCCCTGTCCGCGGGAGGGGGCGTGGGGGGGGGAGGGGACAGCTCGGTCACGGGCTGAGGGAAGGGAAGGCCCCAGAGGCTTTGCTGGGGTGATGGAAGCGTCGTGGCCGGGGCCCGCAGGCCCGTTCTTCCCCAGCATTGGGGTTGTTTCTCTCAATCACCAGTCAAGCCAGCCGTCCCTTCAGGGGCTCGCAGGCGGTATTGAGGGAATTGTCCACCATCTGAGCGTTTAGAAAATAAAAATTCCTGCAGGGATAATCCTATGGTGAGAGAAAAAAGGGACCCAAAAAGGCTCCTGAGCAACCTGTCCTAAAAAGTATGTCCCTGCCTGTGTGTTCCAGTTTGTCATGGGGTGGGGGGGGACACGCAGAGAACAAGGCAGCATGCCAGGTGTGTGCTGTGGGGGGGGTTAAACGGTGCTGTGCCTTATAAAACATTCCTACTTGAAACAACTGGCTGGAGGACCTGCCCTGGAGCATTAAGCCTTAGTACTGCGCACTGGTGCTTAGCAAAGTTCTTAATCTCAGTCTTGCTGCATGGATGTGGCTCGTTGTTCCCTGTAGCTCTGGCTGCTTTGGAAACATGTTACCTGGATGTGTGTCTGACAGGTTTTCCAGTGCTGTCCTCAGTCTGCACCCTCCAAACCTCTTAGAGCAGCTGCTTCCATGCTGCTGAGATTTTTCCAAAGGAATGAGTGGCAGTTGCCCTGACCCCACACAACTCACCAGTGGTGGCCTTTGTAATGTGAAGGTGTTTGTGGTTTTATGGTGATATCAGCCTTGGGGGAATTAGATACCTGGTTCAGAAGTGAGAGCAGGAGGGAGTACATCTGTTGACAGAATCTCACTCTGATAGTTACACTAAGAAACTGCTGCAGGATCACTTGTGTTTGTGTTTAATTTTCTCTCTGTCCCCTCTTGGTTCTGAGTGCTTACATGAAGCTGCACCATTTCTGGGGCATGTAGGCAGTCTATGGTGTAGTGTCCCAGACAACTGCTGTTTTCAATATTGTGAACCTGGGTGTTTAGCTACCATAAGTCAGGTTAAAAAAAGCAAGCCTTTAAAAATAGCATTGTGGGTTCTGTCTGTATGTCCTCTGCTGTGAAAGCTTTCACATCTTATATGTTTAAAGTTTTTATTTTACTTTATTTTATTTTAGCATGGATAGAAACTTACTTTCAAGACATGGAATTTCATCCCTTCAGAAAAACAGTGGAAATTGAGAGTCAGACATGTCTTTCTTGTCTATATAAAAGTCTCAGGACCCATGGCAGAGGTCAGACTTAATCTCTTCTGGCCACATAGTTAAGATTAGCATCACACTTGCTGTGTTCAGGATCTGTGCTGTACATTGCCAGGTATTTGATAAGATGGGACTCCATTCCATGGCATGATATGCAGAAGCTTCAAATGAGTTAATAACTAGAGTTGCTTTGAATGGAGGTGGAAATGACTAAGCATGCCACATTCCTGAAGCATTAGTTATTTTGATATGAAATCTGCTTGCTTGGTACTGCCCACATCTTTCAGGCATCAGCGTGACAATTTTGTTCAGAAACACTTTGGGTTTGTTCTGGAGCTGAACAGAACGAGAGTAGCTGAGAACTCTGGAAGGGATCCTTGCTGCCATGCTGACTGTCCCCTCATTCCTCCAGGACAGCTTCTCTAGCCTCCTGAAGACCAGAAGCTGTCTTATATTTGGCTACCAATGCAGAAAGCGTAATGGCAAGGAGATCTGTTCTCTTAGGCGGTTTAGAACTGCATAAAAAGTGCAAAAACTTGCTTCAGAACTGCATGGGCTTGCCAAATCAGTGATTTGCTTGTTCTCATGCCTGTTGTGCAGCAGGATAAGGTAAGGTGGTGTATTAGTGTCTTTGTTTACTGATTACCTGCCAGCAGGATAGGGTTGAGGGGGTTTGCAGAGAACCAGTAGCACCAGCAGCTGATGGGCTTGACCTTGGCATTTATTCTTGGACAGTGCTGGCACCATTCTCTCCTTGAACATGTGGTTTCAGAAAACTGGATTGTCTTGAGACTTCGTGGAAAATGTGTAGCACCCTCTGAGTTGGAGAAAGAGTAAGGGCTGCCTATCATGTGGTGTGAATGTGCCTTTATTCCTCTACTTTGGATAAAGAGGTGGAAACTATCTTCAGACAGCATGGATCTGAGAGGCACTCTTTTGGGGAGAAATGTGTGATACTTGTGGCGTGTTTTGTTTAGAAATGACTGAATGTCCCTTTGTCCGTGACTGTTGCTTTCAGTGAGGTAATTCAGTATTTTTGGCTGCATTGGACTGTTTTATGTTGTAAGGAATGATAAACTTGGCTTTTGTGGAAATACTGAAAAGTATACTGGGGCCACTAAGGGAGTTTGGAAGAAGACATCAAGAAGGAAGCAGTCACTGAAAGTCTGGGTAGTTTGTGAAAATTATGGTGTTTGCGGTCCCTGATAAACAAGTGCTGACTGTCTGACTTAGGTGGTCTCTGACAATTTTCTGTCCCTAAGCTACGTATTAGACTTTCTCAGGCTGTCTCTGAGGGCTACCTGGCATTGGTCAGACCTCTCTGATCTCCTCTTTCTTCACCAGACATCAGCTTCTGCTCCTTGCCCTGGCTCCCATAATGAGATTAGATTGAATGCTTTGTTCTTGGTAACAGTCACCTGCTTTGCAAGCCTGTACAGGTGAAGAGCCACATTCTTCTTCTAGGAGGATGGGTTGTTTGGGAAGGCAGAGTTCAGGGTTGTGGCTGGTGGAGCAGTCTGAGCAGGCTGTTTGTATGTGCCCAGGGGAGCTGGCAGTGTTGGGGGAAGAAAGTTGCTGGTGCTGTAGGGAAGCAAGGGAGCCTTTGGTGCCACGTGCAGGCTTGCTGTCGTCAGCATGGAGGTGCATACTCTGTGGCTGGCAGGGGAAGATGTGCTGGCCTTGAAGCACTTAGTCCTGTGAAAAAGCCATTGCTCCCTATTCAAGGGGGGCTGACAGAGCTCTTGTTTGGGAACTTTGTCCGTGTGGGAATTTCTGCAATTTTCCTTCCCAGACTGGTTTGCTGCAGCACTATGCTAGGACTGGTGTTCTTCTCTACAGTCTCTCCTGAAGTGCTCGAGTTTGAGTATTGCTGTCCTGTCTGGTGACCTGAGTGGTCTTCTCTGAAGACCACTCACTGCTTGCTTTGTGTGGGATGCTGGTTTCTCCTTTGTCAGAATGCCTGAGGATTCTGGTGCTAAGCCTGTTTTTTGTTATGTGTCCCTGGCTGTATCTTCCTGGTGTGCTGGTATTGGTGGCCTTCGACCAGGGGGGAATGGCTCCGACCATAGCACATTGCAAGGTCCTTTTAAGGCTCTGTCCCTTTGTGAGTTCTGCTTCCAGTGATCCTGTTTTTGAAGAATTGGAGGGAGTAGAGATGCCTGGCCTGAAGCTGTGCTGGCTGAAGGGAAGCTGTTTTGCCCTCTCTCCTAGACTGTCTTATCCTGTTAGAACTCATGCTCTCTTGCTAGCTTGTGCTTCAGGCCCTCAGGAGCAGCCCTGAGCACCATTTCTCTAGAGCAGTTGCAATGGTGTAGGGAAAGGGAAAATTGCTTTCCTGTCTGCTAATCAGGGCCATGCAGACAGGTTGAGGAAGGATGGGTCTGCTCCGGCTCAGGATATTTTGGAAACGATACCTATTTATAGGAGGTGGCAGCTGCCCTGGGCTGCCTGGGAGCAGCAGGGGAGCAGCCGGGCTGTGTGGGAAGAGGGTCTGACAGTGGGGTGCTGGCGCTGCAGTACCCTGGGCAAGGGAGTGGGGAGAGCAGGGCTGTAGATGTGGTTTGCTGTTTCTTATCTTGCTGCTTGTGTTATGTTTTTCAGGGAGACTTCTTAGTGTTGAGGTAATGTTATTGAGTAGAGGAAGATAGCAGGGCCAGGCTTGCTGCATGGCTTTCCTTTGCCTAGACCTGGCCAGACCCCCTGAGCTTTGCTGAGTGCTTTTTCCTAGTACAAATGGAGAATACTAAATAGACCTAGAGGGCTGGAACTTCTGCAGCTGGGTAACTGCCTGGAGAAATGGGTGAACAAAACATAATAGAGCCTATGAGCTGCTGTCTTCTAAGATGAATTTTTAATCATGCTGATGTATCTGAAAATATTGTGTATGCCTTGTGAACTGCAGGTAGAGCTGTACAGCTCTGGGGATAGGGACTCTATATATGACATGTCTGTACTGAGGTCAACACAACTGTCCTAATCTTCCTATATGAAGCAGTAGCCATCCTGCCACTGCTGACTCTGATTTAAGAAGTAAATGTGGTTCCCTATCATTGGCATGGAGCTGCAGCAGGGAGGAGTCTGGCTGGGTGTTAGGAAAAGGCTCTTCACCAAGAGGGTGGTTGGGCACTGGAACAGGCCCCCAGGGCAGTGGTCACGACACGGAGCCTGCCAGAGTTCAAGAAGCATTTGGACAGTGCTCTCAGACACACGGTCTGATTTTTGGGTGGTCCTGTGTGGAACCAGGAGTTGGACTTGATGCTTGTGGGTGCCTTCCAACTCAGGATATTCTGTGATTCAGTGATCTATAGAGCTGGCACATCTTGCTGTGTTGAGTGCACTGTTGGAGACATGCTGCTGCAGTTGTTGGCTGGGTGCTGCCTGAGGTACTTTGAGCAGTGCAGAGCATGAGGAGAAACAGCACTCCTGTCTGGCCTGCTTGGTACATGCAAGCTGAACAGGGGCTAGCTGGGAGTTCTGCTGAAGACAGGACATGATGCTGTGTTCTTGTGTCACCAAATAATTTCCTTGAGTTTGGACCCTGGGGATCCCCAGCTGTGTTTTG
The DNA here is from genome assembly GCA_011075105.1 of Heteronetta atricapilla. Taxonomy (NCBI): domain Eukaryota; kingdom Metazoa; phylum Chordata; class Aves; order Anseriformes; family Anatidae; genus Heteronetta; species Heteronetta atricapilla. Next base: position 6,434,470 of record CM021756.1, on the reverse strand, counting down.
TTCCTGTTGCAATGTTCTGTTTGATTTTTAGTCCACTGAGACCTCTAGTTCCTTTTGTTAGCCCTCCCAGATGTGTGCTACAGAAACAGGCTTTGTGGGGTGTGTGCTGTGAAAATCAGTCTTGAACATGTGTTTTGGGGAGGAATGCTTTTCAGCAATTGGCCAGAGTGCAGCTGAGAGCTTCTGCTGATGTGTATGGTTAGAGTGTAGCTGATCGTGGTTTTCTTCTTTTTGTCCTCAGGTTGTTCTAACAGGCAGTCCCTGCAAGTCTGATACCCAGGGGTTCTTGAAGACCACTGGGTACTTTGGAGTCTCATGCCAGCTTGATACATGCAGGTCACAGGTGAACCTGAGCAAGGCCGGAGATGGGGTGTTGGTAAGCACATCGGCACTTACCATGCACCCAACAGGGACTGCTGATGGTAGCTTCTCCCGCTCTGCTGTGCAGACCCTCTCCCGGAGCCACTGCCGCAACATCAAACAGAAGATCTCCCAGTGGGAAGGGAGGACACGAGGGTGCTCCAGCAAGGAGAAAGAGCACCTGAAGGGCTTTGGAGTAAAATACAATCCAGGCTGTGATGTTCTATCCAAAGTGACGCCAGAACATACAGAGAAGGGCAGAAAGGCTGGGTCTAAAGATCCAAAGAACTTGGGCTTGGACTTCAGGGAAAATGCAGGGAGCTGCTTGCAGACTGATGACCATGGTGACCTCAAGTCCTGTGCATGCAGCCTAGCTTCCCAAGCCAAGGTGAATGGAGAGTGGCAAGCAGGCTTCCTGGACCTGGGGAAGGCACTGCCCCCAGGCAACTTCTATGCCTCGCGAGGGCTGTGGAGGAGAGCAGATGCCTTTCTGCCTGGCAAAGCCCCACCAGTTCCCTTAGACCTGGAGAGGAAGCAAGGGAGCTGTGGCTCCACAGAAAGAGAACTTAGAGCTGAAGAAGTGGACTCATTCTGTAGAGCAGAAAGGAGCATGAAAGACATTTATTCAGTGGCTGTGGGTCAAGAAGAGGAGCAAGCTGCTGTCCCGCCACCTAAGCCCCGTAGGACTTTCCGCTATCTTGCAGAAAAGAGTGCAAGTGGCTGCAGCAATGCTAGTGCTACCAAGGAAGCTTCACTGCAAAAGAGGCATGGAGGAGACTCAGTGTCATCTTCCAACAGTCTTGAGAAGAGAATAGCCAGCAGGAGTATCACAGGAAGAACCCAGAGGTACATTGATTCATCTCTCCTGTATGAAACATGTTTCCTTAAATCAGTTTCTAAACAGGTGTGGTGGTTTTACTCAAGTGGGCAGCTGAGTTCTATCACGGCTGCTCTCTCACTCCCCCTCCTCAAAGAGGAAGGGGGAGAAAATACAACACAAAGATCTCAAGGTTTGCGATAAGGATGATTTAATTAAAGGGAAAAGGGAGAGGGGAAAAAAAAGAGAAAAAGGAAAAAAAAAAAAAAGCAAAGTCCATGCAGAAGCACAGAGAGAGGGAAAAAAAAAAGCAGTTCTCTCTACTTCCCATCAATGAGCGATGTTTGGCCATGTCCTAAGAAGCAGGACCTCAATATGTGTAATGGTCGTTCGTGAGGACAGACGCTTCCTCAGTGAGAGTCCCCCCCACACCTTCCCCTTTCCCACCTTTTATTGCTGAGCCCAGAGTGGAGCATCCATGTGCTTGATGTCACAAGGAGGATCAGTCTGAGTAGACTGGAGACTACAACTCATGGGTACGTTCATTTGTCTTTAGAAGATGTTATGCTGGTTTTCCTCTAGGAAATCCTTTGAGTTTGAGGACATCCAGGGCTTCCGCAACTGGATGGCAGCCACCAGCTCCCACAAACTTCGAGAAGAAACAAATGACACTGCAGGATCCAGGCTCACCTACACACAGTCGGAAGACAATATCTACGAGGACATTATCTGTATGTGCCTATGCTTCTGGGGGATACACTCACCTTATTTGGGGGTAGCTATGCAGCCGAGGAGGGAGGAATGAAGAGGAGAGTGCATTGAGGACCTGTCTAGCTCTGTGACTTTTATAATCTTCCCTGTCTGGGTTCCTTGTTGATGTTAATAGCTATCTGCCTGTGAATAACTCTGCAGAATAATTGTCTGCATCTGGTTTCAGATGTCATGGAAGGTTGCTAGAAATGTCCTGTGTTAAACAGATTTCTTTATTAGCTACTCACATCCCCTGCTTGCGTCCTGCATAGAGATCTGTGTGAACACTGGCAAAATTAGCTTCTTTGCAACAGAGCTACTTTCTCTGTGGTGTTGGAAGTGTTCCATTTTGTTGAGTCTATGTGCAGCTTGCCAAGTTTATGGTAACGGGTTAGATGGATCTTTGTGTTTTAGAAACCTAATCCATCTCAAAACAGGTCTCTCTTCAAATCCTGTTCAAACTTGGCAGACAACTGCACAGACTTGTCCTAATCGTTTCCCTTGCAAGAAATCAGAACTTTGTCTTCTTCCATAAATCCTCTGTCCTAGGTCCTACAAAAGAGAACCCCTATGAAGATACCAGAGTGTTGTTGCCTTTACCCCTGTGGAAGATCCCATCTGTCTGGAAGTTACCACCCTCCCGAAGCACTAGTAGGGCTCCCAAGGTAGGGTGAGGGGATTAAACTGTCACATGTTGAGAGAGCCATCCTCACAAAGGCCCCATTTTGTGCGCCTCTCCAGCTCTAATTCCCCAGTGATATGTCACTGTTTTTCATATATGTTTATTATTTTTAATGGAAAAGGTAATGGACAGTCATGGCAGTGGCAATTGATAAAGCTGTTAAGGAGCAAAAGAATAGGAACAGGAGGGTGTTGATGATATATTTGAGTGTACAGGATGGGGGTGGGAGGGAGAGCTTGGTAGAGCAGGACATTGCAGGAAATTTGTAATCTCTTAATTGACTCTGAACTTGGACCAAAGCTTAATCCCATGCTTAACCATCTCTTTTGATATTATTTTCTAGCTTCCCCCAAAACCTTCCTTCCTCAGTCGCAAGACTCTTGAGCTGCAGCCCTCCCTAACGAATTTGCAAGGAAAAATGGTGAAGGACACAACATTGCCTGTCACATTTACTGAGTGGAAGCTGTTCCGAGCAGCAGAGGCTGCTAGCAGGAGAAAGAACTTGCCCTGGGTAAGATTTAAACTTGAAACATTGCTTCTAGCATTGCATTTGAAACTCTTGCTGCTTTGTCTAGCACCTCTACATACTTCATAAGTGGTCATGGAGCTGTGTGTCAGTCAGGTAAATGTTGATTAGTACTGCTTTATGTGTGAACAAATGACCTTGAACCATTTCCCCTCCAAGTAGCAGGGCAGATACTGGATGATCAAAAAGAGAGGTTGTAGCTAGACCAGTGGTAGTTTTGTTGGCCAATAATCTGTAAATGGGATAATGGGTCAACTGGAGATCATTGCTGTATGTGGATGTCAGCTGTTCCTAGTGCTTTGTCATTTAAGCCTTGTTCCCAATGCTTCCATGAAGTGTGATGATGCTGGTTTTGTGCTGAATGCGGTGCAGGAATGTGGTGCAGGAATGCAGGGAAACTCTGAGCTAAAGGGCCAGCTCTGTACAATTCTGTTTGAGTGTACTTTGCTCCCCGTGACATTGCAGACTGTCCCCCAAGTGTTCTCACTGCAGGAACTGAGTTATTAGGCAGCTGACAGTTTGGTGCTGCTGTAGGGAGATGGTTGGGCACTTGGTTGTTTGGTTGTTTGTCATATTGGCTTGTAGTTCTTGACTTTGCACTGGGAACATACTTCTGTAGCTGTTTCATATTCTAAAGGTGAAGAGCAGCTTATTAGGGATAATCCCATTTCACAAAGCCTTCCAACAGTTCTCCCCTCTGCTGATTCTGGTTGTTCCCTTCTGCCTGTGTGCCAAAGATGGATATGCTTCTGAGGCCAGAGGGAGAAAGGGCAGTAATCCATTTTTGCACTAGAGGATTAAGATTGGTTGTAATTCTCATTTGATATGCTGGTAGTCTTTCTAGATTCTGGTATTAGTTACCAGCTTGTAGAATGTGCTATAGAAGGACAGTTGCAGCCACCGCTGCATGCTGTATGTGTGACACTTGGTGCACAGGACTCAAATTCCAGTTGTGGTAGTGGCAACAACTTACTTTTGTCATGGGAAAATCATTTAACTTCTGCAGATCATTATTTCTTGACCATATACACCCAATTTTCACAATTTGCACGAGATTGTGAGGTAGAGTTGGACAGCTGCAAAATACTTGTCAAATGTCAGGTGTTTTAGGATAACAAGGAACATTGGCATGTGTTTGTAAACAAACTGTAGGCTTGGAAATTCAGGAAGTTGGCATTGGCAAGATTATAAAAATGCTGTGATGAACATTATCTTTCTTTTGGAGGGGGAAAATATAACATTCACTAAAGCAAACCTACTTGAAAAATCTGGTAACAATTTACATGCAGGAGGCATACTTTGCTGTCAAGAAATTGAGCCAAGATTGCTCAAGAGATCGAGAAAAGGATTAGAGTCTAAAAAGAACTTTTATTGCTTAAGAAATGCATAGGTACCTCTCATGCACCCAGTATCTTTCACATGATTACTCCACTGTACAAAAATCAGAACAGAACCTTTCCCCCTGTACCACCCAGTGTAATTTAGAGAAGGCAGATTTTGGAAGAGAAGCACTGCCTTCTGCTGTGTGCTGTTTTATTCCTTTCAGCCTCATGTCTGTCTAGTGCAGAACACTGGGCGAAATAGATCTGAAAGGAAGAGCCTAAGTATAGCTTGCTGAAGTGGGGATAAAGGCTAGAGCTGAAAAACAGGTTCCTTGCTGAATATCTTCCTTTTTTATGTAGTATTTGTGGTGACAAATGACTGTACCACACCCTGCTATGTTCAGTGGGAGCATTTAATGAATTCTTCACTTGAGACAAGAATGAACTTGACTTGCTGTCTACATTTTAAGTAAATCCTTCACAATGAAGTGATAGCAGTCTTTGCACATACACAGACGACACAAAGTTGGGAGTAGTGGCTGACACGCCAGAAGGCTGTGCTGCCATTCAGCAAGACCTGGACCGGCTGGAGAGATGGGCAGGAAGAAACCAGATGCGGTTTAATAAGAGCAAATGTAGAGTCCTGCACCTGGGAAGGAACAACCGGAAGTATCAGTACAGGCTGGGGGACGACCTGCTGGAGAGAGGAGCTCTGCGGAGAAGGACCTGGGGGTCCTGGTGGACAACAGGTTGACCATGAGCCAGCAGTGTGCCCTGGTGGCCAACAAGACTAATGGGATCCTGTCATGCATTAAAATGAGTGTGGCCAGCAGGTCAAGGGAGGTGATCCTCCCCCTCTACTCTGCCCTGGTCAGGCCTCACCTGGAGTACTGTGTCCAGTTCTGGGCTCCCCGGTACAAAAAAGACAGGGATCTCCTGCAAAGAGTCCAGTGGAGGGCCACAAAGATGATACGGAGCCTGGAGCATCTTCCCCATGAAGAAAGGCTGAGAGACCTGGGTCTGTTCAGCCTGGAGAAGAGAAGACTGAGAGGGGATCTCAGCAATGTGTATAAATACCTGAGGTGTGGGAGACAGAAGGATGTAGCCAACCTCTTCTCAGTGGTTTGTGGGGATAGGACAAGGGGCAATGGCTGCAAGATAGAGCCCCGGAAGTTCAGCACTGACACGCGAAAGAACTTCACGGTGAGGGTGATGGAGCATTGGAACAGGCTGCCTAGGGAGGTTCCTTCTCTGGAGATATTCAAGGCCTGTCTGGACGCCTACCTGGGTAGCCTGCTCTGAGGAACCTGCTTGGCAGGGGGGTTGGACCCAATGATCTTTCGAGGTCCCTTCCAACCCCTACAGTTCTGTGGTTCTGTGATTTGACATGCAGAATCAATGAGCCAAATGCAGCACTGCATAACTAGCAGGTGAGGATAGGAGTCCAGAGGGGAGCCCATGTTACAGAAAACATTATGACTTTGGTTTTAAGGCCTTTGTGACTAGTGAAATGAGGGTTAGTAGCACTGACCTGGAGTGACAAATGCTGACACTTCCTCAGTTTCTGTAGCTTAGTCTCGTTTGGAGTGTGTTGTTTCCCAAAACTTTTCTTCCAGTGAACTAAGTCTGTGGCATAGGCCCGTTGTTCAGTCCTACTGTCTTTGTTCATCCGTGCAAAGTGGAAGTACATAATCCATTTATTTTAGTAACCTACCCTAACATTCAACTACAGCAGCAAATAAACAAAACAAAACAAAACAACAACAACAACAACAACAACAACAAAACATTAAAAAAACTACATGGGGAGAGCTTTGCTTTTCCCTGGGCTTTCTCTGGTTTTGGAAAGAACAGGGGTGCTTGAGAGCATGTGAAGTTCAGAGTCCTTCATGGTGGAGGGTTTTTAAGATAGATTTGCAAGTACCTCTGCAAAAGAAAACTGAGGTCTGATGCCAGACAGTCTGTTTAGTAAGCAAAATATGACAAGTTCCAGACTGTATGTACATTTCTGTGCCAACTTTGAGTTGTGTTAATAGTAATCCTTCTCTTGCAGCAGAAACTGTGCTCGTTCATTATCCAGTAAGTTGTGCTAAAAGTACTCTAGCAAATTATCTCTGAGCCAGGGTTCCTGGCTGGACTTCAGCAGCCTTTCCTAAGTATTGTGGTGCTACATGATAGCTGTTGGTCTTCAGTCCTGTTGGCACCTGGACCCTTTTCTGGACCCCGATATTAACCACTGCTTCTGCTTTGGATTTCAGTTGGTACTAAAAATACAGGAAATCTTTGATTCTAAGCGTGGAAAGAAGAGGGTGAAGTTGCTCAGTCCTGTTGGGAGAGTGACTCTAACAAAAGGTATGGGAGGTCTCTTTCCTACAAACTTGTTGAGGGGCACAATTCCTGTAGGTCCTGGGGTACTCTTAGCAGGCCAGGCATCACCACCTCCTGCAGCTCGTGCTGGACTGACTCAACAGTGCTGAACCCTGTGTCTTGCAACTGAAATTCTTGGACTTTCAGCACCATTAGGACTGGGAACATTTTACTAACATACGTTTAACACTTAAGAGTGGAAGATTTTCCTGTAGTCTGTGCCTGAAGAGCTGGAGTAGTGGTTAAAAGTACTTAAAAGAAACGGGGGTAAAAAAAGTCCCTGCAAAACTGCTTGGCCCAAGAACTTTCTCCGAGTGCTCCAAGAACTCTCTCTGAGTGCTCCACTCTCTTTTGTGCCTCTAAAATGGTATTATTGTTGTCTTCTTAATTACTAGCAGTGGTATTATTTTTATTTATCATATGTTCTGTTCAGCAACTCTAACTTTTATAGTGGCATGAAATCACCACTTGGTTTCTGTTCTTTGCCTGTGTTTGGCTGATGTACATACGGCTTACTGGAAACAGTGACTTCAATCAACTCTACTTCCTGAAATTTACTGTTTTAGCACATTTGCAAGTAGCGGTTGTTCTTTGCTGATGCCTTGAGCAGGACAGATGAGCAGACCTGAGTGATGTTGATCTGATGAGTCTAAAGTTTTCTCTCTTTCCCAGGTTAGGGTGTTGCCCATCTTCCTTCTCCATGGCTAATAAGCGAAAACTATTTGTGTTTCAGGTGAAACCAGTGGGAATGAAAGTGATACGGAAAATCAGCCAAAAAGTGAGTGAATCACAGGGGCTGGTCCTGTCCCCATAGCTCTACACATTTGGCTAAGCTTTTAATGGGATAGACACACTGACTTATTGTGGCTTCTGCCAAGAAAGAGAAAGGACACATCTGAGAGGTAGCATGGCCAAGGCTGGGAGCTGTTGCAGTGACAAGTCAACTTCTATTTCTGCCACGTCTCCTGAGCCTTTCAAGTTTAATGCCATGAATCTACTGATGGCTAGCAGTAGATTTGTTTTTGGGGGTTTGGTAGAATCACACTTCTTAAAATATCTCTTGCAGTAAATTGTCTACAGATCACCTTTATTGGTAACACTTGAGTTTATTTTCCCAATATGTCCTTGCCTTGGCTCTATTTTATATTTAAAACGTTGCAAAATGCACTTTTCTGTGGGAAGGAATCACTTGGTTGTTTGTCTGGTTCCTTAGTCCCCAGTTTGATCATAGGCCTAAACTGCAGGCTTGAAATAACTACTTGGTCTTAACTGGTGTGTGAAGGACCGAAGAGGTTTTAATTTCTATTGCCTGTAAGGTTTGAATGTGAAATGGTAATGGTTTGCCAGCAGCCATGATAAGCGACTCTGTCACATGTAGTGAAAAGGGCCAGTTTAATTGTTTTGGGTGTTTCATTTACTTAGCAGAAAGCATTCAAAAGGCTTTAATGTGGATCTGATAATGAAGTTCCACCTTTTTATATTAAGGGAGAGTAATAGAGAATGAAAACTGTTTGCAGAAATACAGTGTCAGTCACTATCTGATATAAGAATTGTTTTAAGTGTTCATAATGTGTCATGTCAGGGTGCCTTGGCCACAGGAATTTCTTATGTCAGACTATTACCTGTGCATGTGAGTCTGTCAAGACATCCCAGCCTGGAAGTTTCCTGGCCTGGAAACTTGGTCTGTCTCTCTTAAATGACCATGCTGCTTTATGGGCTAGCTGCCTGAAGCTTGGCAACCACTGAATTGATGGTGCTGAGCTTTTCACAGCCTTTCCTTGTTGTTACTACAGTGTGACGATCTGAGATGTGTAGACGAAAAAAAAAAAAAAAAAAGGACAGCCAGAGATAGTTGTCAGGAAAAAGATTTGCAGAGTTGCTGCAATGCCATTGCTCCTGTAGCTGTAACAGCTGTGCACTTGACAAGTTAACACAGGAGTCCAAGGCCCATAGCGTGTAGCAGTTCTGTGACATTAGGCAAATGCACCCATTTCTTTTCCTGTTTCTAAAGGTGATGGTGATTCCTCTTCTGTGAACAGTAGGTGTCTGGCAGTAATGGTCACAGAATTGTTTTGGATTTGTTCCCTTCAGGTCGACACAGGGGCCTGCTACTGGTGCGATCAGCCTCCAAGAGGAACCCACACTACCAGACACTGGAGAGAGATTTGATAGAGTTTCAGGAGCAGCAGCTGTTTGAGCTGTTTGTAGTGGTGTCACTGCATAAGAAGGCATCTGATATAAAATACACACCACAAATCATACAGCAATTTCCCAACAAGGTAAGAGCTGTGTGGAAACCTCCTCTTGAAACACACTCAGGAGCTGTTTATGTCTTCTCCCAGCGTGTGTCCATTCCTAAACTCTATACCAGTGAAGGTGGCCCACTGGTTAGGGGTTTGGGATATGAAGCACCTTGCTTTGTTACAAATGTATTGTTTATTTTTGGACAATCATTTGAGTATCTTTCTCGATTCTCTATCAATGGGAAATCAAGTGATATTTTGGAGCTCAGGAAGATTGTTCAGAGGGGATTTGGTGCTTACGGAAACACATTGGCCTTTATTCTGGTATGGATACCACTATTGTGGCAGATTGCTTTGTTTCCTTGTCTTTGGGACCTTGATGTGCCTTATATCTCTCTAACAAACTTTGACAGCTAATACAGATGCAACTGCTTCTTGAATGTCTAAGTATGTAAAGATCAGATTTTAGGCACTACACTATGATTAGTTACAGTATTGTGGGTAGGACTGTCTGGAATTTGGGGCATATGGCAAATCTATTTGAAGAGCTCAGAGCTGAGAGAATATAAAACCCAAGAGAGCTGGAAGACTGTTGAGAGGTCTTTCTAAACTGAAAATAATTGCCTCTGAGATAGTTAATGAAAATAAATCTGTTCTGGTTAGCCAGTGCGCTTTTACCTGCATGCTTAATTCCCATTGGGTGTTACAGGTTTGTCTTTTGTTGGAACTAGGAAGGTTCATATTGTTTTTGTTTGGAAATACCATAAAGCCATACTATATTGTGTTACGCTGCCAAGGCAGCCTGCAGGAGAGAAAAGGGAGTGCTGTGCTTTGTTCCCAAAGTTGGCATGACCTCATCCAGGTAGTTCCAATTAAACTGTTGTGAACTCGAACTTTTGAAACAAACTTTCCTTCTGTCTGTTCAGCCCAAATAGGAGACAAAATCAGCATGTGTGATTCTGAATTGTGACTCAGTGTACACATTAGTGTGAAATGAAGAGGATGATATGTTGATGTTTTCTTCTGTGGTTCCAGATGGAACTGAATGTTCAGTTGTCAGAATCTAGGCTTGTATCTGCTGGCCTTCCACTGAAAACAGATCAGAACTAGTAGCTCTAGCTGTGCTACCAGGAGTAATCCAGTGATTATTAAGAAATCTGAATGTTATCCAAACTTCGTTCATGTTATGTTGTCCAACAGCGTAAGTGTTTTGTATGCAAATAACATGAGTGTCAGATGTGAAAATGTTTTAAATTCACAAAATTAATAAGGGGCCATGGCCAGAAAGAGAGTGCACAGTCTTAATTGATGGGTAAAACTGAATGCCCATAAAGATCTGCCAGAAGTGTGAACTTTAGGGTGTTAGAAGGAAGAAAGGAATGCAACCAGATTTGGCTTTTTCCTGGTGCAACTTCTCAGACTATTCAACGCTTCTGGGAAGGGCAGTACATTGTTCTTTCCCTTTTGTCCTAGCAGACAATCAGACCCAACTGTACTATGTGGCTCTTTAATGGCTTTTATATATTCACTGAAAATAATGAAAACTAGGGTTTATGTATCTGCTGCTCAAATTTTGGTAGGTGACTTCATCGGGACAGTTTATTGTGTTGGGATTTTGCAGGATGTGTTGCCCCATAATTATGCAGCAGTGATTATGGAGGTATTTTGACTTACAGATACGTCTCTTTTCTAAAAATAGTATTACTTCCAAGTAATCTGCTTGTCACCTGTTTCTTTGGACTGCATACCCAAGGACAGCAAAGCATTTATACAGCTATTACTCTGAAAATGCTGTACAGCTTTCCTAACTAACCACTTGTTCACACTGTCTCAGCTTGGGACACTGCAATAAGCTGGATGTGCTGACTGAAAATACAGTCTCCAAAATTGGCCTTATGCAATAAACTTTCCCATTCTCAAGGATGTTTCATGCTTAATTTTGATCTCTTTTATTTGAAAACCTTCCTTTTATCCTTTCTGGGCAGCTTTAAGCATGGGGAGTTGTCCTGTATTTTGGGAGGGATTTGACCTGAGCCCACACATGTTAACTTGAACACGAGATTCATGTACTCTGTTTTCAGAATTGAATTATGAATGCTCTGCATGTCAGAATCTGAACACATTTCTGCACCTGTTAGTGTCTTGTCTTCAGATCGAGGAACAGAACTGAGGCGAGCTGCCTAACAACACAATAGTCTTTTGGGAGCTCAGATCTAGCTTCATTCTTCTGTATCCATGGTCGTGGCTCTAAATCTTACTCAGTTCTTACCGCATCCAGCTGCATAATTTATAAAAGTCCAATTAGCAGTTAAGTTGCAAGAGAGAACTAGGTATCTGTTAAAGTCAAGATGTGTTCTCCTATGCTTGTGGATTAGCTATCTGATGGTTCAGCATTTGGAAGTGTCAGGAAGATGCTGTCCCCCATTGTTTTAAATTCTGCAGCTGTGTACCGCACTTCAGTTACTTTAAATGTATGTTACCCCTCCAGCCTGAACATCCCTTCAGACAGTCAAAGGATACTGAAGAGAGGCTAAAGGTCATTCCCAAATTCTGCTTTCCAGATCCTAAAGACTGGTTTCCTACATCACAACTTAAAAGGTAAAGACTTTTTGCATACTGATGTCTGAATTGGACAATGCTGAAAGCTCAGATATTTGCAAGCACCCAGGACCAGAGGAACTTCAAACAAAGCCAGCTAAAATGGGAAAGGCTGAATCCCTAAGTCCAGTGAAGGGGAAAAGCACAGAAGTGCTATGTCTGCCTGAGCATCATCTTTTTATTATAAGAAGGAAGTTAGTAATACCTGTTTAAGGCCCTGTCCTGTGGTTAGGAGGTGCTTCTGTTGCTCCTTGGCAGAATGGAGAAGTAACTGGGACGGAAAAGAGCTGTAGCTTGATGAGTCCATGGTCTGCAGGGCTTGTACAGCTGAAGAGAGCCTGATGTAGCTTGGTTACCCACAGCAGGGGGTCTTTGGCATGACTGGAAGGAGGGATGGCATATAGTCTGTGTGGTGCACATATGATTTGTCAGTCCTTTGTCTGAACTGCATAGTCAATTTAACCCTGACTGTTCTTTGGTTCCCCAGTGAAACATTTTCTTTTGTGTTGACGGGTGAGGATGGCAGCCGCTGGTTTGGGTACTGCAAGAAGCTCCTGGTAAGCATTTGTTTATTGGATGTAGTGTAAAGAATGCACTGATAAATGCACAGTCAAGTGCAGAATGTGAATTGGCCGTAATTTCCGGTGTGGGTTATGTGGCTTCTGTGCTGCTGAGGTTACTAGTCATTTAATTGCATAAGGCATGGAGCATGATGATGCCCAGTAATACAGTGAAGTGGGTTCTGGGTGTGAGAGCTCCTGAAACTGGTAATTGCTCAGGAATCCCCTGAGTCAGAATTGTAGAGGGAATTATAGCACAAATAATACTGTGAATCAAATAGATTATAGGTGCTGGGTTCTTCATTGTATCCATGTTCTCAACATTACCACTCCTATTGCCTTTCAGCCAGAAGGGAAAGGGAAGCGCCTTCCTGAGGTATACTGCATTGTCAGCCGCCTAGGTTGCTTCAACCTCTTCTCCAAGGTGAGATGGGGAGGTCCTGTTACTTCATGTCAGACATGAGTCTCTGACAACCTGCAAGCACCAAGAAGTAACTGGATGCTTCTGTCCAGTCTAGAATTGTTTAGCAATTGCAGTAAATCCCAGCAGTGTGGTACTTCCTTGCCATTTTTATACTTTGACAGGGCAAATAAAATCATACTGGGGCTGGGACTTGTCAGCTGATACAGACGACTACTCCTTCAGCAAATCATTGTCATGAAGTGGTTCCTAACACCTGATATTAATGATGGTGCCCCCTTCATCCTCTTCTTCCATGACTTGGAAATGGAAAATCAGTTTGGGGGTGGGGGGAGAAAGCTCAGCTTGTTTTTCGTAGCACAGAAGTAGAGTAGATAAAGGAGGTAAACCCTAGAGAAAGCTCTTGCAAGTGATGAGCAGCTATTGCAGAAGCGTACAGAGGCAAGGTGATGATGAAAACTGATTTCTAATAATTGGAGCACTGAGTTTCTACAACAGTGTTTCAGAAAAAAAATTGGAGAGGAGGATGGAGTGTTGTCCTTCTTCCTCTTCTAACAAGTAAGAATTTGATTACCACATATAAGACATTTCCTTGTAGTAGCAGGAGTCTGGTTTGAGATTGGAGGTATCTATTACTATTTGATTGTTCAGACATTTGAGAGGAGCTTACACGTGAATCATACGCAAGGGGGAAGGAGGGCTGTTAGTGTGTTGGACCCTTCAGGTGTAGCTATGGAGTGGCATACTCTTGACGTAGGCCTGTATCTCCTCTGGTTCACCAGCAGGCATTGAAACAGTCTGATTTATTTTCTTGCAGATTTTAGATGAAGTGGAGAAGAGGCGGGAGATGTCCCCAGCTCTAGTACACCCCTTTATGCGTAGTGTAATGGAGGCACCTTTCCCTGCTCCTGGGCGCACTATTACTGTGAAGAGCTTCCTGCCAGGAGCAGGCAATGAGGTAACTTAATTCAGGACTGGCTTTCCCGTGTTGTCTGGTGTCTCAGGGCCATAGTGGCATTTTGCAAGTTGCACTGTAGAGTGACGCTATCTGTAAATCTTCAGTCTGATGGTAATTTCCTAAAATCTGACAGGAGCTTCTCAGAGAAACTAGCTTCCTGTTGAACCACACTGCAATAGAAGTGATTCACTGCTTTGTTTTAAAGGTAGAACTGGTTGAGAGTCCTTTGTAATAGTCTGACCTGGCTGTTGAGGTGACATGGGTTCAACCTGTGAGAATCCATCATTTCTACTTTCTGGTCAGGTCCTCCCTCATGCATTCTAACTCTGTGCCTTGGCTGTCACATCCAGCACTCTGCATCTCTGCTGTTCTCCCAGGTTATGGAACTCTGCCGTCCGTCAGATTCTCGACTTGAACATGTTGATTTCGAATGCCTGTTTAAATGCTTAAGTGTCTCTCACGTGATACGTGTCTTTGCCTCTCTCCTGCTGGAAAGGAGGGTGATCTTTGTTGCTGACAATTTAAGGTAAAATAATGAGTCTGAGTAACTAGTTCTTCCTGAGGGATACACCTTTTTCTTCTGTTTGGCTCTGTTTCATATGCAAGCTTGTCAAACTTACTGTAAATAATTTCAAAGCTTTTTTTGTAGACTCTCCACAAAATGTTTGCTTAAAGTTTGGAGAATGCTGTTTTCCCATGAGGAAATAAGGGAATGTGTCCTTCACCTCTTAAGTCTGGGTTGATGCTTTTCCTAGCTCCCCATGACTGATTTCAAAAGTGGATGCATGGGGTTTCTGCTGATGCATAAACAATATATCTAAATTACATTTTTTTTTCTGAGCATTTCTAACCTATGTTTGTAGCTGAGCACTGAAAGACACACTGACAATCCACTCTGTGCTTCTCTTACTTTTTTTTAGCACCCTGTCTAAATGTGGTCATGCTGCAGTTGCAATACTTTATCCCTTCACGTGGCAACACACGTACATACCAGTCCTACCAACTTCTATGATAGATATTGTGTGCTCTCCGACCCCATTCTTAATTGGCATTCTCTCGTGCTCACTACCACAGCTTCAGGACCTGCCTATAGAAGAGGTGAGAACTGGTTGAAATGCAGTGGAGGGACAATTTTGGTGGTATTAGGCTGACCTCTCTGGAGGAATCTCTGTGGATTCTGTCTTAATATATAAGTCTTAAACCTTTCTGAGACAGTTTGTGACTCGTAAGATACATGTCAGGGTGTTGCATTGCTATTACATATAAAAAATATTGACTGTTCTTATAGGCAGGCTGAAGTTACACAAAACTTGTGGTTTGTGCGTGACATCCCCTAACACTGGGGACAAAAAAAAAGGCAGCATAATTAAAAGTTAGTTAATGTGTTTTGTACATCTTTTCCCAGGTTCTGATTGTTGATCTTTGTGCTGACAGGTTTTTGCAAGAGGTGAGTGAAATAACAGCACTAATCACTAATGGTTATATGCCAAGGAAAGGCACCAATGAAAGGAGATGTTAGCAAGAAATCAACAAAAGCTGGTTTTCATATTTAGACTCCAGTGGTTGAAGAAATATCTTGCATTCCTTTTTGATCACTAGAGGAGGAAACAAACTTACAACATCTTTGTTGTAAGATTGAGGTTGCATGAGATGCAGAGAGAGCACTGAAGCCAAAGGTGTTGCTTAGCTGAGCTGGATTTAGAAACAGATACTTGGTTCATTAAGTGAAGAGGACCACCAGGATTCTTTTCTGCTTTCTGTCTGTCTTTCTGTGGACTTACTCTCTACAGGGCTTTCTCCTCTCTCGTCTAGTTGGGGTATTTGTTTTCTTTGTTTTCCAGGAGTGATAGTCTGAGACAAATTATTACAGTTCACTTGCGATTCCCTGCTGGCCCCAAACTTTACCTAATGTGGTGGAGGTGCCTTCTACATCACCAGACAAGTCACTATAAACTTACTGGAGTATTACTAGTTCAGGAGGATATTTGCATCTCCTTTCCCTTGCCTTACTGTTCTGTTTTGTGTTGCAGCCTGCAAATGGAGAAAGGTATTAAAGGATCGTTTTCTCACTAGAATGTTGAGACTTGTCATATTTTTCAACAGACTTTTGTTGTTCTATCACTGTTTGTTTTATTGCTGCTCTAATAAGCCTGACTCTGTGTAGAGGATATGGTATACATTGTTCTGTATTGGTCATTTATGTATTGATTCTAATGGTACATAGTCAGAAGGCACCGAGCAAATGTTTTTTGTGTCTCTGACAACAAGACAAATGTATTGTCTCCACCAAGATATATCATATCATATATATCATATCATGGGGTAACTTCCCTCTAATTGTTTTAGGCATGTTATGAGTATTTCTTACCAGTTCATGAAGAGAGGTTTCTGTTGAATAGATATAACAGAAAAGCTTTTGTGGCCACTTTTCTGTTTAGGTATCAGATGAAGATGAGATCCTGCCTCATAAACTGCAGGCTGCACTTGTACAAATTTTGGAGGAACGAAATGAAATCTTGTCACATGAGCAGAGCTGCATACAAGGTAGGTTTATGGAAAAATGGTTACATGTCTTCAATTCTCTTCAGCTTCCATGTAGTTGCCATAAAAGTGTGCAAATGGAAATAAGCATTAGGAATCCCATTTGATAAAGCTATTTTCCTGTGACCTTACTGAGAACATCTTTCTTTTGTATGTGTTAGAAAGAAATCTGCTGTCCTAATTGTTCCTTTTTTATGATCAGTATATTTAGAGCTCTGGTTTTGCTTAGGCCAAGTGCATCAGTTCCCATACAAAGTTTTCTGTAATTTTCCGAAGTGGAAGAGAGCAAGTTTTTCTTAAACTTGGAGCAGGTTTCTGTACTTTAGAGTGGCTTTCAAAGTTGATCTTCCTTATGCATAATGCTTCAAATAAATGAGTGGGAGAATTTTAAAAAGCATTTCATTGCTTTGGAGAATGGCATTGGCAAATTGTGATTCCATGATCTTCAGAAGAAACTGTTTTCCAATGGATTTGTGTTTTGTGATTTGTTTCAGTCTGTAAAATAATTAGACTGTTACGAGTTTACTGCTTATTAGATACTAGATACTTAACAGGGGAAAAGAAACTATGAATACTTTCACTCTACTGATAAAGCTTCAAAATGGAACCTGTGCCAGCAGACAGTTGTTGTGGGAGAAAAATCTTAATATTTGAGCCAAAGGCTGCTTTGATTTTGAACACTCATATGAAATTTCATAATCTGAGACAGCCAGCCTAAAAAGCAACTGCTGCCCTTCTTTTAAAGAGGAGCGTCCAAAGTGGTGAATGCAGAGTGAAATTTCTCCTCTGTTGTCCTCTTTTGTCCTCCTCACAGGTGATGTGCCTCTTAACTCCTTGGTCTCTGAAGCTTTTGTGCAGTTCTTTGTGGAGATTGTTGGTCACTACTCCCTACACATGAATGTCACAGAAAAAGGGGAACGGGTGTTTCAGAGGGAACTGTTCTGTAAATCCCATATGTCACGCAATGTGCGTCATTTCCTGCACTTCTTCATGGAAACACAGATGTTTGCAGGGTTCATACAGGATCGAGAACTAAGTAAGAATGTGGTCAAAGGTGAGGTTTGATTTTAATTTCTTGTTTTACAAGATAACTTTCGAAGTATATTGTCATGTAACAGGACGAGGCCTTGGGCAACCTAGACTGTTGGGTGGCATTCACCCCTGCCTGTGGCAGGGGGGTTGGAATTTGATGATCTTTAAGGTCCCTTCCAACCGAAGCCATTCTATGATTCTATAACTTTTACTCTTAAAAAAGCCTTTTGTCCTGGCAGGTTATCCTATTGGCATATGTAAAAAAAGCCAGTTTGGTGGCTAATATTGGTGGCAGAGGGACAGTTAGAGCAGATAATCTTGGAGGTCTTTTCCAACCTTAATGGTTATGATTCTAATAGCTCCATGCCCTTCTAATTACTCAGAGTTCATCTTACTAAGCAAAGAATTTTTGCCTGTCTCTCTTATGTAGTCTTGATCCTGTAACTTACATTACATGCATGATTTCCTTTTTGTAATGTTGACATTGATGATATGAGATGCCACATGCTGGGAGATGGAATACTTTGTCTAGCTGCATGCTATTTTTCCTCTTCAGGCCTTTTTGAGATCCGTGCCTTAGAGTATTTGGAGACTGTTACAGAGGCTGAACCAACTGGAATGAACAAAATCCTTCGCAGTCTTGGTAAAGACATAGCTTTGGTTTTTGTTGTTATTTTAAATAAATGTAGCTATTGAACAAATCACAGGATGTTAGGGATTGGAAGGGACCTTGAAAGATCATCTAGTCCAATCCCCCTGCTAGAGCAGGAACACCTAGATCAGGTCACCCAGGCAGGTTTTGAAAGTCTCCAGAGAAGAAGGCTCCACAGCCCCCCTGGGCAGCCTGTTCCATGTTCTGTCACCCTCAGTAACTCCACACAAGAAAGCGGGACACAGTGTTTACCTTCTCTACTTATGTTCCCGCTGTCTTTAATTTGCCTCTGCAGGGACGACAGAACACTGTTGTAAGATTTTTATTTTTAAGCTTTGGCAGCTCTAGATGAGGTTTGTGGACATCCTCTGACCTCTGGGATGTCTGAACGTGCTTCCTAGCTGTGGTCTCCCCTCAAAGTATACTGAGGGGGCGGGCGTGTAACTGCCAGCAAAGGCGGCCAAGCGTGAATTTCTGCCTTAAGCAGCTCCTTAGCCGGATGACCCCTGAAGTGCCTCCACATCCTAACGTTGTGTTTGTTGTTGTTGTTTTTTCCCCTCTGCAGGAAGTAAAATGAAGTTTCTCCAGAAGAAATGAACTCGCGCTGCTGCGGGACAGCAGTGGCGGCAGCCCCGGTGCCCGGGAGGGGGCGGTGGACGTCCCCAGCCCCGCGGCGCGGAGCCGGACTCCTCGGGTTCCCCTCCGGAGGCGCCGAGGCTGCCAGCGGCGGCGGCCCCGCACTAATACCAGGCTGTGCCGCAACCTGCCGTGTCCGTGCCTCTCTGGGGCGGGGCGGGCGTCGTCCCGCGGCGGGGGAGGGGGGAGGCGGCGGGGTGGGGAACGGTGGCTGCGGGGGGGGAGCGGTGGCCGTGTGGCGGGCCCGGCGCGCAGGCGCTGCGGGGTGGGAGGCGCGGGGTAGGCGCAGGCGCGGGGCGGGGCCAGGCCGGGCCGGGCGGGCGATGGCGGGGCCAGGGCTGGTGGCGGGCGACGTGGTGGTGGACGCGCTGCCCTACTTCGACCAGGGCTACGAGGCGCCGGGTGTCCGCGAGGCGGTGAGTGCGGGCCGGGGCCGGGGCCGGGGCCGGGGCCGGGGCCGGGGCGGCGTTCCTGCCTGACGCCCCGCGTGCGCTAGGCTGCGGCGCTGGTGGAGGAGGAGACGCGGCGGTACCGGCCGACCAAGAACTACCTCAGCTACCTGCCGGCGCAGGACTACAGCGCCTTCGAGGTGAGCGGCCCCGGCCCCCGCCCGCCGCGCCGCCTCCCCGCGGCCCCTCACCGCCGCTCTCTCCGCAGACCGAGATCATGAGGAACGAGTTCGAGCGCCTGGCGGCCCGGCAGCCCCTGGAACTGCTCAGCATGAAGAGGTGAGGGGCGGGGCGGGGACGGGAGGGGGGCGGGCGGCTGGGCCTGAGCGGCCGGGCGCTCTGTTCCAGGTACGAGCTGCCGGCCCCGTCCTCCGGCCAGAAGAACGACATCACGGCGTGGCAGGATTGCGTGAACAATTCCATGGCGCAGCTGGAGCACCAGGCCGTCCGCATCGAGAACCTGGAGTTAATGTCCCAGCACGGCTGTAACGCTTGGAAAGTGTACAACGAGTAAGGCGCTCATCCGGCCTGCTGAGCCTGGCTGAAGCTCTGGCTTTCATTTGTCGTGTTTTTCTTGCAAGTCCAGTGGGAATCTTTAGGACGCATCCTGGAATAACCGAGTCCCTTTGAGAGAGCTGTATGTGGAAGAAGAGAATGCTGATCGGAAAGAGAAGGAGCTTTCTCTGTGACCGAGAAGTACCCTGTGTTCCCATAAATCTCACTCCTGATTTTTTTTGAGTTAAAGTTTTGGTGGCAGATAGTTAATAATGGGCTTTAACTATGGATAACTAATAGGAATAATGAGTCCCTGTAAAATGGTAATTCAGTAGCTGAAAATAAAAATGATGTGCTACTGATCTTCCTCACCCTGGAGCCATTTACTAATGAAGTTCTTGTAAAAGCCATGAAGAGTTCTGGAAAGTGTGGTTGCAGGAATCACCAGAGCTATTTCAGGCAGAGAATGTAAATGTCCCCTTTTTAGAAGGGTTAGCTTAACTTTTAAGTAATGCTGTAGACAAGATGAATGTGAAGCTTACCTTTTGTGAGAAGGCAAAGGGTTGTTTACCTTTGGAGAAGGGAGTTAGAGGATCTTTAAAATTGCATAT
This sequence comes from Heteronetta atricapilla, assembly GCA_011075105.1. Classification (NCBI taxonomy): domain Eukaryota; kingdom Metazoa; phylum Chordata; class Aves; order Anseriformes; family Anatidae; genus Heteronetta; species Heteronetta atricapilla. Next base: position 6,414,450 of record CM021756.1, on the reverse strand, counting down.
CAGGAAGAGAAAGGAACTGTTTCTATTCTGACAGTTTTATATGGGGGAGGGGGGGAAGCTGGTTTCTGTTAAGTTCACAATGAGAATTAAAAGATAGGCAATAAGGTAATGAGATATTTCAATACAATTCTGCTGAGAATAGTGCAAACTAACAGTGAAAAACATGAAAATAAAAAGTGATTAATGGATGTAGTTTTATGATATTGTCTGATGGCAAGCGTTGAAAGTAGTGATGATTGAAGGTTTATATTTTAACACTACACGTGTTATGATTTGAATGTTTTCGTGTTGTCATTCCCTTCAGGAGTGAAGAGCACCGACTGCTGAGACCAAGTCTTATACTTGCCTTTAGTGACATGTGGCCTGTTTAAAGAATCAAATGGCAGGTTGGGTAAACGGGGCTGATCTAGCAATTCCATGTTTTGCTAATGCTTTGCTTGCATTCTGCTATCAGGCATCTGGTTCATATGATAGAACAAGCCCAGAAAGAGCTTCAGAAGTTGAGGTGAGTCATTGGTTTTCGTAGTCTCATACTGAGGTTGGAAGGAATGTGGAACAAAATCCCCCCCCTTGTGTACTTGTGTATAAGCTGCTACAATGGTCAAGGGAAAAAAGATCACCCCTTTCCCCAGACTAGTACATTTATAATACCCGTTGCACTCGAACTAGGTTTGTTTTGTTTTGTTTCTGTCTGAACATCTGCTTTGAAGAAAGTAAATTCTGGTAGGATCCTCTTTGAAATGCAGTTGTGTTTTCTTTTCGCTGCTGATACACTTTCATTTAATGCACAGTTGTCTCAGTCCAGGCATGCTGGCTGATGTTGGGTTAGTCCTATTGTTTTTAAGGTGAATGCTCTAACAAGTTTAGAGAGGTGAAATAGTCAAAGATGGTGGTTGTATATTGAAGTGATGTACCTTCATAGCTTTGTCTAGACAGGATGCTATGGACTTGGTAAGTAAAGCTTTTCACCTTTCAGATTTACGTAAATTACCATCATTTTCAACCTGAAGATAGAGCTGTATACTAGGACATAAGTAGAAGGTGAAGTTGTGTCGCCAAGTCTTACTTTTTATTGGTGTTTGGGTTATCTGTGATTAGTGTCTTAGAATCAGCATGGGAGAGCATGGAAGAAGAGCTCAAGTTGGGAAGTTAAAGGAGCCACCGTGGTGTTGTATAAAGAGGCTAACAGTAAAAGTAACTTGGTCTCTAAGTAGTTCCAAGTATTCTGTGCTTCTCAGTTGATTCACTGAACGACTAAATTTTATTAATGGGTAGCAGATCTGTTTTTCTGACTTCTTTCAGAACAAAACTGATTTCCTGTTTTCTGCACTGTTCTAGTAGTGGTAGACCTGAATGTTTGAAGTTTTGGTTGTAGTGGGATGGAATTTTTTGGTGTATTTTTTGTTTGTTGTTTTTTAACTTATATCAGGGTTCTGGAAGCTAGTACTGTACGGTGGTTAGGCTGTTGGCTATGCAAGTGCTTTCTGGTAGTACTTCTAGAGCAGTGTATTTCAAGCAGCAGATATTACAAATTTTAAAGAAATGAGGAAAAAAACAAAACAACAAAAATGTATTTTTTTCTTCCAGGAAAAACATTCAAGATCTGAACTGGCAACGAAAGAACATGCAGCTCACAGCTGGGGCTAAGCTACGAGAAATGGAATCTACGTGAGTATCTAGATTTTTTCTGTTAAATCTTCCATGGATTACATCTTCTGTGTGAAATTTCTTCATGCAGAAAATCAGTAATCTTTCAGTACTATCATAGGAAGCTATCGTGTGAATAGTGTTGCTTTGCAGAGTGTTATAAAAAGTGTCTAATTCAGTTACTGATTACAGTTACTGTGGCTGGGTGAAACTGTGACAGATGCAAGGAGGGCATATTGGCTGCTTGAAATTATGAAAAAAGTTTTTCTTAAAATTTTCCGTATCTAAATATGGAAAATCTGGTTTTGAGCTTTTTTCTTATAATCCAGTAAATGAAATACTTCATGCTAAGGCTTAATAGAGTTAAAATCCCACATTTTGTCACTGTGTTTGTTCAAATGGCCATTGATGTCAGCTGAGGTTTCTCACGTGCTGAGAAAAATGCTGCTTTATTGGTGTCTTTGTGCTTCTTTCAGAGCACTTACTGTCCTGTTCTTTTGATTTTCAAACAGGACTTTTAAACTCCACGTAACACTTAAAGCCTTTTTTCTCATTTCTGTTCCCTTTCAGGTGGGTGTCTCTGGTCAGTAAAAACTATGAGATTGAACGAACAATTGTGCAGCTGGAAAACGAAATTTCACAAATCAAACAGCAGCAGGGGGAAGCAAACAAGGAGAACATCCAGCAGGATTTCTGAGGGCTCGGTCCGCTCCAGGCACCGCTTCCTCTTTCTGTATTTCCCTTTTTGCTTCTAATAAACGTTGTTCTGCCGGCTGTGTGCCTCCGCTCTGCGGCGGGTTCTGAAACCGGCGCCCGGGGAGTCGGGAAGCAGCCCCTGCCCCGCGGAGCCTCGCGCCGGCACCTCACGGTGGGGGCAGGGGGCTGGTGCCGGGGCTGGTGCCGGCCGCCGCCACCACCTGCCCGGCGCAGCCCCGCCGCCAGCCGGGGCGACGCTGTGCTCCGAGTGGCCCCGCCCCGCCGGCGATTGGCTGGGCTGCCGCCGCCGCGGGCCAATGGCGGCTCGCTCCGCGGCGCGATGACAGGTGCGCGCCCCGCCCCGGCCGGTCCCGCGTCGCGGCTCGTCTACCCCCTGCGGAGCCGTCTCGGCCGCGCCTGCGCGAGCCGCGGCCCCGCCTCCCGGCTGGGGAGCGCGCACGGCGCGTGGTGACGCTGCGCGTGCGCGGAGTGGGGAGCTGGGTTCAAAGGAGGAAACATGGCGGAAAACAAAGGAGGCGGCGGCGGCGGCGACGGGGCCGCCGAGGCCGGGCTGGGCGGCGGCGGTGGCCCGGAGCCCCTGGCCGCGTCCCCCTCTGGCCCC
>CM021756.1:6359038-6411085 GCA_011075105.1 Heteronetta atricapilla | reverse complement strand
GCCCGCCGCCGCGCCCCCCGAGGAGCGGGAGAGCCCGGGCGCGGCGGCGGCGGCGGAGCGCGCTCTCGGGGAGGCCGAGGCCGAGGCGGCGGCGGGGCCCGGTGCGGTTCCGGGCCCGGGCCCCAGCCCTGTGCCCCCGCTGACGCCGGCGGCGCCTGGGCCCTTCTCGCTGCTGGACACCTGCGCCGTGTGCGCGCAGAGCCTGCAGAGCCGGCGCGAGGCCGAGCCCAAGCTGTTGCCCTGCCTGCACTCCTTCTGCCGGCGCTGCCTGCCTGAGCCCGAGCGGCAGCTCACCGTGCCCGTGCCCGGCGGCGCCAACGGCGACGTCCAGCAAGGTGAGTGCGGAGCCGCCTGCCGCGGCCTCTCCCTCGGGGGGCTTCTCGCAGCCCCGGCGGCTCCGTCCCCACGCGGAGGGCGCCTTCGCCGCGGCCGTGGCTCCGGGGGCTGGAGCCCGCGTTCCGACGCCTGCCCGGCTGGCAGTGCCAGGAGGCGGCGTGTCTCGGGCCGTGGTCCCCGGGGTCCGTCCCGCTGCGCTCGTCGCAGACTGCGTCGTGTGCCCAGGTGGCGGCTGGAACTCGGAAGTCGGCCTGCCCGCTCTGGAAGCGTAATGTAAATCGCGGCGTGTGTTTGGTTTTGGCTTTCAGGGCTGCTGCCGCAGAGGCATGTGTCTGAGGAGGTGTTCGAATGTTCAGGTCTGCAGCGCTACAAAAAAGTCCGTCGAAGTGAGATCCAGTTCACTGTCGTTACAGTATTGTGAGTGCTGCTGGAAATAGCACGTGTGGTGCGCCTGCTTTTCTGCGTGCCCGGTTTCCTGTCTTTGGTGGTAGTGCCGCGTGTCGGTGGGCTTGCTGTGTGTCCACGAGTCCAACCACGAGTAACTTCTGTGCTGTGAAAGAAGCGTGGACTGCACCTTTCAGGTGCTTTTGTTGAAATCGTAGCTTGAATTTTGTATAGTTCTATTTCACGTGTTCACGAATATAATGGAAAAGCTTCTGGAGCTTCTAGTGGAGTGACTTCTGTGCTGTGGTCTACAGACCAAGCTAGAGCTCTGGTGACTGGCTTTTCAGGTCTTAACCGGACCCTGTGGTCACTAGGACCTTGTTTGGTGACATCTTCCTGGTTTCAGCAAGGACTCAGGTCTTTCCTGTGTTGTGCGGTAATTTGTGGACAGGAGGTTCTCAGTATTAAACCTGGCTTTCTAGCGAATCTTCCATCCAAACTGTTCAGAAGCAGTTCATTTAGGATATGGGTCTAAGAAGGTCCCGTGTTTTCTCTTTTATAAGGCTGTAAGCGTAGCTTATAAATACGGTAACTAAAACACTCAGTTGGTCTTGTGATCCTTCTTGTTAAATTCTAGATTTTATATTCTGTGTGATATGTATTAGTGAGAGATACAAAGCTTGTCAATTTAGGTTTATTATACTAGTAATTAGGAGGATGATCTGAGTACATCTGTTAGGAAAATGCAGGAAAAATAGGAAGTACATATAACATGGGATGTTAGTTCTCATCATATGGATTTTAAGAATGCTTGATTGCGATGCTTTGGTGAAATAAGTATTAATGACTTGGTCAAAAACTTACAGGTGACGTGAGTGAGGTGTGCGTAGCATCCAGGCTAGTAGAGATGTATATGTTCTGTCTGTTGTGGTATGTGAGTGCATGAACATACGTATTAGCGCAGCAGGTCACTGAAGAATGAAACATTGATTAACCAGAACTGCTAAGGTGCAGTTCTGTCAACAGCTCTCTCCACATATCGTAAATGGAATCAACTGAACAGCACCTGAAATACTCATCAGAAAATCAGGTTAAAAAAAAAAGACATTCTCAACATACAGAGAAGTACCGTGTTGCTTAGTCATGCAGGTTCATTCCCTGTTGGTATAGATTGTATTAGTCATGAATCCTGGTGTTACTTCCACTTCTGTAGTCTCCTTAACTGTGCGCAGATGTTTTTTCATGGAGGAAGAATTAATGGAAAGTAGTGCCCGTAGCTGTACCTGGAGTGGGTTGCGTGTAACTGAAGGCTGTCTCTGCTGGATTATATGCTGTACGTGCATCTGAATTTGCCTGCTCTTTTTTTCCAGCATGTCTACGCCTAGTTAAGAGAACTGTAAATGTTATGGAAAAGTACTGCATTTTTCTTTTGGTATTTTCTTGGTTGTTTTCTTAATTAGCTTTAGATTTCGCTCCCTAAGAATTGTCAAGCATTTCAAATAGTAAGTATGTGTATTTATCGGCTAATAATTGTGGAAGCTGCTTACCGGGAGTTGAGTGCAAGTTGGGTACCCACAGAGTAGTTCTCTGACAACAGCATGCCGCTGCTCTCATAGAGAAAATCGTAAGAATGCTTGGAGGCACTGGTTGCTGGTGGTCTGTATTGGCATCTCTTCCACCCTGTTACCACTCCTTTGAGAGACGCTATTTGCTAGTGAATACAGAAGAACGGTCTTAGTTCCTGAAAGTTTAGAAACGCTGACCAAACATAAAAACAATTATCCAAAGTTGTGCCTTGCTGTGTTCGTAAAGAAGTAACTGTTAGGTTCATACCTCTTGCACTAGTGAAGGAAAATCTTTGCTGTTTACATTTATGTTGGAAAAAAATCAGAAGGCTTTGTATTTATGTATTTTCGTGTTACGTATTTAACACAGATTTGTATCTTGTAGTCAGTTACCTTATAAGTTGTTGGCGTGTGTGTTTTATTTGGTGAATAGATGATTTCGCAATGCCTGGTGTTTCAGCTGTCCAGCTATACTCTTCTTTCAGGTTGAAAGAAGCCTACAATAAAATGTCTTTTTGTCTTTGTATCGCAGTATTGTGAAATATGTTTATTTTAAAGTTAAAGATTTCAGAGGGTTAAAGATGTGGCAAAACAATTTTATGCACCCACAGCTGCTGCTTTTCCTGGGAATATAGGTTGTTTTGAGTATTTACTGAGGTATTTACAATCTCTCTTAAGAAGATTATCTCAGTACAGAGAATGTGTGGTTCTCCAAGTTCCTTGTGAATATTGCAATCTGGCAAGCCTTTATTAGGCTGAAAACCTAAAATGGAGTTACAAGATACTTTAAGAGAGCCTAAGAAAATACAGAAAATGGGTAATGTGAACATGCATATAATTTGAGGAACAATACATTTAATCGTGCTATGTAATACGTAGTACGGATTACTCTGAGATGCTCCTGTACCCAGGGTTTGTGTATTTAGAAACAGTGTATTTAATGACACCTTAAATTATGAAATAACTATTTTTAATTGCCTTTGGAAGGAGCAGATAAAAATGATGCTACATCCACAAGAATATGATTTATCACTTAAGTTTGGTAGTAACCTTGTTTTCAGTAAGGAAAGTTGAAAATCAGTACCTCAAATAGGCTGCTTAAATTATGTAAATGTGAAATGTGGACCATCTTAGCTTCAATGAATGTCAGTACTCATCACTTGACCTCTCATGGTTTTTCAGTTTTCTCCTCTGTTCATGAGAGAGAGCCATCAATGTTTTCTGGAGCCCAGTGAAGGCTGAATCCTGAAAGAATTTCAATTCTTATCCACAGAATCTTGGTATGAATCTCAGTTAGTAAAGTATTTTAAAATAATGCTGTTGTTTGAGGACATTCTAGTTTTTTTGTTTGTTTGTTTTTTGTTTTTTAATAATATTAGAGCTGTTGTCTGCAACTCTTACTTATTTTCCTTATTAAATATTGTGTTGTTAGTTACATGCATGTGTAGTAGTGATCAAGCATTGTTTGCATTTAAAAAAAGTGAGTTAGAAGTGGAACTTGAAAGCAGTTAAATTTTTTTAATATTCAGGTGAATTGCAGTCTGATTTTGTCATTTGCTTTACCTGTGTGGTTATTTTCTATGTCTAATCCGTGAAACTAGAACAGGAGCTATGATGTGTGGCTATTCAGGAACATGTATTTGAACACTTAAACTCCTGGCAGAAGTGAGTATTTTGCATGTGCAGTAACTACTATTGATGTTGTTGGCCAATAAATGAAAACTGGCAGAAATTCATTCCTCAGAGGACTGCATACATGCCAAGTTTGAGCTTAAAACGGAAGTTTGAGTTGTTAGATTACACAAGTGCTTGCAAGTATTTCCTGAACTGTGAAGCTCTATCATCATTATAACAATGTAAATATCTGAAAGGATTTTGGAGTTACTTAAAGTTACTTAATGATTTGTGTTGGGAACCAGCCTGGCACGTTTCAACCCAAAATTAAAAATGTGCTTACTATGTGCTTACATATGAGCCTACCATTTTGTGGTAACCATCAACAGAAAATCTAACCCATTTCTTTAAAGTTAATGTTCTTGAAGGAACATGGAATCACAACAGGTGGTCAGGGACCTGCAGGTGTGTCTTGCTCAGCCTCTTGCCAAACACAGGTGTAGTTAGAGGAGGGTTATTTAGGGCCTTGTTCACGTGAACTGTGACCATCTACGAGGACGGTAATTTTATGGCTTCTCTGATGCATTTTGGCCATCCTCGTTGTAAATATATAAACATTAAGTTGATGCATGTTCTCCCTTTTCCTCACTTGCACCTGTTACTCCTTCCACTGCGCGCCTCTGGGAGGAGCTTGGCTCTGCCTCTGTGAGCCCTGCTCCCCAAAGTCAGGTAGCTGCAGGCAGCTGCGAGGTCCCCTGGCACAGCGTGAGCAAAGCTGTTTGCTCTAGCTGTAACCTGTACGTGGTGTGTTCCAGGTTCCAGCCTTGATCATCTTGGTTACTGCTGCTGGGCTTGACCCTGGTATGTGGGTGTGTGTGCTGAACTGGGGAGTCGCAAACAGGACCCAGTACCAGTTGTGGTATCCCAAAGCACTTGGCAGGGGAAAGGATCACTACCTGGACCTCTTGGCCATATGGCTAATGCAGCCCACAGTGCTCTTGGCCTTTTTTCTTGCAAGGACATGCTGTTCACTTCAGCCAACTTGTTGTCCACAGGTACTTAAAACATGGTATTTTAGGGTATTAGAGTAAGATCAAACTTGATTTTTATATTTAGGCTGTAGGTTTGCTTGAATATTGTGAAAGTACTAAAGGATTCAAAAAGATTTTCATCGTACAGACCAGAGCTTATGCAGAAGGAGCTGGATGTTAATTAAAGATACAAATTTTAGTATGTAAGTAGGGATGTTTAGGAACGCAAGTGTTTAGGCTCAATTTCTGGATAATCAGGAAGAGAGATACTTTGAATTTAATTTTGAACTGCTGGAAAGACTCTGCAGGTTAGCACACTGATGGAAGGGATCCAGCAATGAAGGGTGCAATTGAAGTGCAAAGTGCTTTTTGTAGCACCTTACCCTTTGATCATGTATGTTTTCACTTGGGAGTTACCTTAAGTATGGTTGCATTTGTTCTGTGTGTGTGTGTCTTCACAAATGCTGACTCATTAAAAACAAAGATAGGAAGCATTTTATGTGAAAATGCCATTTGTATTTTTTCAGCATCAGTGTTACTCCTAAATGAATAAACCTTACTGGATGTGCCGTGGGGTCACGGTGGTGATCATGTGTGAATGCTGCTTTTTGTAATAAAAACCTACAGTTTCACCCATAACATTGACTCGAGGGGCAGCAATTGCATCATGTGCTGTTGCTGTAGCGCATCTCAGACTCTTGACTTATGTTCTACTATTTGTCTCTTGCTCATCAGCTGCTCCCTAGGTCGAAGTTCTTGGCTCCTGAAACTGCCCCCCTTCTTGTTTCAGACTGTGTGTTAAACATTCGGTGAGACTTCCTGCATCTCTGTGTTCAGAAGTGTGTGTTGGTGCTGGTGACACAGGTACAAGTGTATGGGGTTATCATACCTTTGCCAATGAGTAAAAACTGCTATAATTTACTCATCTTTCAAAAAATGACAATTAAGTACCCTTTATCAATGAAGAAAAAGAGACCTATAAATGTCTACCTAAGCAGGAGTCTGTGATGTCTTGGTGTTGGATTGCTCTTAGATGATTTACTTGGTATTGCATGCGGTCTTCCAGTTTTACCTGTTGTGGTTTGCTGATGTTTGGTTTCACATGTTCATGTACAAAGTGACTAAACTGCATCCTCTTCTATTTGGAGGAGAAAAGGTGGGAAATCTCCTCAGGAACATGCTTAAAAGAAATAATTACATTCTATTGAAAAAAAAAAACAGTCTTTGAAGTTTATATTTTGTGGGGGAATACTATGATTCTGTTTTGAACTGGGTTATATCTCATATCTCAGTTGAAATTGTTTTGAAATAGTAAAGAACGGGTACTCTTCCTACTCTGCTTAGGACCAAGCAATTTAGCAGATCTAAATAAATTTAAATACACAGAATGAGGACTTCCTCCTGCTGAAAGCAGATCGTTTGGAGTCTCTGTCAGGCAAGGTGCTTTTGAAAGGAGAGCTCCATCTGCACAAGCAATCTGACAAGGCAGTGGTGGCGGAGGGGGTCTCTGGGCAGGCCTCAGCCCGGTGCGTGCCGGGGGAGGCCCTGTGGCGGCTGTGGCCCTGTAAGAGACCTGGGGAATGGATGAGGAGAATGGAGAAGGGGAGAGCAGGGCCTAGGTCTGGCTGGGAATCGCGAGCTGATTCTGCTGGCTCAGAGAACCTTGCCTGTCTGCATATGGTATCTGAAGCACCTAATGAACATCCAGAAGGCAATTTCTAGAGGTGTGGATTAGGAGTAAACGTGATTTAGAAAGTTCCATCTTTTTTGCACAAGAAGGAATAAGCAGTAGAGCATGTACTGTTACTGGGCGGAATGGGTCTAGCAAAGCTGTGGGTCTGGCGGTGGATCAGCCAATTTCAACTTGTTAAAAGTGCTCAGAGTAAGAATTCCATAACATCAAGCTGGAGTGGGTATAACATCCAAAGACTTGACATAAGCTTTTTCTGGAAAAAGTTTTTTCTAGTTTGATCCTACAAGATTGGAAGCGTAGAGAATCAAGCCTTTTCACCTCCAACTCTGTAGCTCTTAAGCATTTTTTAAATTTGGTTCTTTAATGTTGGAGGATTAAGATATCAGACTGGAGAAATGAATTATAACTGGGATTTGAGTAAATTTCCTGTTGAAAATAGTTAAAGAATTAAGGGCTTTATAAGTAATATAAGTAATTATATGAACCTGCTGGTAAAAAAAAAAAAAAATCTTACATTTTGAGGTGCATGTAAATAGCTGTTGGAGAAATGTTATTATCCTGGGGAAATTTTGATTGTAAATATATACAAGGTGTTGTCACAGTTCAGGGTTACAAATCAGAAAAATTCTTCCATGGCAGTTTTAGATACTAGTTGACAATGGGAAATTAAAAGCACTTTCTATTTGAAGTCTTAAGTTCTTTGAAGTGTTCCGTTCCGTTATGATTTACTGTTGGATTACATTGCAGACTTTTAGCAATCTTTCTGTTTTTATGAAAACAAAAAGTTACTTTTACTCCTCAGTTTACCTCAGTTTTTTGTCCTTTCTGATTTCCTTTGATGCCTGTGGGTTAGCTTAGTGTGCTTTGTTATCTAAATCATAAGCAGTTAGAAGGATTAAATAGATGTCACTCTGATATTGGTATTATAAAGTCTTTGACTAACAAGTAGGAGTATCTAATGTGCAAGTTAAGGATGGTGTGACTTCCGGCAGTTGTATAACAGGTCGATGTGTGTTGTATAGTACAACTTCTGCCAGCTACCTCTGCTCTCGCAAAGCTCTTCATCCAACATACTTACTCTGTTTTGATTAGCAGTACAGATGGTGACTTAGCAGAAGTGATGAGGAGGGCTATGCTGCCATATTCTTGTTGCGCAGACGGCCTGTGCTTTGGCCTTGTGGTGGTGACCCACAGCCTGGCCTGCAAAGATTTGGGCTCTGCTTGCTTGGATGGCTCTTCCCAGCATGGTGACCGTGCTCGGGACGTGGCGGGTGTTCCTGGCACCGTTCTCTGTGGTCTCTGCCTCAAGTACCTCTGGTGTGCCATGGGAGAGTCCTGGAGTTGGCTCCTGCTGCTGCTGCTCTTCCCAGTCCCTCCTGGACCATGTCTTTGCAGGGATGTCAGTTCTCCTTCATGGTTTTCTTCAGCTGAGACTAGTGTCTCCAGTGAATTTCTCTTTCTGATGACATCAGGAGACTCCCTAGGACCGCAAAACAAGGAATCTGGGAGTTTGTTTTCTCCCTCTGTTGCAGGCTTTGGGAACTCCCTCTCTGTCCTGGTGGCATGGTAGGGAGGAATGGCTCATGATGTTTGAAGATGGCAAGTGAAGCCTATCTCCCCTTTTGAGTGTGGTTGACAATGCAAGGCAGGCTTTTCCTACCTGCTGGATTGGTGACACTCAAACCAAATTTCCAGGTAAGAAATGATTCCTGCTTCTCACTTATATCAGCCTTAGATAGTATAAAGGGAGAGAAATGAAACTCAGTTTCAGTGTTACATGTAGGTGTGGATGTAAATGGAGTGGGCAGTAAATGTATATGATTGAAAATAATTTTGCTAGTCTGGATGATGTTTGGAGAAGTGTGAGACAGAAAAAGTAGAATTTGATCTTAATTGTACATTTTCATTTGGAACAAGATATACTTTGTTTCACAGCAGTAGGAAGTGGTGGGGAAGGGACGAACTGGTACAAATAGCTGTGTATGTCAAAAACTGTGGAAGAGAGCAGATAACTGTTCATGCTGGTAGTTGTTACTGGTCTCAAATACTGTTATGAGGTTTCCGATATAAAAACAAATAGAAAACAGTGATATCAGCCCTCTGAAATGCACCATGAAAATCAGCTTGAAAGCCTACTGCGATCATCTCTTGTAAAATAGTTCATCCTTTTCCATGGTACTTCAGGTCCTAAGGCTGATTGCTCTCAGTTGTGTTTATGAAAGTAAACTAATGCATCAGTGTGGATTGTGAAGTGTGTGGTATGTGGATTTTTTTTTCATTTTATTTTTTTGCTTGTGCACCTGAAGTATAACAGTGTTCCTGTAGTTAGTGCTGGTGATAGTATTTTGATGACAGTGTTGTGTAAGTCAGAAGGGTACTGTAGTTCAACACATCTGGACTATCGGCACAGAGTTTCATGTGATAAAGTTCGTGCTTATTATCTCTTCCAACACTTCTGTGGGAAGTCTTTATGGTAATAATTATGAATGGGGAGAGGTGATAGACCAGTCTGACCTTCGTAATTTCTATGAATGTTGTCTTAATTCATACTGAATGGTGATTTAGAAGAATATTGATCTTTTGACAATAGTTCTTGCTGTGTGCCATTTGATATGTTCCTTGGAAGTAGTTACCTTTTTCTGAAAATTGTATTACAGTGAAAATGTGTGTATTAGGACTAAAAATGTTTTTCAGTATTAAATTTCTAATTTAAATTGACACAGAAAAATCAAGTAGTAAGTTCTCCTGTAGTATAACTAGGAAGATATTTTTATTGTTACTTCATTTTAATTTTGTTACATAAGAATTTTCTTGGGTTGAAACCAGCAGTGAAGCCTGGTCTTGTTTACATAAATATTTGAGCCTTAGCTCGTCCTAAAATATATTCTCATTTTTATCATCATAATATATTCTTACGTTTTTATCATTAACTTTGTTAGCTCACAAATTATCTTATGTTTTGACAGAGAGAAAGATTTTTTTTTCCCATTTCTCTTTTCTGTAAATGCTGTTTCAGTGTGGTTTTCCCTGTTTTTCCTTCTTCCCTCAAAATCAGAGATGTCTGTATTTTTTCAGCAGTGAAGTTTGGTTTCTAGTACTAATGATGCTTCGTTAATTTGGTTTATATTAGATTAAAAGATTGGGTTACGTCAAGTGAGTATGAGTTGTACAAAAGCTCGTGTAATATTATAAAGCTATCAATATATAATAGTAATTGAGATGTGAAAATGAAGTCTTATATGCTGAATGAAAATGGTGAGGCCTTTTCGGAAGATTGTGATGCTTTGAGAGGTGGTTCATGTTGAATAAGGAACATAATCATCAAATGAACAAATGTACATTTGATGTAATGTACATCCAGTGATGTACATTACAGGCATCCTGTTGCTGTAAGGCTGCCATGAGTTCATCACCTGCAAGTATGCCTTTACCCAAATAGTATTCTATTTACTAAGCAGTCTCTTGTGTCTAGGGATTATTGTAGTTAAGGTGAAAATAAATGTAACTGTGGGAAAGCAAGCATTTTCTTGAAATACGCTTTTCTAATCTTATTTCAATAGAACCTTGCATGCAGCTTCTCTTTAGCACTCAGATCCGAGCGGTGCAACCTCAGCGATCAGGGGTCTTGTGGGTTTGCCTCTAAACCTCTTTGTCTCTCTCTGCCGGGTGCAAAACGCTGGCGGCACCTTGTGTCAATGTGTTTGAATTTATGGGGGCAAAAAGCAGGTGTGTGGCTGTGAGAACAGCGTGTGCCAACTGAATTGCTCTTCCCTGTGTCCTTTGGGACAGAACAGTGGACAGGGTGGAATTACCATGGTGAGAATCCAGCCAGTGGATTGCCAGATGGATCTCTCACTTTTGACAATGAAAGGCTTGATTTTATTCAAGCCTTCAGTGATTCTCTAGTTCAAAAAGAAAACAAAGCCCATCTCAGGGAAGTGCTTTGCATCTGTAGAACTTGACTATGCAGCATAGCGACTATGGATCTTGGGCTTCATTTTTTCTGCAGTATTTCCCATGATTAAACCACAAGAACACTAAAAGTCAGCTTTAGCTGTGGTCTGTTTTAGATGGAATGGTTTTAATGGTAAATGTTTGAAAGTTTTGTTCTGTAAGTATATATGCATACAGTCTGATAAATGGTTTTCATACAGTGTTCACTAAAATAATCTTCTTTCAGTAGCAAGAAAATCTCAAGATACTGCACATGGGTGAGACTTCATTGTGTATGTAAAAACTCTTGCATGTGTAGGTACTGAAATACTGGTTTTCACATCTTGCTCTTGAAGAGCATGTGGTTTGATGAGATAGGGAATTCTTAGTTGGACTGTTGCTCTGCAAGAAATCCTTTGTGTTCTGAAGAGATCAATGTTAATTGTAACACTTCAGAAAAATAATGATAATTAATTATATTAGTAGTTAATCTCTCTGAAATAAGTTCTAATGTCCTAAGTGAATATCCACAAAGGAGTCTAACCTCATTTAATTACATTTACTTTTCAAAGCATCACATGTGTCCCATTGTACAAAAATCCTCAAACACTTTGAAAGCATCTCCTTGGAAAAGGTATTCACAATAAATGTATAGGAACTTGATTTAAGACTAGATGATGTTTCTGGAAAGAAAGAGTTAGCTGCCACCTTAGTGGTAAATAAGTGTTCAAACATTAAATGTAGTGGTACCTAGAACATCTTTAAATGTTAATGTGGTTCATGCAGTAACTTTGAAGTTCAGCTGAGGATTTAGAGCTGTGATTTAACAACTGCGGAGGAAAACAAAGTAGACCTTTTGAAGAGTACCAGAAAGGAACTAATTGTCATGATACCTAGTGTTTAAACTCTCTCTGTGTGTGTGTGTGTGTACATGTGTATGTATATATGCAAATCAATTAGGTGTTGCCAAAAGACAGGTGCAGTTGGCGCAAGAAAACTTTTTGGTAGAAACTTATATGTGTATTTGCTATTATTTCCACCTTCCCTGCAGAATATTGTTTGAAAAAATCCTGAAATGTTCATGTAGGTCATAATGCCACATCTGCCTCCCCAACCTGATGGAAATGGGCTGTGTTAGAAAATATCCTCTGTGGTATCAGGGAGACTATTGTGACACTGTAGTACTTCGACGTTTTCTTGAATGTCACTGAAGTCATACCTCATTAATTGGGCAGACTTCTCTTAGTGCTTATTTTGAGACGAATTGGACAATAGATGGTTATGAAAAGTAATTAAGGGATATCTTGAGTATCACAGGAAAAAGAAAAGGCTGGGGAAAACAAATTATTTTCCAACAAGTATGTTGTGGTGATTTTATTGTGTTTTGTTTTTGTTTTTTTTGGTCTTGTTTATTTGGGAAAATCTGTAGCGTGATGTAGAAATTATCAAAGCAGTTTTTTTCTGAACAGTCATGTGTGGTGCTAAGGTTTTCTTATTTGTTTTAGTTTTGAGGTCTTTGATTTTGTTTTGATTTGTTTGTGAAATCTGTTATATGTGGGTAAAGTCAATTTTGGTATCTGCGTTTACCCAAGTGAAACAAGCAGTCTGAGGGTGTTGTGTTCATTCTTGTCATCTTTTGATTTTGAGCATGATGGTTTTCCCATTCTTTTTCTTAAAACTAGGAAACTTTTTCTGTTTTGCAGTTGGTGTAATCAGATGCCCGATATGCCGCCAAGAATGCAGACAGATAGATCTGGTGGATAACTACTTTGTAAAAGACACATCAGAAACACCGAGCAGCTCTGATGAGAAATCAGAACAGGTATGACGCTTTCCTGCTTGCCAGAATTCACGTGCTATTTTTGTTCCCGTGTTATGTTAATGCTTTATAAGAAAATTATGGTAACTGACTTTAATTCCCTTTGTAGGTGTGCACCAGCTGTGAAGATAATGCTAGTGCTGTAGGGTTTTGTGTAGAATGCGGGGAATGGTTGTGCAAGACCTGCATAGAAGCTCATCAGCGAGTAAAATTTACTAAAGATCACATGATCAGAAAAAAAGAGGATGTATCTTCAGGTGAGCGTTCTGATATCACTGTAGAAAAAATATTTTTTCTTTGGCACATGTGAAGAAAGAGAGGGAGGATTATTTAGATACCCACCAGCTGTCTGGCTGTACTGAAAGACTTGGGAAAAGTTTATAAAAAATTACCATTGCAAAACTAGTAGTTCTAAAAATAGAGGAAAAATAAATTTTAAACTAAAATGGCTTATTTGCTAATACTTCGTAGCATTTGATGTTCTGTATAGAAACTATATTAAGCTCAGAAGCAATGTAATAAAACTGTCATCTGTAGAAAGGACTTTGGTCAGTTCTTAATGATCCTTTTATGTAATAGAATAAATAATTAAATGGAGTGGTTGGAATCTGGAGAGCACTGACATCATGGTAGTCATATCCATTGGCCAAGGAAATGAAATTATCCATTTTGCTGTACTTTGTTATAAGGAGCTATTATAATTCACCCAGTGGAAAAGTATATACAGATAAGCTTACATTCATATTCAGTATAATGTTACGGTTGCATTGATGTTGCTGTGTAAATGTGGAATTTTAATTCATTTTTAGGTTTTATCTCTTGGTTAGCAGAAATTAACATGCATAGTGGGTAGGCTGTTTGTTTAAGTATGCAACTTTATTAGGAGATTTTAATTCCTAAATTATCATTTGACTATGTAATTTGCAACTGACTGAAATAATGCAGAAAACATTCTCAAAACAGATGAAAGGTTGCTCCCTGTTTTTGTAAAGGGGATAGAGAACAAATCTGAATCTCTCTTCAGCTAAAATAAATACGATCTTCATGATTGTTCTTCATGATTGGGCCATCTCAAAGGAGTAATACTGCATTGCTTTCTGTCAGTGCTTTTGGGAAAATTGTATTGTTAGTTAAAAATTCTTACTCTTGAGCTTAGTTCCTGTGGATGACAATCTTGTTTCACTCACTCTCTCAAACTTCATTTTTGGAGAGGCTTTTCTGTACGTCTTACTGGGTATTGTTTCATATTAAATTTAAATGTATTAACCCTAATAACCAATAACCAATTAACATAAAATCAAATATCAGGGCGCTACAAAGAATTACTGACTTCTTTCATTAGGAACGTTATATTGTGACTGTAAGGTGATAATATAGCCCCATTTATGCTTCTGTAACCTGAGTGGGGAGGTGCCCAAAATAACTGTTCCAATATAGTAAACTTGCTATTAGAAATTCATGTTGGTGTTTATGAAGATGGAATGTGGCAAAAATGTAACCTTCCTTTAGCATACAGCGATCCCTAGAAACCGTTGATTGTGGGGAATGGCTATATTCATTATTTGCTCAGCAAAGCTTTTTCCCTTCTTGCTTGTCGGACTGCATGGTATGCCTTGGAGACTTTAAAATTCAGTTAAGGAGTTGTCATTCATGAGCTTTCTTTCTTTATGGTAATTTGCATGATATAACAAGCTTCCAGAATGTTTGAGACAAGGAAGACATTTGTGTTTACTTGTTTTAAACTTTACCTGATGTATCTTCCAAAAGCTGCTTTCGTCTGGGTCAAGCTCAAAAAAGCTATAGAACACCATGTATTTTAGTAAATTCACGACCGTTTTTTTTGGACGATAACTTCTATGGGATGAGGTTGATAAGTTACTCAGTTTAGCTGGAGTTTAAGTAACTCTAAGACTGGTTAATAATGTTGCCTTGCATTTACCACTTCAGTTGCATATGACTTAATGATCTTTATAAAGGTTTTGAAGTGATAATATAGAAGACCTATGGTTGTTTGATAGTATGAAAGTTTGAGAGGTTTGGTCCATCCTTTAGAACGTCAAGGGGGAAGTTGCATGCAATTTAATCTTTAAACATTATGCAAGCCAAATGATTGTGTACAAACAGCTCTTGTGTTCTTACAGGTGGTGGGGTCTTCTTGAATGTTTTTGGTAGGGAAAGAAATTCCTTCTTCCATCTCAGTACAACACAAGTGAAAAGAACTAAAATACACTGGCAGTGTAAATATTTTAGTGAAAATATTCACAGTAACTTTAGAACAGGTCTGTCGTTGTCTTTGAATTCTTGGTTGTTACTTACTTAGCTTGGAAGTTAGTAGTTTTACACTTCATATTGTCTTAAGTTTTGTTTTAAAATGCAAATGTGGTTTGTTTCTAAAAACAGAGGCCGTGGGAGCATCTGGTCAACGTCCTGTTTTCTGTCCTGTCCACAAACAAGAGCAGTTAAAACTTTTCTGTGAAACATGTGACAGGCTAACATGCAGAGACTGTCAGTTACTGGAACACAAAGAACACAGGTACTCATATTACCATGTCTTGATTCCTGTGGCGTGCTTTCTTGGAGGAAGAAATGACCTTGGTTTCAAACAGTGTCTCTAAATACTGTTGTATTTACTCTCCATCAGATTGAAATGATCCCTTGCAGAGGAGAACCTGTGTGCACTGCTGAAAACTTTTAAATGATCAATTAGCTGAGCTATGTCAGGTGTCTTAGGATTGGATTCAAAACAACATCCTCTGAGGTGATTTGGTGTGATTAAGCTGTTACCTAGCCTGGCATTTACCAGTCAATATATTCAGGACACAAATAAAACACTTAAATAGGTGTTAGAGCCCTGAACACCTGGTGCTATAAAGAAGCAAAAATGATACAGTGAGTCACAGATGCAATAATTTTTTGAAAGGCTGTATTTTATTATGTGGTAGTCTTTCAATTTAGGGTGAATTTTGTAAAGGGAAGGTATACATTTTGCAGCATAGATTAATGTATTTTTCTAATACAGAGGGGGAAAAATTGAAGAAAAATGGCTTCAGTTGACTTAAAGTTGCCTCATTCCAACTAAAAAGAAAGTATGGGTTTTGTCTCAGGAGCTTGATTTTTTTCTTGCTGCTAGAAAAAAGTTTGAACCTCTCTTATGATGCATTAAAATTGCCTTCTCTTTAGCAACTCTGTACTATAGTTGCTCATATGTTTGAAAAAGCACTTTGTAGTGTTATAATAGAGAACCAGGGGAGAAAATACATGTCAGCAACTTGCAGCACTGCTTTATCTAGTTGTTCTACAAGTAACACTTCTCTAAAGGTGCTTGACATTACAATGCAATACAGAATTTAGCATTTTTTTACTGGAGTAGTGATTAATCTCATAGATTGCTAGAGCAGCCTAATGAAGAATTTTCAACTTGAAAATTAGTACAATTTAGAATATTAACCTCAAATATTCCTACTATGTTCTTTCAGAGGCTTCATCATAAATATTCTGAAGGCAGTCTTATCTAGAAAGTGTGGTCTCCTAGAATATGTTAACTAACATCTTCTAGATTCTTTACAACCCTGCCTTATGCTTGATGCTAACTGATTAATAATCCATAAATAGATTTTAATTGTTCTAGCTATTAATTCTTTCAATAAGATAATGCTTTGCTATTAACATGCTTTATTGTAGTATAATATTCTTTTAAAAACTTTTATCTGAATTACAGATAATTAGAGTGACTGCTTCTGTCTTGAAGTAAAACTGCTTTTTATGAAGCTCACCAAATCACTGAGGGAAAACCACGCCAAGTGGAAACAAGGATTGATTTTAAACTCCTATTTACTTGACATTGTAGTCATTTGCAATAAATGAGGACGTTGAATCACTGTTTCAGTAGCAACATGGCACAGTGATCAGACTTTCTGGTGATTCTTCAGAAAGCTGACATGCTTTCAGCAGCTTAATGGAGTGGGATTCATCTCTAGTGTAGGTAGTTTTCAGTCTGCATATTTTGGAAGCTTAGAAGTAAGCTTCTAACATTGAAACTGAGGAATGTAAACTCATTGTTCAACCCTGTCCATTGCTGCTACAAATGAAATGAACCGGAGCACAGCTGTGTCTTTTCTAAAGAGAGTTCCCTCTGCTAAAGGCTCTGTTATCATAGTTGTGAGCTGTTTGGAACTGAGAAACAGTGTTAATAGAAATTTCATCATATATTCAGGCTTTTCCCGTTATATTAGATTGTAATGTTCTAGATTTTGATACTACTTCTTAATAAATTCTGATTTTAAAAAAAGTTGCAACTTTCATTTCAATAGTTGTTGCAAAGAAAGTACAGGTTACTCCTGACTCAACTTATGAGATACTTCACTTTTATTGTAGGAGTTTTCTGCCCATTTAAATGTTGAGATTTACTATAGTGAAGAAAGAATGAAACTCTTGGAGCTGCTTAATTCCCCCTGTCATTTTCAACATGGCCATTTTGTTTCTGTTGCATTGTTAATTCATCTTGTGATGTGTAATATATTGGGAAAACATGTTTTCATGATTTTCTTATGATGTAGCTACTTGCACTCTTTTAAGGTGAAGTAATAGAAGGCACCCTGGAAGCAGTAGTTGTCTGGTTGAAGTGCATTGAAGTGAACAAAATGTTCCTCACTTGGAAGTACCTTTTACAAAAAAAAAAAAAAAAAGAAATATTTTAATAGGATTTTTTTTTTTTTCAAATTGAACTACTTTAGTCAAATTTGAGCAGTATGATCTCAAGTGAAAAACTGTTCTTGGGATAGGATTTTTTTTGTACAAATGTATGCTTTTTATGACTGTTTTTGTTTAATGAAAGAATATAACTTAAAAGCTATTACTGCATTTTCCTCATTTGCTGTTAACAAAATAATTTGGTAGACTCTAAAGTTTCTTATACCTCTCTTAGCTGGTCTTCCATAGCTTGATATCTTGTGGAAATGATGCAGTGTGTTGCCTCCATGTGTTGATGAAATTAAGAAATGACCCATAGAGATTCAGTCTTCTGGACGTCTACAGAAGATTTTATTGGTACTGAAACATTTTGCAAATTGATCTGGATAGATATAATTCGTGTTTTTTCTAATTTCAGTCATATTTTTTCAAAATTTCCATGGGAGCTAATGGCTTTACATCTAAATTAGGAATCCTTATCTTCAGCACATTACTCCTTGGTAACAGATCTTCTTTTGCATGTTGAAAATAGGTATCAGTTTCTAGAAGAAGCTTTCCAGAACCAGAAGGGTGCAATCGAGAATCTGTTGGCCAAACTTCTTGAGAAGAAGAATTACGTAAATTTTGCAGCTACCCAAGTTCAGAACAGGTAAACAACCCAAAATGATTAACTGTAACTATTACATTGCCAGCTTAATGAATTGCAGTAAGACGAATAAGGGGACAAGGAGAAAACTTAATTTTTAGTTGATTCAGTATCTTTAGTTATATTGAACTTGAATATGTTTGGAAAGTTTTCTTCTCTGAAGTACTGTGTTTCTGTATGAAGTTATCACATGAAACAAGTCAAAGATAGTATCTTTTATGGTAACTTTGAGTAGAACCAAAGATGTGACACACTACAGTTCTTGGGGGGAGGAGGAGAAGGCAAGCCAAACCCCTCTTATGGTTTCTGCTAAGATCAGTTCTAGGTGACGACAAAAACATTGACCACAGAGGTAAAGAAATCCTTCTTCAAATATTTTTGTTGTATAAGAAAAGCTCTGTGCTGTTACTTAACTGTGTAACAAAAACTTACTTTGAAGTTGAATAGGAAATTTACCTTTTTATTATTGTTATGCAGGAAAAGCTTAGTATATTTATCTGAAAAGAAGGCAAGCTTTTCCTTTGGTAGTTTAACTTAAAAATTCTAGGATTGGTTTAAATTCAAATTTGTCTTTTTTGCATTAATATGGTTATGTGTTGTGGGAGCCGCCTTGCTGATGAAGGAGCAAAGGTATGCTCTAAGTATCCTCAAGTTTGAATATGGAGAGAGTGAGTGTGTGTGATTACTACAAGTTTTTCACGCACTTGTGGTGTGGTGTGCAGGAGGTTACGGAATTCCACTGTGATTCTTGGCAGTTTTGTGAGCCTTCCACAACTTTAAGAACATTTGCAAAATGACAGATTATCCGGAGAGAGAAGTGCAAGTGTGGAAGAAAGTGTACCAAAGGTACACGATGTTCTGGTGCAAAATTTTAACTCGTAGTTATAGCATGTACATTTAAAAACAAAACGGAATTGTGAGGCAAGGATGACATACAACGTGATAGAGGCATATGTATGAAGATGAAAGTAATCAAAATGGGAACTTCTGTGTGCTGATTCTGCATGGAGGTCTTTAAATGGACCCGAAAGGCAACAGTTGTGAAGAGGGAGGACAAGTTGTAGAATTTGTGCATGCTTGAAGAAGACACAAACCCAGTTAAATGGGAAAAAAATAAACTGAAAGCTCAAGAAACGTGAAGAATTCTGTGATTCAAGGCTAATAACAGGTGGTGCTTGAGAATAATACACTGTAATGTTTTCTGCCTATGGCAAAGATTTTCTGGCTTCACTGAAAATTCAGTGAATTTCTGCAGAATGTGATTGGATTCTCTAAAGGTTATGATTATCTGCTGAGCCAACTGAGTAGTGCAGGCGAGACACTAGTTTTCTTTGAAATGTTGTTCAGTTACAGTGTTGAAGTGAGGGGCACAATCCATCATCTTAAAAACACTGGGGAATGAAAAATAAAGCGTATCACAATAATGTTGGCAGCCTTAGCAGATGGCATGAAATTGCCACTGTATGTGATCTAGAAATGTAAAACTGTGTTGAAGGAATAGTCTGCCTGCTGGAATAATTGTTAGCGAGGATGGAAAACTGCTGACTGAATGAAGGGTTGGTGAAGTGTTTTTTGTAATAGGAAACTGAATTGTGCTGTCACAAAAAAGCACATTTGTCCAAGTTTTTTAAAAGGGTATTTGACACCAACAACGAAGGTCATTGTGAGAGAAAAAAACATCGGTTTTGTGGTCATATCAGGATCAATGGAATCACAATTTCAGATGTTTTATGTAGTAGCAAAGAAGCCCCATCCAAAAGACAATTGAAATCTTTAAAATCACACTGGCCTCTGACTCCTACAAAGTAAAGTATCCTGGTGCAACACTATGTTGTTGGATTAAGGCAGTATAGGGTTAAATCCCAAGATTGTGGTGGGGTTTAAGAAATGCTGTATTTCAAAATCTATGGACAGAAGAGATCAAGATGATTTGTCTGAGTTTGAAGGATTTGAGAATAGTGAAGACACTAATACTGAGGAAGAAGTACACTGATGGAAATGATGGAGAGGTATGAGGTATAAAAACTGAAAGGCAATAGTAGTAAAGCAGAAGAGAAGAATGTAGATCAACTTCAGGCAAATCACTGTTTTATATCCTTATTGTGTATTGATTACAAGTATGTAATAACATTTTTGTTTATAAGCTTTCTGGGGGAGAGGTTGAGGGGTCCTTCTTAAATTTGGGGTTGTCTTCCTTTCTGGTGAATGAAAAGTAGCATAACGCTTTAAGACATCATACATCACACATAAATTCTTCATAGTGAGACCCATACAATATGGAGATAAATATATATTTGTAGGCATGCACATGATCTTTGTGTATATCTGTGTGTGTATAAATATATAAACTAAAACAATGAAACAGTCCTTACAAATAGAATGCAAGTTGGTAATTGAGATACCATATTAATCTCACTGTTTAATTTTTTTTTCACCAAAACTGACATTTTAAATGTCTTTTGAAACAGTTGATAAAGAAGTATTTCTATGATGGAAATTAGGCTGTTGATTTTGCACTTACTAGAACTTTTCATACTGAAATTGCTCCTTTATGCTTCAAGGGTGGGAAGATGCCTGTGGTGGTTAGTAGCAGGAGGCATAGTATAAAGTGTCTGACGATGCCTGACAATGCATTTCTCTTTTTTAGGATAAAAGAAGTAAATGAAACTAACAAACGAGTAGAACAGGAAATCAAAGTGGCCATATTCACACTCATCAATGAAATCAATAAAAAGGGAAAATCTCTCTTACAGCACCTTGAGGTACAGTTTATAATAAAAGCATTGTTTCCAATCCCCTGTTGAGAACTCTCATTCCATATTTGAAAACTGGTGTGACTGCTGGTTTTACAATATTAATATTGCTTGTGAATGGTGTGTTTTTGGAAGTGAATGGAAGTTGAATGGAAGTGAAATTCCCAGCTAGCGTATTTTGAACAAATAATGGTATTATCTGATTTATATTCAAATCTATGAAAATTTAACTTACTATTACATTTCTATGAATTTTGAATTGAGGATGTACATTGTAAGTATTTAGTTTATAGCATAATGCTTGTCTGCCATGATGTGACTGAAAAAATCTAAGATCAAATTAATGAGAATAGATTTATTTTGGTTAAGGAACTGTTATTTGGCAATGAAATTGAGTTTTCCTGGAATAAAAGACTATTTGATCAGGAGTGAAGCAAGTAATTTAAAGTTATACAAGTAATTATGTGAGAATTTTTGCTTTTCTTGATTTGCTAATATTTGTTACAGCCTAGAAAAATCCCTTTGGAAACTTTCTTTTTTTGTGAGGTTGTAATAGCTGCTTGATCATGTACTGTTAAATCTGAAGATTTGGTACTGCCACCCAGACTTTTTCCATTAGATTTTCAGCTGGCAGATTATCAAAGGTTGAGTACTTCTCAGAAGTGAGGCTGCTGAGTTTATCTGCTGTGTTGAGGAGGTATTAAATGGCGTTTTTTCTGGTTGGGACAAGGGGGCTGTTGTTCAGAGTGCCTGGCCACCTCTGTTGCTGTCTCTTTTTGCAGCTCTTGTGGCGGCAATTGCAGGAATGTCAGGGCACCACCCAGTACTGAGCTGGCACTTTTTCTGGGTCCTAGTCTGGGTCACTCCCCAATTCTCTGGCATGCTGCTATGACCCTGGCAATATGAGAAAGAGGGAACTGATCTCATTTTATTAGTTGAAACTTTCTTGGGATAATAAAGCAGAGGTTCTTATTTGAGCCCACTCCTTTCCCTGCACTTTGATACCTATAGGACGAATGATAGATTGAAATAATAGAGAATTATTACCTGATGGTTTTAGCCACTCTAAATATAAGCTTTAGTATAAGCTTATTTGCTTGTGACATTTTTCTGTTATGCTGGGAGAAATGTGATAGTGGTTTATATTTTCCTCTTAATCTGGAGTCTTCATTGTAATACAGTTTTTATTTCTTCATAGAATGTAACAAAGGAGAGACAAATGAAGCTCATACAACAACAGAATGACATCACTGGTCTTTCGCGACAAGTGAAGCACGTGATGAACTTTACTAATTGGGCTATTGCAAGTGGCAGCAGTACTGCTTTACTGTACAGTAAACGACTGGTAAGGAAACATCCTTTAACTTGTACAGTACAGAGAATGTTTACTCAAGAGAAGTATCATGTAGCTTCACTAGATTATATCCAAGGAAGAGAAAATGACTTGTTTGAACATAATTTAAAAAACAAAAAGAACACTTCCGTAACAATGGAATGTATTTCCCAACTTGTACAACCTGTTTCATTTGTAAATTAAAGACATAACAGTTTTATTGTAGGAGTGAGGTAAAGCTCTGTAAAGGTACCTCAGTGTTTCACTTGAGTAATTGCAGGAACTATGTATAAGTACTTTCATAATCCTTTGGATTCAGTAAAAAAAAATAAAAATTAGTTGTATGGTTTATGGTTTTCCTGGTGAACTGAGTGTGTTTTCTAGGCTACTAACAAAACACACGACGGATGGTCCTTGTTGGTGACTGAGAAGTCTAAACTTGCTGGGCAAGTGCACACTTAACATTCTCATTCTTTATTTCGTTGTCATCACCAGTCTTGTTTTTGCTTTCCATTAGATAACATTCCAGTTACGTCATATTTTAAAGGCACGTTGCGATCCCGTCCCAGCTGCCAATGGAGCAATACGGTTCCATTGTGACCCTACATTCTGGGCCAAGAATGTCGTCAATTTAGGTGAGAAAATTCTGGATGTTTACTCTCTGTTACTTGAAAAAGTAGATTGAGTTAGAGGTGCTCATCAAATATGGGTGAGTTGTAGTGCAATACATCTCTTAATACAGAAGAGCAAAACTCACTTGACATTATCCATATAGTTATCCATATAGTCCTGATTACCCTCCTTGTCTTGCTCGCTCCTTTTACCAAAGCTTTTTCTACAGCATTTTTAGTTCCCAATGGGAATGGTTCTAGAAACGGCCCTTTTCCATCCTCTTTTAAGGTCGTTCTAATGGTTACAGTGTATTATGCTTGTGCTAAATGAGTGCTTTAGTTTCTGGAAGGAAGTTTTTTAGCAAGTAAATAGAATCAGTTTTGCCAATGTGAGCTTCATATTTAGCTGCATGTGGGATATGTCCAAATGTGTTGGAAGTTGTGTGAACAAACATAATCAGAAGGATAGTTGATAGGGTCTTGAGTACCAAGCCAGTCCATGTTATTGCTGGAAAAGTAAGCTAATTCAGAAGCAATGTTTAATTAGTTTTGTGTTCTAAGATGTCTGACACAATTATAAAGGTAAAGAAAAAAAGAAAGCTTTAAAATGAGAAATGGCTTCTGTTCCTGTGTGCGTGCAGTGCTGTTTCTTGCAGTTCCCACAGCAGTAAGTTACAGCACCATAGCTGTAACTTTTTGTATATTTGGTAGTTTTTCTCAGTATACCTGTTTATTCCTTCTTTTCCCTAAAGCATTAACTACCTTGGGAATGTGTAATATTTTTGATGAGAGGTAGGAGCTTGGAGGGGTTGTTCATCATGAGCGCTTAGTGACAGCTGGAATCACTGGACATGCAGTTATGATTAATGCTCATAGCTGACTGTTGTTAGATGCATGGGCTGTTGTGACAACATAGGGTACTTAATATGGTAGCCTCTTTATTATCCACTTATCCTGCAGAAATTTAATATCACAGGTTTTTTTTTCATATGAATCCCACTATTATTTGCACTTCTCAGAGAACAAGTTTTGAATGAAAGAAGAGGTGAGCTAGAGTGGGGAGAGTACAGTGAGATGGAAGTATTTCTTAGCATCTGTTTTCTGTTCCTGAAAATTCTAGTAGAAGATTTGATTAAAATATCAGCTTTTTGATACTTTACTGATGCTTATGTGTGTATTTAATTCTTGCTCTAAGTCCACTAGCCAGATTTGCTGTTCCTGTCCTTAGTCGAGAATGTTTATGTTCACAATAAACAAACTTTTCATCATGTCAATAATGTTTTAGAATTGATGCTATTCCTTTGTGGCCAATTCCTCAAGCGATTTTTGAGTGTTGTTAGTCTTGGAGGTTAATCAAGAAGGAAAACGCAGCGCTTTCAAGAGCAAAGCATCAAATGTTTGGCTAGAAACCAGGCAGAAAAAAAAGCTAAATAGGAAGTAATATAGAAACTATCTACCTTGTTAAAAAGCTACATGCAGATTCCAATGAGTATGTTCAAAGTCCAAAATCATAATTTCACCCTTGCCTTTTAAACATGGGACTGGACATACGTAGAGGCAATATGGTCCATCCAATTGTATCAAGGCAGTACCCGGTTTTAGCAGTATTTTGTGTTATGCTGGTAGTATATCCTGTTCTTGGAGTCATGCAGTGATGGGACACTCACTTCTCCCTTGATATCTTTTCCCAGTCTTTGCTTCCTTACTTATGGAAACTTTATGCTCATAAATTTTATTTTATTTTTTTTTAAGATTATGTCTCTTGTGTGATTGTGGTGAAAATGAAGAACAGTCATGTCTGTTTATGAAGCTTTGCAGTTACAGTTCTTTCAGTCATTCCCCACATCATATTTTTAGTTCTGTAACTTGTTCTCTGGGTTTTCTTTTTGCTTCTCTCTCATGTATGGTTATGGAGACTTAATAAGAAAATTTCAAACTTAAACTGCCTTGTTACTGCAGCTGTTGAAAAATCAGTTAGAAACGTGTGAATATTCTGCATTTATTGACCTTTGGATGATAATGGAGATTGAACTGTTCACGAGGGTTTTTTTGTTTTATTCCTTAGGTAACCTTGTTATTGAAAACAAACCAACTCCTAGTTACACTCCCAACGTAGTGGTTGGACAAGCTCCTCCAGGAACAAACCATGTCAACAAAACTCCAGGACAAATCAATCTAGCACAGCTTCGTCTTCAGCACATGCAGCAACAGGTGTATGCACAAAAACATCAGCAACTGCAGCAGATGAGGATGGGACAGCCATCTGGGTCAGTTCCCAGACAGACAAGTCCTCAAATCTTACAGCAGCAGGCAAGTTTCTTGTATGCTGTTATTTCACGTTAGACCATAATACCAAGACTTAAAATTGCCCTTTCGAAACAAATCAGTTTATAAACATGAAAATCTTCTGAAATTTGACATGCTTTAAATATGAGAGCTATTGGCTTTTCTTGGTGTTATGTAACTAGTAAACCTACTTCTGTGGAAAGAGATTGGCTTCTTTTTTCCATGTTAAAAGCAAAAATTTTAAAAAACAAAAACCCTTGCAGCCTCCCAGGTTGATCAGCATGCAGACCATGCAGAGGGGTAACATGAACTGTGGGGCTTTCCAAGCACATCAGATGAGAATGGCTCAGAATGCTGCTCGTATACCAGGAATACCACGCCACAATGGACCACAATACTCCATGATGCAACCTCACCTTCAAAGACAAGTATATCCTGTGTACACGCTTCATTTGTGCCATTGTGCCAAACTTTCATTACAATAGATGATACCTCCAGCTTTAAATGTGTTTATCTGTAACACAACTCACATTATACACATTTATTAGCTTTGTCATGTTGCATACTGTACTGTGACATTTTTGCTGCTGAAAGTAAGAAAACTTAAATGTGAAAAATTACATGAATTTTCTTTCTGTTACTAAAATATACCACATTTTAGTTCTGGGAAACAAATCACTTCCATTTTTCACTTTTCAGTGGCATCCAGTTTCTGGGTTTCTTAAAGAATAGTCAGCAATAGTGAAATTGAACGTGATGTAATTTAGAGTTTTTTAATGAAACCAAAATCTAAAGTGTTTTTAAATTCAAACCTGAAGCACGATGCCAAGCTCTGCATATCATTAAAAGCAAAAATTATTGCCAATGTTAACATGACTGGAAAACCAAAACGACTTTTTAATACTTGGAGTATTAAATAATACTTTTGTACACAGACATACGGACTCTAAAGTTGTCTTTGGATGAAATCATTGCTTTAAGAAAATATAACTCTACATGAAAATAATTTGATAGAAGATAAGGAAAAATCTGTACTGTGTATTTAAATATCTAGCCATATAAAGTTTTTCTTTCTTTCTTTCCAAGTAAATATATACAGCAGTTGCTTTGCATTCAGTGCTATTGGGTTATGTTGATAGAATGTGAATTTATATCCCTCCCCTACCCCTCATTTTTTGTTGAGGACTATCATATATGTACATGTTGCAATTTCATTTGCAGAATGGCTATACAATTTGTCTCTAATGCAGTGGTGGTCTCTTCTCTTTTCCTACAGCATTCTAACCCTGGACATGCGGGGCCTTTTCCAGTTGTTTCTGTGCACAACACCACTATTAATCCAACTAGTCCCACTACTGCAACAATGGCAAGCGCAAACCGTGGTCCAACAAGTCCGTCTGTTACAGCAATTGAACTCATTCCTTCTGTAACAAATCCAGAGAATTTACCTTCCCTGCCAGATATCCCACCCATTCAGGTCAGTGGAGAAGACCAGGCAATTAGGCTGTGGGTGAAGCAATGACCTGCCTTGCTTCCTGCATCTTTTTTTTAATTTGGTTATCAGTATTTGTGGAAATGTTTAGTTATTTATCATATAGAGTAGAAGAATTTAAATCTCCAGCCCTGGCCATAGGCATGCAGCTATCTTAATTATGTAGAGCTGACCTGCTTGGCCTGTGATGGGTAGTTTTTAATGGCTGTTTTACAGTAAAATTGTTGCTTAGATTAGTCAATTCCAAGTGCTGTGTTCACTTCCTTTCTTCCACCGGTCTGTCATATGGGAAGTTACCACTAGAACAGTTGAATAGTTATGTATGTTCAATGCCCTGAATGGTGATTTATTCAGTGTTAAAGTTGCCTGTCACTGCTTTGTGATGTGGAGAGTTCCTAAATGATACAATCAAATGCAGGAAGTACTGTAAATAGGTCCTACTCCCCTGCTTTCTCTTCACATTTCCCCTGTACCCCAGTAGGGTGACTGTAATTATTTCCTTGTATTTTTAGGAGGCCAACATTGGCATTAAGTTTGTATCCTAGAAGATGCTGTGGAACACTTAGGCTGGCCTCAGTGATTGATCTTGAACTGTGGTTGTAGTGTCTGCCTGGAAATTCAGTGTGTGACAGCTGCTGCCTCTGTAGTTTTCACTTTATCTGCACAGTAGATTGCTACTCACTGCCTTGGAAGTGCAGTGTGCCTCATGCTCTTCTCACAGAGAGATGCTGGGTGGTACTGCATACAAAGTGAGGTAGATGTTGATTAAGTCAAATTAATTCAGAGAGGTCAGAAGTGTAATGTAATGTACAGGTGGAGTCATAAAAAGTTAAAATAGTAAGTTTT
The DNA here is from genome assembly GCA_011075105.1 of Heteronetta atricapilla. Taxonomy (NCBI): domain Eukaryota; kingdom Metazoa; phylum Chordata; class Aves; order Anseriformes; family Anatidae; genus Heteronetta; species Heteronetta atricapilla. The sequence continues at coordinate 6,384,054 of CM021756.1, read as the reverse complement.
CTGCAGGACTATTTTGTAGGCCAGGTGAGAGGAAGATGGCTTAATTTTGAGAATGTGATGTTTATATTGAAATTCCAAGTTCCAGCACTGCCATGCCCACATGAAACACAGGATGCTTGATCCCATTACGGAACACAATCACCGTAGAAACAAAACTAAAATTTTATCAAAGCATCTGGTCTTCTGTAATACCAATAACAACTTTGTAACTCTTAATCTAAAAGAGTTGTGTTCAGGGATTATTCTTTTTTTGATGAAGCTGCAGGTAATTTGCTAAATTAAGAAGAGCAAAAAGAATGGATCAGATCTCTGAATGTGATTTATAGTGTTGAAGGTCTCTTTAGTCATTAGAACAAAACACAACTAACTGGTTATGGTTATAACACAACTGGTTATGACTAATTCATATGAAGACATTATTCAGAATTATGCTGTCATCTAGATGGTGTTTTTACATAGTCAAAGTAACAGGGTTCCTGTTTCCTTGTTTCCAGTAGATACTAAAATGGAAGTAAAAAGTGAATGGTGGTGAAAGATTTCACATCATGCTAAGGAAGAAAAACAAGTTCATGGTTTCTCTTAATATCTTAATTATGGAATAACTCTAGAAAATTCGTAATCTGTTAGTTTGTATGACTAATGCACTGAACATCTGGGAACCAAACAAGTCTGGAATGGCAGCCTATGACCATACTGGAATAACTCAGATAATCAGGAGCTTTTCAAAATCTTACATTAATCTTCTGACTAGGGGTTTCTATTTTTGAAAGATTGATCTCTGTATGGAACTGATAAAAAATGTCTGTTGATGCCTTGAGTCCTTGAGGAGATACTGAGTAATTCTGTTGAAGATAATGGTCACAGTGTAAAGATATGAAACTATTAACAAACTTTAATTAGGCTTCTCTGATTCAGACTCTTCTTTTTGTTTTCTAGCTTGAAGATGCTGGTTCAAGTAGTTTGGATAACCTTTTGAGTAGATATATCACAGGCAGCCACCTACCCCCGCAACCTACAAGTACAATGAATCCCTCCCCAGGACCTTCAGCTCTATCTCCAGGGTCATCAGGTAAATGTGATAGGTGTTTCTAGTGATTCTAGAAAGTTATGGATATTTCCAGAATTTAAGAAAATAAGTATGAAAATAACCTACTACTTCATGCCACAAAGAAAGTGATATTTTGTTAGTTTAAAAATTATTTTGCTCAGAAATAAGTCCTGGAAACTTAAATTTTATGCTCCTTCAGAAATATCTTTATAGTAACAAACTGCCAGCATATGAAGGCAGTATTCCAGGTATGTGTACAGACTGATCCATCTGTGCTATATTTTTTGTCTTATATTACTGCAATCCATGTTTTGTGCATATAGTTCAGTTATGGATATTATGATGTAGTTCAGTTATTGCCCCCAAGTGATGACTGTTCAGACCATTTAAATAAGTTTGCTGAATATCAGCAAATAGCTTTATTAGTCACAGAAGTACCTATACTCAACAGTCATCTAAACAAGGTCGTTCTAAGTACAGCTCAATTGAGAATAGAGTTCTTGTTATGCACATGAACAAATTAAGTCACCAATACATAATGCTGAGTTACAGAAACATTGGAAATGTCCGTTCCCATGAATTAAGAAGCTGCTTTCAGTCATTTGATAGGCATGTTTCCCATAATCTTCCCTCTTCAAGATTATTGGCAGATTTTATGAATGATTGGTCGCAGCAGTGGAACTTGTATTTCTCAACACCTGCATGCAAAACAGATTGTCTGCATTTCCTGATTTTATTGGTGGGTGTAAATGGATAAAATATGAGAACTTAATGATCTGTGGCCTGTAGCACTGCTTGGAATAGGTGAAATAATTAGGGAAACATTAACAACATGTTGTCTATGTTTATATTTAACGCAGTGTGCTAGACCTTTGTTTTGATCAAATGACTGAGAAGGAAGCTGACTTGTGTGAATTATTAGGATATCCGAGCAACACTTCTGGCATTAATGAATACCAGTTTTTTTTTTTTTTTAAATCGCAGAATATAAGTTTGTACCATGTCAACTTCCACGTTTTTTCTTTTCAGGCTTATCCAACTCCCACACTCCTGTGAGGCCACCTAGTACCTCCAGCACAGGTAGCAGAGGAAGGTGAGTATGTAATGTCAGTGATGTGAGGCTGAAAAATCAGACATGAAGAATCAAAAAAAAATTAATCAGCAAGAAGTCAAATAGGGATTTGTGATCCATTAATTGAAGAATGCTTACAGGAAGGAGGGTTGTTATTTTTTTTTTCCTTTAATACAATCTCTGTTGTCTCATAACATGAGCTTTTACTCTTGTAAATTTTGTGACATGCTTTGTCTTTGAAACCTTTTAAGAAACGTTAACTTAAATGTCTTTGTTATAATGAATTTTCCTCTTATTTATGTGCTTTCTAGCTGTGGCTCCTCAGGCAGAACAGCTGAGAAAACTAGTATTAACTTCAAGTCTGACCAAGTGAAAGTCAAGCAAGAACCAGGCACAGAGGAAGAGATATGCAGTTTCTCAGGCACAGTAAAACAGGAGAAAATGGAAGATGGCAGAAGGAGTGCTTGCATGGTAAAGTTAGTTTTTGAAATGGTATTTTATGGTATTCCTACCAAGCATGTAGAATTCTGAAATCATGAAGCAATTTTACTCTTAAGCATCATAGTCTGTTAACAGCCCAGAAGACTGAGAGGTATTTTGCTCTCTGGCAGTATGTCTGAACTTTAAGTGTGGGCCAGCTCAAGTGGTGAGCTTTTTTTGTAGCACTGCTAGGGCTCTTTATTATGTTTTTGACATAAGTACCAATAAGCTGGCATCAGGACTTGCATAATTGCTTGCTGGCTTATGTTGAACAGATAAACATTAAATAATAGCAGATGATTTGGACAGGACTGGACCTAGTGATGTGGATGCAAAAGAACCAGTCTTTCCAAGCTTTATGTAATTATGATAGGTAGTTCTCTTTGAAAGTACTTCAGTAGAAAAGTTAGGACTTAATAGGTTTGGCATTTGTTTATGACTTTATTTTATCCACAGATACCATGCACTGCCAGACATGGGATAGAGTGTCACATAAGATTTATCTCTCACTATTGAAATGAAATACCCCCAGCAAGTGTGTATGGTGTTTGCTGCTTTTAATCTTTAACAAAATCAGCAAGTAACCCATTGTTAGTAGGAGTTCCTGGGCATTCCTATGTATGTATTTATATTAAGATGTCTTCCAATCAGTCAAGAGTTCTTATGTCAAAATAAAAAAAACATTTATGCAAATGAATATTTCAATGTTTCCCAGCTACGCTTCCTTTTAAAAGGATTGTGTAGTGGCAGCAGGGTGAAGGATTTGAGGATTTTTCCTAATGAAAGTGGAGATACATATTTTTAACAATTTATTGGTACGTTAGAATTGAAAGTTTATTATGCCATATTTTAGTAGGAATGAGTCTTGTCCTTGAAAGGATGGACTTAAGAAAAATTAGTTTTCAATACTGTATGCAACTCTGTTCTTCAGAATGATTTGCCACTTATTTTGGGAAATGCATATAGTACTTTTAAATGGTGAATGATGTTTAGCTTGCAATATAAGAAAGATTCCCTTGTTAAACCGACTCGTAGATTTTCATGTGCTATTTTCATTTCAGCTTAGCAGTCCTGAGAGCAGCTTGACACCACCACTATCCACTAACTTGCATCTGGAGAGTGAATTGGAAGCATTAGGAAGTCTCGAAAACCATGTAAAAACTGAGCCAGGAGATTTAAGTGAAAGCTGCAAGCAGTCTGGACATAGCCTTCTAAATGGAAAATCCCCAGTGCGGAGTCTAATGCATCGATCAGCTAGAATTGGAGGAGAAGGCAATAATAAAGATGATGATCCAAATGAAGACTGGTGTGCCGTATGCCAAAATGGAGGGGATCTATTATGTTGTGAAAAGTGCCCAAAAGTGTTTCATCTAACTTGTCATGTACCAACACTCCTCAGTTTTCCAAGGTACCAGAAACAGTGTAATGGTTCCTGAGAACACCTCTGTGGTCTCATTCAAATGGTAGATTTCAACACAGTACTGATGTTCTGGTACTCTTCAAGATCTGCTAATTTTGCAAGATTTTTTGTCAGTAAAAAATCTTTCATTTTAAAGATATGCCCAGATTGTTTTGCATGTGACTGATTAACGTTTATTTGATAAACACACAGTCTCTCAAAGTGTTCTGTTATGTAAAGTTAATTTTAAAGTTATGGTGAGGAAGGTATTGTTAAGTATCTGAGCATATTTGGGAGAGGAATACGAGGGCAGGAAAAATGGCCATGACTGTTAGATTTACCTTGAGCTCTATGGGTTAACCCTTATCTTTATATATATCCAAGTCTTTCATATTGTACAATGTGAATATGTAAGAGCTAATACAAAAGTCTTTGTAATTGGCACTGATGAGACCTTGTCCCTGGATGCCTAGAGTAATACTGTTTGTTTTTTTTTTTTTTTTTCTGTTTAGTGGAGAGTGGATATGTACATTCTGCAGAGATCTAAGCAAACCAGAAGTAGAATATGATTGTGACAATTCGCAACACAGCAAGAAAGGGAAAACGGCACAAGGCCTGAGCCCTGTGGACCAAAGGGTATGTAAGTGCATTCTGACACTAGCAGTTCCCCACTATTTCTTGACGATAATTTTTGCTTTGGCTGCAGCAAATTAATTAGAGCTGTGGGTGTAGAGAAAAAGTAATGAGAGCATCTTGCTGTGGCCACGTGTTTAGGCCTTGGTGACTGTGTGGAAGTGCTCCATGACATTGGAACTGCTAAAACTTGCATGTAAACATACATTCTGTATTTAAATGCATCCTTTATTGTGCATTAATCTCTCTGATGTTCTTAAGTAGACTTTGCATTTAACATCGATACAGCCTCCATACAAATAGCTATGTAAGTTTGATGTGTTATGTTTATACTGTGAGAGGTACGTACTTGTGGAAGGTATAATGACCTTGACAGAATTATTTTTAGATTTATCAATCAGCCTGTGCATAAAGTGTTAAGAGTATTATCAAATCAAATTAATCCAGAGGAATTCTAAGCAGTGGAAAGAAAAACATTTGAACAGGGAATTCATAGGAACACTGTAGTTGGTTTCAAATTATTAAATTTTATTTTGTGGAGAAAATAATATGTCTGTAACTTAGTCCTTTCCTGTAACTTGCAGTTATGCTTGGATAAATGCAATTGTGGGTGGTTAGTCAAAAATAAAAATTTGACTGTTTATTAGTGTGCCTCCACATGTTTTTTTAGCCCTAGACTTTTATTTGTCTGTCTGGAAGAAGAAAGCAAAAGGGGAATATACTTCTACTATGTGAACAGTAAGGTGTTATTCCACTCCTTTATGCCCCACCCCTCAATGCCCTCCTAAGGACTTTAACATATTTATAGAAACTTGTGAAGGCTATTGAAATTTTCTAGTACAAAGTACAAAAGAATTTATAATATGGAAATAAAGACCTATGAGCTGAAGATAAATTAAGGATGTTAACATGAAGTTGTTTATTTCTTTGTAAGAAATGTGAACGTCTCCTGCTTTACCTGTATTGTCATGAGCTGAGCATTGAATTTCAAGAGCCAGTCCCAGCCTCGGTGAGTCTTCTGAAAAATAGTTTGTGATTTCTTTTTTGTATAACATCTCTATAAATGCTAAAATTGAGTTTGGGAAGGAACTGGCTACTTTTACTTGAAGCATGGTCCCCTTGATCAGTCTAAAAGTCCTGACAGTCATTCAGAATTTCATGATGCTGAAATACACAGAAGCTGATTATGCAGAACTTCTATTCTCAGTCTTAAGCCTATATATTGAAAACTATTTTCAATTAGCAGTTATTGAATTGAAAGAGGATGAGTCAGGATACCAATGAAATTTAAAATGTCACAAGAGGCTTTAGGAGAACTTTTTTTTTAACAGTCTTTTAAATGAAAGGATGAAAGAAACTTTTGACTCTTCTGTTTTCAGCTGTAACAGAAATAAGTGTACTGAAAAGCATTGTTATGCTACGACAGGGAAATATGGGATGGAAGTTCTTAAAAAGTATGAGGAAAGGAAATTGTTCCCACTTACTGAATATGCATACTGTGCATGAAAATACTAGCTGGTTGATATTTTGAGAAGTAAAGAAATTAATTGCTTCTCTGAACTGTGTAGTCATTTTAGTGACAAGTCATTGTTCATTTTTTACAGATACCAAACTACTATAAAATTATAAAGAAACCGATGGATTTATCTACAGTTAAAAAGAAACTGCAAAAGAAACATTCCCAACATTACCAGACTCCTGAGGATTTTGTGGCAGATGTCCGGTTGATCTTCAAGAACTGTGAAAGGTTTAATGAAGTACGTTAACTTCCAATCTGTATACATTTTTTTCTTTAGATTAAGATTTATTTCAGTGCAGTTCTGCAGCTTCTCCAGGTAGAAGCTGTACTTCCAGTGGAAAATTTCTGCTTATGGAGCAGATGCTGAATCAAACACTTAAAAATATAATACAGTGTAGTCACAGAACTAGCTCTCCTTTTCAGCTAGATGTGGAGATTGAATCCTTAAAACTGTCTCAAGCTATACAGATCATTGTTCTTAAACTCATGAAATGCAGTAGATCTTATTTATTAAGGAAACTTCCCTTACTGAGGAAAACTAACTTTTTTGACAAATATTCTACTGGTTCTAATGCCTTATGTAGGCTGAATCCAGAAAAGCATTTTTTCATTATTCCTAGTGTTAAGCTTAGTGCTTTAGCTCATGGGTAGTTGGGCTCTCATAAATATTAATTTTCAGTAGATAACTTCTGTATGGAGTCATATTTCTGATGAATGTGAAAAGTTGGCTTATTTTGCAATGAATCCATCTGATACAGAAATACTTGGACCTTACATGTGGAATGTGAATTGTAGAGGTGCACTACGTAGGTGTTATTACTAGGTGGAAGAAAGGAAAAATATTCTGAATATCAAAAATATTTATGGTGTTGTGCTGAAACAGAGTAGTCACTGAGGTAAGATAGGCATTTCTGAGATGCCTTAAAGTAAGACCACAAAAAGCCCAGCAGAGAAGACATTATAAGGAATGGCATGGGCAGTATTTTTCTGTAGAACGTTTCCTGAGTTTTGCAGTGTTTGGGCTATGTTTCTGGCTCTGTGAAGAGGTAAAATGAGATACGCATGTATACATTTAAAATCTCAACTGCTTCATGAGTACACTAGTAAAGATTGAGGTTAAATACTTAGAACTGTGATGCTGTACGCTGTAATTGCTCACAAGTGTTTGGGACTTTGACACCCCGACTCCCTTATGTCTCTATATTAGGTGGAGGTTATTGAGCACTGTGGAAGAAGTTGCAATTATGTGAACTTCTCAATCAAGGGAATTAATGAAGCATCTACTGTAGAGGAAAACATGCTGCAGCTCTTAGGGGCAAGAGTAAAACAAGGGAGCAAGGACTGATGGATGTGTTTAAAAAAGGTGTTTCAGACTTGTCTTGCTGTTTGAAATGCTGGCTAATGGCAAAAGATGAGTCACCTTGACCTCTCATAACAATATCAGGTCTAGTGCCTCTAAGCCATATTCACTTAAAAAATAGAAATCAAAGTGGGGTATGCCCCACAGGAAGGTAGTCTCATGGAACACTTAAATGTTAAAATTGAAGCGAGGCCTTTCCACAATAATGTATGGACAACTTAAGTTTATAATGAAGAAAACAGTCATGAGTAGAGTGCAACTTTTAAAATGACTGAGAGCCACTTATTTGTACAGAAGTTATGTGTTTTGTCAAAGGTATATTACCTCATGTCGCCCTCTTAAGACTGTTTTAAACCTGCTTCAACTAAGTTTGAGAACTAAAGAGGTGTAGTCCATAACAAACTGTTTTCTTGTTATGGCTGACTTTAGTCATCCAAGCCTATGCAATCTCATAACTTTAGAAAGGATTATAATTTCATTTTTTTTGACTCTGGTATCCTTTTTAGATGATGAAAGTTGTTCAAGTTTATGCAGAAACACAAGAGATTAATTTGAAGGTAAGCGTTTCAGACCATGCACACTTGGTGAAGGGATGTGCATTTCCAACAGGTGAATATTCCTGTCTTCTTTTATTTACAGGCTGATTCAGAAGTAGCACAGGCAGGGAAGGCAGTTGCATTATACTTTGAAGATAAACTTACAGAGATCTACCCAGACAGGACCTTCCAGCCTTTGCCTGAATTTGAGCAGGAAGAGGATGATGGTGAAATAACTGAGGACTCCGATGAAGATTTTATACAACCACGTAGAAAACGCCTAAAATCAGATGAGAGACCAGTGCATATAAAGTAATCTAATTATATGGACCTTAAATTTATTGTAAAAACTGTTACTTAAGTGTTCCTGGAATATTACCATGCCTACAGTGGCCATCTTGAAGAAGCTGGTAGCTTTTTAAACAGTATTAGACTACAAAGAAAAAACAAAAAAAACACACTTGTACAGAAAGACATCAAAAGGGGAAAAACTGTATTGTGAATTTTTGGTGTTTTGTTTTTTTTTTTTTCCTTGATTATTTTCTGTTTCCCTTTTTTTCCTGATGGAGGGGACATGCTCATCCTGGTCTCAGATAGGGGTGAATGAATGTTGAAGAGAAGCAGATTTGATAAAGAGATTTTCCATGTACAGATGAGACTGATTAGTAAAATGTTCTGCAGACTGGACCAATACAGTTTCTGTATCTTATTTTCATGCTGATCTACAGTGTAAACTGTATGCAACGTTCCTGAAATCCCCTCTTTGTGTGAACCTAAGTGTGTGTTGGGTCATTGCTTTTATCATCTCATTTAAGTGGTATTGTGAATAACTGATCTTCTGTGTTGATCCCGTTACCTAAATTTGACTTTCTTTACTACATTTTATGTATAGCAAAAGAAAAAAAATCATTAAACTGTTCTGAATTGGCAAGTGCAGGAGTGTGAGTTCTTGACAGGTGCAAGACTAAACTGGCTGTTGTAACAATTGCTTTTCAGTAGGCCTAGGTGTATTTATTACAAATCCTGTACACGGAACTTTTTAATAACATTTGTGGTACAAGTCCTCATATTATATCATCTATCCCTGATCTCCCTAATGAGGCAGAATGTTATTATCTTCAGTATTTGTTATCGAATTTTCTGTACTTGAAGAGGTAATAAATAACTGGTTGGGGTGTTTTTCCAGTCTTCCTAAATATCAGTTTCTAACAGACCACTTGGCAAACAATAACCTAGTAACTACCAAATGTGTAAAATTTCCTGTATTCACTTTGTCTTATTTGTAAATAGTGAACTGAGATTTCTTGCAGATCAGCAACATTTGCTGAACTGTTTTTAAGCTAATATGTATTCTTATTAATTGTTCCTATCAAGAAAAGATTTGTAATATATGCTATTTCTAACATGGCATTAATTTTGAGGTTCTTATCTTTTTATTAGAGTACTACTCAGAACTTTCTTCAAAAACAACTTGTGAGCAACATGTCTAGAAAGATTGGAATAAACCTGTTGAGATTGGGTAACTTGTCCTTCTATGGAACAGAGCACTTGGACAGGCCAGGATTTGGCTTTGAGTGGTTTCTGGTCAAATAGTGAAAACAGGTCAATTTCCCTATTCCTCTAAACCCTGTGGCAGGCATCTCTGCTGTGCCTTCCCACTGCACGCTTTGTTCATTCTAACGTTTCTTATTGGAAATGAGGTCATCACAAAGTAATTACACTTTGAACAGTTATTTCCTTCTTTACTAACAGAAATCAATACTAGAACTAAAATGTAATTTCTGGCCATCATATAGATCTTGTTGAAAGTTTTTTTTTAAAAAAAAAAAAAAAAAAAACACAACAAACCAACCAAAAAAAAACTAAATTGTGTAATCACATGAGGTCAAGCTGGCAGACTAAATTTGCCATTAAGATTTTCTATGAAGCATGGGCAATTCCTGTGACTGTTCATTGTCTGTACTTTATATAATAATGATAAAGATCAGTATTTTTAGCACGTGTCAAATTGAGATGTGCTCGCAGCGATGTTTATGCAAACCACTTGAGATTGATTACTTTTTATAGTAACAAAGTAGATGTACATTGTGACTGTACCTCTCTTACAATAAATAAGGGGACTGAAGGTATTTGAAACTTCAATCTCACTTCTTTAAATAAAACAAACAATACAGTTGAGAAAAATTATTTTTTTTTTTCATTTCTAAGACATTATTAGTGTTAGCTTCAGTTTAGTTTTTACCAGTTGGGTTCAAAAGGAAGTAATCCTACTTAAACATGTATTATATTAACATATAGCCCATTGAAAAGGATGTGTGAATAGGACACTAATTGTAACAAGGGATCATTTAATGGCTCCATGTATTGCCTACTTATGCATCTCTAGTTTCTCGTTTTCATTTTGGAAAGGAATATTATTAAAATTAAAATAAGATACTTGTGAATTTTCTTCAATTGGGGTTACTGTTTCCATGGTGCTTATGCACTCCAGGTTCAGTACCTTCAGGCCTCAACTTCTTAACTGTTCACTTTGTGAGGCACCAGTCACCGACTGCAGATACCTACTGCCTGAACTGAAGCATAGGACAAGCGTGATGGCATCCTAGACTCGGTCACAGAGTGGGAGAAGGACCACAGCACAAAACTGTTGTTCAGGGGAAGCATGTGCTTCAAGGCTGCTGCAAGGCTGGTAGCATACGTTTTTTTCCCAAGTACCAGACCCCAGACCAGTTGTTTAAATGTTTTTAAGATAGCCTCTTCAGCAATTCTTCGGCCTTCTCATTGAGGGTGAAACCAACTTTGTAATCTTGCAAAAGTCCTGCAAAACCACATGTGATGCTAAGCTTCGACCTTGATGAGAGTTGACGCAATACTCTTGCACATAACCCAGTGAACTTCCAGAACTGGTCCTTCCGTTCAGCTCATTAGTCTTCAGTATGTTATGTGGAATTTTGACCTGTGTGCAAGAAACGTTAAGCATTTATTTTATATGAAGTAACAAAACAACATTCTGAATTCCAAACACAGTAGTTCAAGGTTGTTTTGAAATTAGCTACGTTCCATTCATAAATACTCAAAAGTATAGATAAGCTCTGCTAGTACATTTCCTGGTCCTATGGTCTACAAATTGTTACCACATAACTGATCAGGGTTTGCTCAGTCAAAGCAGTGTTTTGGTGCCACATTGTATGTAACTTGTTCAAGAGCAAATTAGTTTTAACAGGCCACTGTGTTACTCTGAGCATCTTTTTTTATGCCAGATGATGTGAGTGCAATATGTGCAAGTGACAGTGTTACTCGGAATTAGCATAACTTCCATAATTTATTGCAGATAAAAGATGTGGTGGGTGCACTGTCCTTGCCAGCTGCTTTATCTGCTTGGTTGTAGTGTTTTGACATGATAGCAAGAAGGTAGTCTGGCATATGATGTAATAAGGCATTTCTGCGAAAAGACCATTTGTGTCTTAATTTTTGTTGTAAATGACCCTGAAGTTTAAGTTAATCCAAAGAAGTAAAAGGCAATTTGCTTTTGAAATAGGAATGAAAAGTGTACAGTATGCTACTTGTGGATTTCTCTATTACCTCAGCAGGTATCCTGCCATGTAATTACTAGTAATTAGTGCTAACTTAACCAGCTAAATAGGTTCAGGTCATAAGTGGCCTATAGTATACAAAGGCTGAGTTACTATCCAAAAAAAGGATATTCCCCAAACTTTCAAAAATGGAAATGCTCTGTTATATGTACATAGCTTTTTTTTTTTTCTTCTTTGAATGTCACCATTGCTATTACTTGTGACATTTGACTGTGTCAGCATACTCAACACTGGATCAGTGAAATGTTTTATAAACATTTCTGCAAGCCACTGGAACGGAAGTCTTAAAAATTAGCTTAAATTTATCATTCTCTTATATAACCTAGTTTATTGGCTGACCTCTGTAAGTTTAGGTAATGGCAACAGTGTTTTAAAGCTGTGTGTATGATGTACTGAAGTAGGCTTTTTCTTGTTTTTCTTACTCTCTTCCTTGGAAAAAGCAATAAAACTGCTTTATCTGTTGCCTATTAGCATGACAGGAATCCTTTCCTTTGGATAGTGATTTTATAGGAAAGTTTGTATGCATATCACCAAGCCTAGCTTTTAAAAACAAAGTGTGCAGGAGTTATTGACTATATAGTGTGGCATTTTATTTTAAAAATTGGGGAAAGTTACATATTTTTTTAAAAAGTAGGTGTTTGAGTAAATAACGAAGGTACTTTTTTAAAAATAATTTTAAAAATGTATATGCCACAGTTTAAATAGACATATTTCAGATTGAACATATGCATTGTATCTTCAGATATGGCAATTTCTTTTATTTTCTCAAAATGCATGTACAGTAACTCTTCCATCTCGTTCCTGTGTTAGCTTACAGGGATTCAACTTTATACGCTTTCTAAGGTAATTGAATTGGTTTTCAAAAATTGCAGTTAATTTGGAAGTCTTTATTATAAGTGAATTATTACACGTCTGAAATGCAGTTTTGGCCTTTTCTATTGAGTGATCTAAGCAGCTCAAGGCTGCTTTCTTTAGAATTTATTGAATTTGTATAAGGGAAGGGACTAAAATAATTTTGTAAGTTTGACTGGTTGAAACATTCACTCTAGAGTGAGTGCAATATTAAAAAAAATTAAAAGTGCATGTCTGCTAATGGCCTGCAAATAGGGGAATTTCTTCAGTTCAGAACACCATATATGTATATAAATAAATCTATGAAGATTTGTGCGGCTGAGAGCCTGTTTTTAAATGTAAATGTATTCATGGAAGGGTTAAATTCATGCCATTCTTCGATTATTTCTTGCTTCTGGTAATTAAATTGCTACTTTTTTGCACATAGTAAACTTTGCTCATCTTTTAATATGATTATCCAGAAAGTGCTGTTTCTGTGGTATTGTATTATCTAAATAATCATATTTAACTTTTTTTTTTTTTTTTTTTTTTGAATGAGCTTATGGTTCCTAATTGTTCTGTTTCTGTGGTTTTTTTTTGTTTGTTTGTTTTTGTTTTGTTTGCTGGTGTGTAATAATAATAAAAAAACAGTTTTTCTTTAAATAGTTATTTAATACATTAGTTGCCTGTAAATATTTCTTGTTAAGTGCTCTGGAATGTGTTGTAGAAGTTGTATTAGATCAGTTTAAAGCATTGTTTGAAAACCATTTTGTTTTGGTTATTTCTATTAAATTAGAAAAATGAATCTTTCAATTTGAGTTTCTTTTTTGCAAATCAGGGTTAGGTCATTAGGTTACTAATTCACATCTGGCTGAAGAATTTTCTGATCATTATAGTGAGAAAGTACAGATAAATATCTGGATGAAATTTTAAGTGTGGCAATTAAAATATGACCACCTGGGGCTACGTTGTGTGCAGCAGCTAGCAGCAGTTAGTTCCAAGACTGAAAATACTCAAGTCTAACTAGCACTCCTGGATGGTATGAGTCAGCAGATGGTGCTCTAGCACAGCTGTTCCTGCGCTGATCTCGATGAACGAACACTGTTCCCCTTTTACTTGATGCTAAAAGTTGTGTCTCAGGTTCCTTTTTATGATCAGAGCAAGCAACCAAGCTAGTAGCCACTGCAGGTGCCATAGGCTTACTGAGTGCTCCCCAAAGCAGCACAGGTCTGGACACCACTCATAGACACCACTCATACCCTGAATGAGTTAAGGAACAGTATTTAATCCTAGAAAGATGGGCAGTTCCAAAGGTAATAAGACTGAGGCATTTCATTTCTTCCTTTAGAAACAACTGGAAGAGCTGACTGGGGCTGTAGAAGACCTGCGTGTAGTCTGCCTCCTGCTGGTGCTGCAGTTTGTTCCTGATTTTACCACCCTTGTGCAACTCTCCTTCCTTCTGAAAAACATGATTAATCAGAATGTCATGTGTTTGATAATCTGCTTTGATATTTGGAAGATTTCTCCCCCTATTTTGGTGTCTTGGATCTTTGTTTAATTCTGCATTCTCTGAGCTCCCTTTCTCAGCAAGTGATCTAATACTTATTGTGCTGCTGATCATGGTGGGGACTGTGGACATGTCAAAACAATTTAAATCTTCTGCCCAATTATAATTGATCTAATCTTTTCTTGATTGACACAGAAGCAGTATCTTTTTAATGTCTAAGCAGAACGTAAATGTGTCATGCTATCTTATGTGCTGCTGGCTGTTGAAAACTAAGTCAGAAAGTAATTCAATCATGTTATTGTTGGGCTCTATCCTACCCTCTCCTCCAAAGAAGGCCTCTCTTTCTTGCCTCTACTACACACAGTGACTGACTTCACAGAGACACATTTCTGGTTGCATGTGTCTGAGATAATGTTTAAGGAGGCCACGCTTTAGGTAGTGTGAGATGGCAGAGCTTCACCAAAGTCAACAGAAAAAAATTATACTCTTGTTAACTTGATGAGTGAATTCTTCTCTTAAAATAAGCACTGTTTTTTCTCATTTGTTCCTGAGTTCTAGTAGTAATGTGCAGAAGTGTTTTTTTTTGCAGTGTGATCCTAGCCAGGTCTGCTCGGGCAGAGCAATTGTGAGAGTCTGGGCAATGCTGGATCTGGGACCCCTGGTGTGCTTCTTGGGGCCAGTGCAATGCAGGCACTGGGCTGTCAGCCTCTGCGCATCTGGGCTGCCCCCAGTTGGGATTACTACCTTTGCTGTGACGATATAGGGCACTTTACTGGTGAACAGTGGTGGAGAGGATGTTTGACTATTATCCAAGTGAACCTACTAAGTAATTGACTTGTCAGTGCTAATAGCTCTGTGTCCTTGCCTTGTAATTTTAGAGCCTCAGAAAATAATTTTATCAGTAAGTAACTAAATAGATTTTAAAACAAACAAACAGTGAAGTCTTTTGGCCCTGAGATTTGAGGTGAGCTGGAGCAGCAAGCACCCTGCAATGAGGCAGGCACAATCCTTTTCTCTGCTATCCCAGACATCTCCCCAGAGTAAGCACTCAGGCACCAGTGCTGGGCTGTGATACCAAACATCTTGGGCCTGGCACAAGCAGCCTGTAACTTTTCTTGTGTTGCATAGCTCTCCTGATCTTTAATTGGCAAGGCTTATTCCAGACTGCTGGACCTGATGCTCCTCATGCTGGGGGATATGAAGCTGAGCGGAGGTAGATGAAACAGAAACCAACATCTTGGGAAAGTCCTGTATACTGCCTCATGGCTGACAGATGAAGCTGGTAATGTTTCTCTATGAAGACCCTTGTTACTGAGAAAAATGCCATTTTAGATTAACTCTTCTGTACTGTCACCTGTGGAAGGAAACTACGTAGTGAAGTGATTGGCAAGGGTTTTCTTTTTCCTTTTGCATTAATAAGAGCAAAAGTCCTGTTGTGCTCCTAGGAAAGAATGTCACAGACAGTGCTCTGAAAGTAATCTGTGCATAAAACAGAGATGCCTGGTGCGGATCTGTATGCTTCTAGCCAGAAAATCACTTGGCTTGCTGTCTGTGGGTCTTGTGGAAGAGGTTGGCATCACAGTCCAGGATGTGTTGGGATTGTCTGTACTGTGGCAGATAGGCCTGGCAGCAGGGCCCCTGACTCTGCTGTGGTGTCCCTGGGGGCAGGGAGGCACCTGCATGAGTAGGAGAGATTTAGTGCCCAAAGACCTGATGCTAGGCTCAAGTCAGATGGACTGGCTACCACAGAGCAAGGCACATAAGAAGCAGTCAGTCCCTGGAGGGAAACTTTGGGAAAGGAAAGTGCTCTCTCGTAGAGGTGCATCAGGCCCATAGGCTGTCATGGCGGCCCCATGAGTATAGGATATGTACATCTGAAAAGCGTTATTTGAGACAAGCTTGTGTCCTCTGTGAAGTGCTGAACGAGAAACACTGGAACTATGGGGGGAAGTAGATACTGTGGTTCTGTGATGCTAGCTAGAGGATGATCGAGCAGGTTAATCGAGCTCTCAGGTTTCTTTTCACATGTTAATTTCTCTTGTAATAAAAACATTACTGCACTTTTTCTCAAAGGCAACATTGTTTCTGCTTTCTCTATTATAAAAATACTGCCATGTTTCCACTGGGAGGGATAAAAATAATGAGAATATAGAAAATATTTTGTATGCGCCTTGGGAATAAACAGCTTATAACTCCTTTTTTCCATTACTGATATCAAGTTAGCCTGTTTCTTTCTGAAGGTTGAGACTAATATTTTTTTCATAGTTTTTTTGTTCCCATGAAAACAATTATGATTTAAAGTCAGTACAAACTCTAGGGAGGGCTGGCCTTGCAACCTCCTGCTGAGTCTCTCTTCTGCCAGTTGATATTGCCGTCAGTGTTGGGGCATCATAGTGGCAGGTGGATGTGCTCAGTCTCTTTCTGTGCCTTGCAGAAACATGGGATTTTTCTGGATTCTTTTATCCAGCTCCTCTGTGCCTAGCTTTTTATTATTATTATTATTATTATTTAATCTTGATATAAATTTTGCTAAGACAAACATGTGTGTACTACAGTCCAGGGCTGTTTCAAATCTAAAGACTACTCACCTCATAGCTACTAGAGCTACCTGTGTACACAGGTTTAGACATAAACTGTCAGTGGAAATCCTTGACCAAAACCCTTGTTGTGGTCTGGAAACACTCTGTGCCACCAGCAAAGACCAGGAGACAACTGCAGTTATGCTTAGAAAGGCTACCTTCTGCTTTACTGAGTTACAGTGGCTGAGGAGTGTATCAGAGCCAAGGCTTCTTGGCAATCTTTAGCACTTTGTTACTGAATACAAATTTTAATCTGTCTTCTGAATTTTGACACCAGCATTTTACTGGGCTTTGAGGAAAGTGCAATCTTTCAAAAATAAATTATGCAGTGATACTGGCAATCTGTCCACTGGACGGAGGGTTGAAATGAGACCCTAAAAGCAGCAGTTTGTAATCTGTTCTCAGAAAAAAAGAATGTGTTAAAATCTGTTGTTAATTTTTATACAAAGGCCATCTTAATCCATCTGATAGCTGCATATCAAGCAGCAGCCACATTTGGGGTTTTCACAACATCACAGAAACATGCTTTTGACCTCAGAGGAGAGAGTGGCTAACTTTATAAATCAGGTTCAGGAACTGAAATAGGTCTGATCCCAGGTTAACTCTCATTCTTATGGGGTGGTGCCGTGTCTGGGAAAAAGGATTTGCTGCCATAATATTCCTAAAGCTTAGGTCCTAAATAACCCTAGTGGAAAATAGCTGGCAGGCCTTTGTGGCATGGTGTTGTCATCAGGAGTGTGCACACAAGCACTCTTGGCTTGGGTGCAGCCAGGAGGTCAAGTCCTTGGGCAGGTACCCCACTGTGACCCCAGGCTCTCATTTGATTCATTTTATTGAGATTGTGCCTGTGTTAACTGCAGATGTTTGGAGGATGGAAGGACAGAGCTGCCCCAGCTATTTAGCTAATGGCTTTTGGTCATGGGTGATAACAACTGCAATACTCATGACCTCATCTGACCTCACGGTTGTCCAGATCCTGCCAGAGCAGAAATGGCTTTTTAGAGCTTCCAGCCCTGCCAAACCATGCTGTGACTGTTCACTTTGAGGATATGCAAATATTCCAGGTCATTAAAATATGTTTCAGAAATCCCATCACCAGAAAATAGTTTTTGATGATAGTCCTGCCCCCAGAAAGCTTCTTGCTAGGGTGCACTTGGCTTCAAAGAAGGTCTGCAGTGCAATAAGCTGAAATGCTTCTTGGAACCAGTGCTTTTCAAGCCATATTGTCTTGCCATTAAACCAATGAAGCTAGCACCAGAGAGCAATACCTCCCTGACAATGTAAGGCAGAAATATTTACTGTGTACCCCTTGTTGCTGTGGCCTTTAGCACTATGTAGATTCATCATGTGCTGTGCTGAGGAAGTGAATTAATTGTGAATTAATTTGAATCTTTAAACTCTCACAGTTTGCTCACAGTGCAAGTCCAGATAATGTCTCTTTAGGATACAACTTGGAGGAAAAAAATGTGGATTTTTTTTTTCCTTCCTTCTTCCTTGTGGTGCCAGGATATTCAAGGAGAGATATGTCTAGAACTGAATAACTGCTCCCAAGAAAGCTGATATGGGTTGAGCAGACACTGCACAGCCAAGAGAGACTTGGTATGCAGAAGTAGGGAAGTAGTGTTTCCTTTGTTTCTTGTACTGCTTTGTGTAATAAAAGGTGCCTTCACAAGCTTTATTGTTCAGCAGCATGAAGGACCAGGGTACTGGAGACCTTTGCTTTGGGAAATTAGGAAATATTATGCTTAAGAGGAACAGAGAAGTGATCTGAGGTTTTTTTTTTTGTTTGTTTGTTTTTGTTTTTTTTTTTTTTTGTGTGTGTGTGTGTGTGCAAAGTGTAAATCATTGCTCTCTGGGGAAAACACAGTTCAGCCCAACTGCCCTCTCCACTATGGGAGATGCTTCCTTTTTTCCTGTACCAGCAGAAATACAAAATTCTGGCTGCTCCACAAGCTCCCTGGGGTTGAGGCAGGAGAATGCTGCTGGCTGGCAGCTGTGTACAACATGCAGTTCTGTATGCACTTAATACTTCAAGGAGAGCTTGTTTTATTTATTTTCTACAATTAGTTTGAGCGCCAATTCCTGCTACTAGTATTGTATTTCTCCCTTATCTTAAAGCCCTGTTTCTGTTATGGCAAACAATAATTTCCTCTTCTCTGTGCATAGAGATTAGGTGAAGATGTTCTTTTAGCTTGCCATTTCATAGTCTGCCACCACAGAAGATCTGCATATCAAAGCAGTGCATGAAGGTGCACAGCAATATGTGTTATGTTTATACACAGATGGCACATTGATGTTGCCAAAGGATCCAGATCAGAGTCATTTTTCCTGGCAAGAAGCTCTGAATCTTTTACTAGCTGTTTCCAATTATCATATTAACTGGGAGAGTAAACAATGTCATACTATTAGTTATAACTGACATAAATAAATGCTGCTGCTCTCTCTCCAGTCTTGATTATCTAAAAAACAAAACAAACAAAAAACATACAAAAAAGGAAAAAAAAAAACTCAAATACATCCTAATGCAAATTAAAAACGTGTTCTACTGAGTTCCCAGTTGGACAAATATATTTGCAGTTCTCCCTTACAAACGCATGCTCCCATAGATGTGACCAGAGGCATTGAATAGAAAAAAAAAATGTACATATACTGAGCAAATTTCCGACTACAAGCATAAATAGCCTAAGATCAGATGTGTATTGAACGTAACTCTAATTAATACAATTGAAGTGTGATACAAAACTTCCTACTTCAAATGCTAGGTATAATATTTCCTTTGGTACTTGTCTTCCACTTTACTGATTGGAAAACGATTATTCTTTCTCAATCTGCTCACTCTTGGATTGTTATGAGGGTTGCTGCTTTTAATCTTGTTTACTGAGTAGTATGTGCAGTCCTCTAAATAATGCAAACTATATCCAGTATTTTTATTCTTTCATTCTATTTTTTTTTTGTTTTGTCTGAGGTAACTGTTTCAAACGTAGCTGAAGAACTGCATTCTTGCATATAATACATTTCTCTGTGTAATCCAAGTATATGAAGTCATTTTCCCCTAACATTTGCACAGTGGAATTATTCAAGGCTAAGTCCTTCTGGACTAACTACAGATTCAGCATTTTCTATTCAACTATTAGCTCTGCCTCTTTAAACATAACATCAGGCCACTGGACAAGAAGATAAATGCTACCATGTAAGAGAAAGGCATGCCACACTTTCCTAAATGCCACATGAATGCAGCTACAGGGAAAAGCTTACTAGACATGAGAAGCCCAAATGCCAGAGTGGATGCAGGCAAGACAAAACTGCTGAACCCATTCTGAGATCATCAGCTCTGCCCAACTCCACTTGCCTTCACTTTTCATGCTGGGTGGACAATTTCATGACTTGGGGAGGGGGGGGCAATTTGGCATCTGAGTGCAGCGCAGCCTGGAGACAGTTGCCAAAAGGATGCTATGCAGATGTCTAGGAGCCACACTCGCAGGCCTGTTCTATGGTCGTGCCTCTCTGCTGTGCATTGACAGTGAGTGAGGGGAGAGGGGGCTGGCAGCAGCAGCGGCTGGAGGGTGGTGAGGGCAGCACCTGGGGAGAGGGCTCTGGCTCCTCCAGAGCTTTCTCTGTGCTGATGCTCATGGCGAAGTGGGTGCCTCTCAGGCAGAGATGAGGCTAAATCCTGCACCTTTGTAACACATATGTCTATATGAGCAAGAAGAGCTAGGAGAGAGGAGTCTTACTTGGGAAAAGCAATGGTTGGATTTTTGGACATAGCAACTCGGGGTAGTAAAAGCTGTTTTCCAGCCTCCTACGCCAGACAATAAAAGGTGTGAATGACATAAATGCAAAGGAGTCTGCATTTTTTATTCTGAAGAAATAATTGTTGAGAAGATGAACACTAATACCAGGATCTCCTGTTACTGATACCCAGCAAGCCTGAAATCCTCCTATTTGTAAATGAAGGTGAACAATTGACCCAAGGTGACTTTAAAAAGGAAAATGTTCTTGGCATTTTCTTTGAAATAAAATTAGGTGTATTTTATTTATTTCGTTTTTGTTTTTCCACCTAAATAATTGAATTTTGCTATTGATCTCTGTATTACAAGCTCTCAATTGGACATTAACCTTTTTCTAAGGGTGGCTTGTGGGTTTTTATTTGTTTGTTTTGTCATTGTTGTCTGCTGAAATATCTTCAAGGTAAATTCAAATTTCAACTGCAGTACTTGACTGATGTATTCCAGGAATTCCACTCTTGGTGCCAGTTTGGGTGGCTTAGAAAAAAGCTGTTATTGTGCTGGGGAGAAGTCGTGATGGTATAATTAGCCAGGAGTTCATGTGGATCCCCTTGGGTCTCACTGTATTCTGGTTTTGGGAGTCTGGGCCACAGGTGCCCCAGAGGAGGCAAAGAAAGCAGGAGCAGGTAAGAGGTGCTGCTTCTTCACCAGATCCTGGCTGGCTCCTTTCTTGCCAGGCCATGAGCAAGCAGCAGCAGCTGCAGAGGTTCTGACAGGCATGGGCTGAGTGCCAGCAGTTGTTGTGAAGCACCCTCTGAGGCACTTGTGCAGGTGCCAAGGCTGACCACGTGTATCACTTGTTGGTTTCAGTAATGCAGGAGGTGAAACTGCTCCATTTAGAAAAACCTCAGAAGGCTGTGATGAGTGTTGATGTACCTATTCCTTGCTGCTTAGTGTCATTATCTCTTTTTTGGAGCTGGCTCCCAAACCTGGGACTCTGTTGTCTCTGAACAGTGCTCACTAAGCTCAGCTGTTTATCACTAATTTCCACTTTTTGTGAACACCATTGAAATATCAGGACACAGTGTGTGCAAGCCATAGATAGTTGCCCCCACTGTGTTGCTGAAATACATTGTGTAAACTGTTAGGGGAGGTGACACTAACAAATGTAAATTCCATTACTATCAGGGCTGCTTCAGGATCCTTTGCTAGAGACTGTGTGATCCTAGTTTGGGATAGTCCAGTTCTCTGTATGTATTTTCCACACCTTTTATTGAAGTACAGATGGCTTTTGGGATATGTAGTGTTTCATGGACTACAGAAGCTGTAACAAGGCTGGATTTGCAGTGCACTAAAATTTAGAGTGGCTTATGTCCTGACTTGCAAATCAATCTTCCCTGACACTGAGAAATCAACTGCTGAGGTGTTCTTTTCCTGCCCTGCAGTGGCCTCCAAGACACTGAATATATTTGGATTTTCCCAGAGAAGAGTAGTGTCGTCCTGAAGGGCAGGGGATGTTGCACTGATCCATCTGTAATCACTTCTGCATTTGCTACTCCACTTCAGACTACTAATGAAGAGAGATCAAATGTTTGGGATCTGGTGACCCCGAGGAAGACTAAGAGGGAGGAAGCAGCACCATGCACAAGCTGGTTGTAACTTAATCCATGCAGTCTCTGCTGGTTTTACTTCCCTTGTGTGCTGATGCGTTACTAGTCTGCCAGGTAAACAGTACTCTCATTAAAATAAACCACTTAAGCTTTGTCACAGTTGCTGAATTAACATCACCTCTGATCCTTCCTGCCTCCCCCAGTTATGGAATTCATTTGGATGGGCTCTTGCAGTCTGTTCTTGGGACTGCATCATGATTGCATCTGCAGGGTGAATTTCAGCTCAGTGCATTTCACGTTCATCTTGCACCTTCCCAGTCAAAGATAAATAGAAAAAAAGCTTTGTAGAACCTTCCACAGTGACATCAAAGTTATTTGCAATTTCTCCTAGGGTGCAGGAAACAGAAGAAACCAAATGTTCAGCTTTGGAAAAGGTCCTTAAAATCATGTTGAAGCAAACCATCATTAACTCCTTTGTATTTCAATACAGTGAGGAGACTGCAGTAGGGTAGGCCCTAGTTCCTGAGAGATGTTGTATGGACCTAAATGAGGGACAAAAAGGCCCTTCTCTAAGGATTGTGTTGCCTAAGGAAAAGTAGTGTGCAATGAATGAGGAAAAGAAGAAGGATGAAGGTGTCAGTGAAGGAAATGTTTGGTTTTGGGAATATACATATATATAAAAGATATATAGTGGGTAGTTTTAGGGAGTTTGTCATAGAAATGTTATGCAAAACAGTACCTGAGTTTGAATTCCTGGTAAGTTACTGGTTAAGTTTCCATTCTTGCAAAGATCGGAATCTCTACTCAGTAAACATAGATCTGTGTAAGCCATGGTGCTGGCAGCAAGCAGTTGGAGATGATGGTGTTTGTCCTTGCATACAGCAAACACTTTCAGAAATACTTCCAAGTTTGCAGGTATATCTCAAACTGTTTGCTGCAAAAGGTGATAGAGCACTGACCAGGAGGTAGTAGTGTCTAATTAAAAGTGTCTCTGTGACCAGTTGCAGGATATTGCTGTCTAAATAAAAGATTTCAAATGTTGTTATAGCATCAGAAGGTTTTTTTTTGGAAGAAGAATTGCTTAGTAGGTAAGTTGCTCTTGCCAGACAGAGGTTGCTGTGCTGAATAAAGCACTGGAAACCTGCAGCCAGATAGCGATGGTGAGATGCCCAAAATACATCAGTCTGGGAAAGGAGTCAGGAAGGACTGGTGTAACCAGAATGGTCCTGTATGCAGCTTCACATGGGTGTTGGAGCCAATGCCTTTACACGTATGGGTAGCATGTGCACCTCAGCTGCTCCTGGTGGAAGGGGATGCTGGTCCTGCCCAACGTGTGAGAGAGGCACGGGGCAGCGGTGGGGCAATCCTGAGGTGCTGGGGGGGGCACCATCTTCCTGGTGCCTTGTGCCTGTGCTTGTCCCCAGGCTGGTCACAAGAGAGTGGAAATGGGCAGGGACCTGGCAGGAGAAAGCTGCACAAGGGACATCTGGGGTAGATCCTGGTGTTCGCTGCCTGGAATTTCAGGACTGAGCGCCTGGAAGATTTGCTGACTTGCATGAGCCTGTGTGGCTGGGTTGGAGGATCTGTGCTCCTAGTACTTCATGGGTGCTTGTGTAACTCTTGGGACTCATATAGTATGATAGCTCAAAGTAATTCAGCAAGTAATTAACAGAGAAAATAAACACAATGCATTAATCTTGAACATATCCTCTTGTGATGTGGTGCTGAGGGACCTGTGTAGCTTTAGCTCTCTCTCTCTCTCTCCAGTGCCCTCATTATATTTGTATGAGCTACTCTGCTCCAGAGGCTGCAAGAAATTATTCTGCTGAATATAATTGTAATTGCCTGTTATACAGTTTCTTCTTTTCTCATGCCTGTCAAATGCTCTGTTGTGTGGCATGACCTGTCTGCTAAGTTACAACAGAAAAAAAAAAAAAAAAAAAAAAAAAGTTACAGAAAATAAAGAAAAACAAACAACAAATTATGAAATGCAATAGCAATCTCAATCTTTATGGCCATATGCAGCCTGTCATGATATGACTGGTACAAACAAATCAATAAAACCTACTGCTTTTGTTATCTTTAGCAGTTCTAATAGTTTGTGCAGTGTTCATGGGAACACTTGTTTCTCTGGTCTGATGATGTGCTGTCCTCAGAGCATTCACTCTTTTGTAAAATTGCTCTGGGGCTGGGATTTGAAACTCTGCCTCTGGAGAACTGAGAAAAAGGGAGGCCAGCAATGGAAGGGTTAAAAGGAATTATCTGGGCTGCAGCTTTAAAAACGTAGTATGGAGGGTATGAAACTGAATTTAGTAGGAGGTTCTTTGTCTGGAACACGCCTTGGCAGTAAACAGATATCTGATCTCAGAGGCAATAGGACTGTCAGGAGCACGGCAGGGCTGCAGCGAGCTGGGATTTCTGGAGTCTGACCCAAGGCTCGCTGGTCTGAATGCTGAGGAGGGTTTGTAGCGCTGGAGATGCGCAGGGTGTCTCTTGAAGTGCTGCCATGCCAAAGGGTGGGACTGGTGTGATTAAAAATTAGCAAACCTTCTTCTCTTAGTTTGACTTTCTTAGACAGCCAGGGGGGAGAGCAGAGGATGCAGTCTGGGAGATGAGCGGTACCAAGGATGACAGCCGCTGTCAGAAGGCAGTTCACATTGTCAGCGGGCTATGCCGGAAGAAAAGCCTTCCTAGCTTGGACCTGGATGCTTGCAGGGAATTCCTCCTTCTGCCTTCTGACCAGAGCCTGAGTATCTCCGAGCCAGGTACAGTACTCTGGTCCTGTGTGCTTGAGCAATGCTTGTGACTGCAAACAGCCCAAGGCAGGAGGACTCTTGCAAAGGGTGGGAAATGTTTGCAAGCTCATTGTTGGAATCCGGGGGGAAATGGTCTCAGCACACATATCTGTGTCATTATTTTCCTTTACATGTTCCACAGCTGAGCTTTTGGTGCAAGTACTACTTAACCTAAGAAACAGATGACGGGAACCAATTGTTGTTATCCCAGCTTAAGAAAAGCAAGGATTTGCATGGACTTTTTTTTTCTTCTTCTTTTTTTTTTTTTTTTTTTCTTTCTCTCTTCCTTCCTTCCTTCCTTCCTTCCTTCCTTCCTTCCTTCCTTCCTT
>CM021756.1:6280146-6359028 GCA_011075105.1 Heteronetta atricapilla | reverse complement strand
CTTCCTTCCTTCCTTCCTTCCTTCCTTCCTTCCTTCCTTCCTTCCTTCCTTCCTTCCTTTTTTTTTTTAATCAAATAAGGAATCTTAATGTGTTTTCATGTATTTCTTTTAGTGTCCCTAAGAATCACCTGAAGGTTGTCCTCAACAGCTTGTAAAGCTAGGGAGACACACTGGCATTTCAGCAATGGACTAAGAGCAAGTGTAGGGCTCTAAAAGCAAAGAGGCATTTCTTTATTGGAATGTGGTTAATTTTCTGTATGCTTCTGATCACAGCTTCTTGTTCCTGAGAGGTCTGCTCCTGCTTGTAACTTAAAGAAACTGACCCTGGGAACTTACATCCCAGGGTCACACTCTGAGGAGCAAAAACCAACCAAACAAAATGCTTTTTAGCATTATTGATAACATTCTCTAAGTTGTTTGTGTATTAGATCTTTTGTGCAGAGCGCTTATTTATTTATTTACTTTTGTAAGTCGCTGACACTTTTTTAAGGTTTCTGTAGATAATAATTTACTAATCCAGCCTGATTTCATGGCATAAGTTTTCAGAAACTTTTCATCTCCCCACCTGAGGACACCTGTGCAGAGCCCAGGGGTAGCCCATCAGTTCCCGCCCAAGGCTCGTTGTGTCACCTCGCTTCAGGTCCTTCCTGACAGCGTCTCACACTCCAGGACATGACTGGCACCAGGACACACTGACATCTCTCTGCTTTCCCTGGGGTTCTGCCATCCGTTTGCTTATAGCACTGCTACCTCTACTGTTTTGCCAGTATGTTAGGCCTAACACCTTCATTTCACATTCCATTCCTCCTATAACTTGTCATCTTAAATTGTCTTTGCTTTATATCTGCTTCTTCTGGAGGCCTCTTATCTCTGCTGGTACTATGCTTGTGTTGCATCCAGTGAAGCTGCTTTCTCTATTGCAAATAATTTTCTGCATTGTTACCTAATTTTTTACCTTGGTTCCCTAATTAATGTTTTCTTGACTGCAGGCAGCAGGAATGCCTGTACTGCTGTTGCTTTGCCTACACTGATAAGACAGATAGGGGTCTGCAATTGTTTATGCAGCCTGTTAAGGATCTCATTAGCCTATTTTCAGGTCACAATCACATCATCATATCCCTTTAACAGCTCCAAACATTTGTCTGCTCTGATCTGGTTTAAGTACCAGCCTGTATCCTAGTGCTCTGTTCAAGCTATGCTGGGCTGACTGACTGCACTGGGTGCATTGACAGCTAGTACTGCTGTCTCTGCTCTGCATGACTGGGACCATTTTTATGTCTAGACAGCACTGAGGACACTGTTTAGACCCAAAAGGTACTAATATTTGTGAGATGCCTAAATGTAAAACTGCTCCAGCAAGGGGAAACACATCTGTTTGCACTGAGCATTAACTAATGTTGTTGACTGTGGTAGTGAGATAACCTTTCCCATTAGTGTCTGTATGTGTATCTAATTATCTGCATTTGTGCTTTATCCCTTTTCCACTGAAGGCTTATGTTAAGCAAATTTGTTATCAGCCACCTGGACTCCTATGTTCAGATCAGGTGAGCTCTTATGCATAAAGATGTGCAAATAAAAACTGATGTTGTGCAAAGATGAGCAGTGATAAGACTTTGAGATAAGGTGCCGTATCAATCCCAACAGGAAAGTCAGAGGAGGAGCAGTGCAGCACGAGTGCTGGATCCTGCAGAGGTATTCCCAGTGTTGGACTGCACAACCTTGGTAACCTGGGTGCAATGTTTTCTGGTGTAAAATTTACCCTCTCTGTCATCATTGTGTGCATTCAAGGACTTTTCTGACAGTTTGTTACCTCCTGGATAAATCTATCAGCTGATGGACAAATCAGCTCAGGTTGGCAACTGTCCCCATGAAGCTTGCATTGCTGGCGAGCAGGCAGATGAAAGCACTAATGCTCCCCAATCAGGGAGACAGGGCTGCTTCTGCACAGTTGTTTGCCATTAGACCCTGCAAGGTGATCTGCTTTTTTGACATCTTTCAAGCATCGAGATAGAGCATTATCTTCTGGGAATGCTGTGGAGTTGCAAAGAAACTAACTGAGTATCAGTACCTTTTTGAACTGTATCTGACTGTGGATAAGAAGTGTGAATACAAAATAATATGTAATGGTTTATGTGAGGATATGTTGAAATGTGCAACTCTGGTTTTATGCAGTGACAGTTCTGTTGAAAGCATTTTGAATTGGATCCCAAAAGTGATACAGTGTATAAAGTAGATGCTTCCCTACTCTCTATAGTTCAGGTTATGTAATAGCTGATTCCCCTACTTGGTCAATAACAGAAATACCGCTGCAGCCTTTCTCTAGCATGCCGTATGGTATTGTATACTAACGAAGGAGCATTGCAGGCTGCTGCTGGCTAGTAATTCAGTAGCTAAGTATGTCAGAAAAATAAGGTATTTGAAGGAGGATGATACTGGTCATGATGCATCAGTGGCATGCGAGGGTGAGTGTTTGCCTGCAGTTTGGCCGGTGGCAGTGCCAGGAATAGAACTAGTCTCCTGGCTGTGGGCACTGAGATTGAGCAAGAGGCATCATCCTTTTGTCGTGCTTATCTAAAATCCCCCCTGTAGCTCACCCCATCTGATAGCTTTCTTTCCTGCCAGTCCTCAGCTGTTGTGCAGTGATGCTGTGTGACTAGCATACAGGCATAAGCTGTAGGCAACGGAGATGCCTGTGATATAGAGACAACATTTACCACTGCGGTGATGTGCCTTAAATAAATGGATACATCAGTTCTCTGCCATGGAGCTGCAGCAAGTGCTCTAGGTTTGCAGAGCTCACTGAGATCCTTCGTGGAAAAGCCCTGTTGAAGGGTGAAGTATTTGGACAGCCCTGCAGGGGAACCCATGCTCCAGACCCCTGGGCAGTGCTGTGCTGGGCACGGTGAGCTACTGCATGTGGCCCCTATGCCCCTGCCTGTAGGAGAGGAGCTGCTTGCTGGAATGCAGCAGATTCCAGGGGCTTTGGGGAGCAGGGTGCCAAATCCCACTCTCCAGGGCCTGCTAGGAGCCCCTGTGACAGTGCATGTGCTCTGCTGACTGCTCACGTCTGGGGTTGCTCCCAAGGGATGGAGCCCATGGCCTCTCCTGCAAGCAGCCCTGCTCCAGCCTGCTAGTACCCCTGGGCAGTGGGCATGGCATCACTCCTTGCCATCTCTTGTCACCGTGAAGGGTGCTATGGACTCATTTACATGGCCAGGCTGCCACTGAATTTGGGCTGAATCATGGTACTTGTTCACTCCCAGTGTTTGCTGGAACCAGATCCTGCTCCCCATGGGTGCGTGGTGCTGGGTCTGGCTGCAGACAGAGGCTGCCCACCCATGCTGGGAGGTCATGCCAGGCAGGGGCCAGCACACAAGGTGGGGGCTTGAGTCCACAGAGGGATTTAAAAACAAAATGATCCTTCTGAAGTGAACATGCAGAGCTGGTGGAGCGTGACTGGAGTCTATGACTTGTGATGCTTGCTGACTTTAAAAGGAGGGAGTGTGGGTGTGATGTGGAAAGGAATTTACACCAGGACCTGAGCACATCCAGCACCTTTTTTTTCTCTTTCATTTATTTGTTTGTTTTCCCTCATTGTATCCATTTGTCAAAAGCTTTGATGTCCTGTACAATAAGTATAGGCTACACTCTGTAGGTGCTGTGCAGATGTGTTGCAGTCTTTACCCAGACAGTCATTGTGGGGTTGTGTGCACAACCCCTGCTGATGTCAATGTAGAGTGTGTACCCTCCTCAAACACTTATACATTGATTCTCCTCAGAAAAATGCCCTAGTGCTTTCCTAGCACAGGGTACTAGAGATGAAGCTAGAGGATGAAAAAGGACAACTGGGGAAAATGAAAAAACAGAAGAGTCTTTAAGATAACATTTCCCAGCACACTTTTTCAGCTATCCTTCTGAGCTCTAATCCTGCAATAATTCAGTGCATATTTAGCATTTTGCCCTTTATGTGAACTGCTCTTTTTTAAACTTCATGATGCAAACAGTACACCTTGTACAGCAATGAATACCCTCCTGGCACTTTACAAATACTGTTAAAATGTTAAACCCACATGTACCTAAATGTTCCTGCTGCAGGCAGAAAAAGGGCTGAATTTTTGTGCAGTATGGGTTTTTCATTGCAGGAATGCTGATGGCAAATGAATATTTTTATATGGAGAAATTGCTTCTGAAGTATTTTTCTTGGAAAAAAATACCTCTTGATAGGATGCTTTGACTAAATGGAAAATTGATGGCATGCCCATTCACTGATGTGGGATGCCTAAGGCCACTAGCTATAAAATATGGGCAATTTTTGAATTTACTTATTGGCTGTAATAACACTTCTCTGAATCACTGTTAAAGTGTATTTTAAGTAAATACGGTGCCATAACAGTGAACATGTTTGAAGTCACCCAGGCAAAACTAATATTAATCACTGAAGCTGATGTTTCCAGAGGCCAAGCATGTGAGTAGAAGCACCTACAGGCAAAGATCTTTCTTATCACAGAGTAATGCACTTGCAAAATTGATTTTGCTTTTCTCTGTGAGTGCCTGGTCCACCAGCAGAAATGGAAACAGCAAGAACTCCATGCAGCAGATTTGTTCTTTAGCTCAAGTAAAAAAGCTTTGTGCTCTGATCCTGAAGGTGTCAAGTTCAAACCTTGCTACCAGTGGGAGGTTTACAACTATATTAAAATAAGGTCAAAATGAGCAGCAAAAATATAGGAAAAATGATTATATATCCAGTCTATGAATATATGTATAGTGTGTATATTTATGACTTTACAGCTGGTTCTGTCTATGCGCTGCGATGGTCCTGATAAATAAAATGCACCTATAGAGCTGTGTGGAGTGTGTGTTTAGGAGCTTTGTAAGTACATCTCTGCATAGCTGCAGGTTTGAATCTGCTTAATTGCTGTTGGTTGATTCATTCTTGAAGCAGTACAGGGAGGCTGATTATGTTTATAGGTTTTTTTGCGGACCTCAGAGCCTATTCCTGTGCAGCTGCAGTAGCCTCATGCATAGTCAGGGATCAGAATCTAAAACTCCATAGAAACAGGCAGCCAGATTGCTACTGGTGTTAATTGTGTATGTGAGCAGGCTGAGGACAGTGACCACGGATTGAGCTGAAGAACAGATACCTCTCTGGTAAGTCCACATTTCTTAAGTTACTTTATTATTTTCTCCCCTTTTTCATAATATGGAGCCTCTTTTCCTTGGCAAAGATTTGCTACAGAGGTTTCTGTCTTTGCCATTGAAACATTTTCTTTTGCTTTCAGTGTTTTCCCTGTTTCACCAAGACCAAGCATGTGCTTTTAGCTAGTTCAAATAAGGGCATATTCTTACTCTGATCTTCTCCACTGTTTTGCACGATGATTCTGAGAAGCTGGTATTTTTATGTTTGCAGGTGTTTGTTGCTTGACATCTTTGCTTTGCTGAAGTCTTAACAGTGCAATGTGTACAGCCTGCTGCACACACTGTGTATTCACTTACATTCACATGGTTTCACATGTGCTCATTCATTGTTCAGAGGCAAAACTAGAACCACACCTGGATCTCAGTTCTGATATAATTTTTAATTTAAGTATAGTTTCAGCTATCCTTGTTTTTCTTACCCGTTTCTTCTTCTTACTGTTTACATTTCTAGCTATGCTCATATTATTCTTTAGGACTCCATGTGTCTATCTCACATTGGTTAAGCAGCTTTTTCTAGCTTTAATATTTATTTCTTATTCAGAGGTGATAATATATGTTTTTCTTTCTCTCTGTATAATGTAGAAAGGAGAAGCTTGTCTGTAACAGCCCTTATTGTTTCACTCCAGTAGACTCACTAATATAACAGTCACTTATGATGGCAGTTGTTTGAGAAAGATGTGATTTGTCTCTCTGCCATGCATTGTCCTTAATTATACTTGTGCACAGCAAAATGGCATCCTAGAAGGACAGAGGAGGGATATTTGGAGTGACTGTACATTAAATTTTCTATGGGAAAAAAAAAAAAAAAAAAAAAAAAAAAAAAAAGTTATCCTGAAGGGTGTCTTGTGCATAGTGAAACTGCAGATAATAATTAAGGCCACTTATATTTTAGTTCAGTTTGTTATGCTGTAGCAGGGTAGTGTATGACAACATCACAGGAAAACATGTAACAAAGACTAAAGGCAGGATGCCAGAAGCTCAGTTCATAGAAGCCCTTTCAGAGACATCAAAACATCATACACTTCCAGAGTATTTGGTTCCATTGGATAATAATTGCCCAGAAATTCTAGCACACTGCTATCTTTGGTAACACAAGTATTACTCTGATTTTCTATGCATGTTTGTAAATGCTGCAAAGAAATGCATGTACACTTGTAACAATACAGCATTAGATAGGTACAGCAAGCACCTCTTCCAATGCATTTTTTCCACACGCACTGCTTTATCTCTTGGACATCTGCGCCTATTTACTCAGAGATATCTGAGCTCGATTCTGAATCTGCTCTCTGGTCAAAATGATCATGCTAAAAGGATTTTATGGTGCATGGCATGGAATGACACAAGTCGTTGGAAAAGGGAAAAAGAAGCTCAGAATCCATTTAAAAAATCTGAGGGATCAGGCAGTCCAGCCTGCATGGTGACTGCTGTGTGGTACATTTTAGGGGTTAAAGATCGCTGTCTTTGTTACAAGCTAATGGAAGCAGCAGCAGCAGCTAATAACAGGAGCAGAGCCATTCAGGGAGGAAGTTCCCTGATCATTCAGCACAGCCAAGAGTCAGGTCCTCTGCCTCTTGAACAAAGCAATGCTGTTTCCATCATTGCTGCATTATGAGCGTGAGTCTCTGCACGGAGCAGCTGGTCCCAAGCAGGGAGGTGATTGAGGGATCCTCTTGGCTGCTCTGTGTCTTGCAGACACTGTTCCAAACAGGTCACTGCTCTTCTGCCATGCAGACCAGGCTGTCTGTCATCTGCCAGGTGTTAACAGCAGTGACACATTGAGAGAGAGGGAAAGAGGGAAGACATAGGCTTACATGCTCATGCTGGGTCTAGGTGGATATAGCTGGCAACCTGAACTCTTGGGAACATGGATCTGTATATTTTCCAGGCTCTCCAGCACTTGTGGCCAGGGGAGTTTGTATGAGTCCTGCATCTCTCCTGCTCTGAAGAGGTTTACTATGGGATGGGTCCAGGTAGTTAAAGCTCTTCCAGGTGTGTTCAGGTAGTTGAGGAGCACCTTTGCTCTGGAGGGGCTCTGTGTCCCTGGGGAAAGTGGCAGTGCTCACAGTGCTGAAGCAAAGCCTCCAGACAGCTTTCCAGTCTACCTTGCCCCAGGCTTAGGGTCAGGAGTGCTTTGTGAGCTGTAGATCCTTGCTTCTTCTCATGCTCAGGCTGTGTCTCCCTGTGTGGCCCCAGGTCCTGCTGGAGGGTCTGTGCTGCACTGGCGATCAGTGTATGCTCCCTGCTGGGCAGGATTCATGTTCTGAGGCTGCAGAGTGGGATGAAGGAGACCCTGATTCTCTTTCTGATCACACTTTTTTTGAGATGTTTCAGGACAGCCTGGCTTTGTTTTTTTTTCCTTTTTGAATCAAAATGGAGTCAGAGAACGCCTGCTGCTGTGAGCCTGGGCAATGAGCACAGCTGTCCTCAGCCTCTTTGATGTTACCTCACAACAGCTGTGGCTTTGACCAAGGCTTTGAAGAGTAATTTTAATGTCCAGGGTCTTCAGTCACTTATGGGAGAGAGAGTGATAGTGAAAACCTTTTGGTTATTTTATTTACATTACATCTTGAAATGAAGCCATATTTCTGCATCTCAGAAGGGTCCGTAAGATGGTATTTTGCTGTCTGCTTAGCTCCACTGAGCTTCGGGAGGTCTGGACAAAGATGTGCCCCATATTGAACAGCCTCCCTGGCACTCCCATGCTCAGTTTAGGTCCTCTGTAGAGAGGTCACATCATGGGGGGAAGATGACATTCAAGGTTGGATGTGTAACCTCAGACCAGGGGATCACGTGTATGTTCAGCACTACTGAGTCATTTACAGGTGTTGCTACAGCATATTGGGATAAAATATCATGGGATTAGCACACAGCTATGTACTACAATTACATGCAGTGTGGCTTATAATAGTTCATTAGATTGTCATCAGTTAGGCATAAAGCAATGACAACTGTTACGATCTCATTTATAATACCCTAAAGAACAGCTGATTAAGACACAAAACGACCAGAATCACTAGGGAATGTTTTCTTCAGTTTGGAACTTTTTTTTTTTTTTTCTATTTTTTGTCACTTTTGATAATAGAAATGAACATTGTTGACATCTCAAAGTTCCCCTTCTGGTTGCACATGTCAAAAAAAGTTTGAGAAACAAGCATGCCTTTGATGCAGTCTGGAGGGAATGTCTGAATCACTTGTAAGTAACCAGAGAATACCTTTCCTCAGCAGAAAGCAAAGAGGAGTGGAGAAGAGTGGAGGCTTGTGAAGGTTTTGCAAGTTGAGCCTGTGTGGTTGAATGGTTTGACAGTCCCTTTTGTGTAAAACAGCCAGGTGCAGCTGGGTAGAGTACGCAGCACTCCTGACCCATGCTGGTTCCTCTGGAAGGAATGCTGTTGAGGTCTGCAGTGACTGCATAGGCTGACATTGCTGGTGAGCTCAGGTCGTACTGGACCTCATGACAGGTCACACTGTGCTCTGTCTCCAGCAGATACTCCTGGTCAAGCTAGCCTTCTGCAGGGTGTGAGGAATCCTGTCGGAGAGGAGCCCAAACAAATATCTTATGTTTCAGCTAGAATCCCTTGCAATAAACACACAAAAACCAATGATATGCTGGCATTCATGGCTGTGTCTGTCCCAGTACAGGCAATCAGAACCAAGTGGCATAATGTGGTGTAAACATATGGAAAAGCTGGAGCTGTGCCCAAACCAGGGAGGGTGCTGAGAACATTGCAGATTTGTGTCCCTGCCCTTTCAGCATAAAAGCAGAGCTTCCTTGTTTGCTGAGCTGGTTTCATTCAGAGTGTATGGGTTTCTTGTTTCTTTGGTCTTCTGGCAGTTCCTCCAAAAATTGCCCAGGGGTGTGACAGAGGAGGTGATTGGCTCTGCTCCTATATTGTCCCCTTGCCGATGTCCTTGCTGACTTGGAGTGTGGGGGCTAAGGAGCCTTGTTACTGGGGCAGGCACTCTTACAGTTTCCATATGGTTTGGCTGAAGTCTCCTCTTAATGTCACTTTTCCCTTATCTCCTGGGGCATCCATGGTGCAGCATCCAGATTTTCCTTTTGTTCTCGAGCAGAGTTTATTGAACATTTGTCAGCTGGTAAGAGTTACTTATCTGAAGTGCTGAAAGTGCTTCAGCAGGCTCCTCTGTGCTGAAGTGTCCATATTCTCATTATTTTGGGTATTTAGGAAAGGATGCCACTTGGAATCTGTCTGTTTTTCTTGCTATTACTGCATTTAGCATTTAAGCTTTATATTGCCTCCTTTTTTTTTTTTTAATCTTCAAATTTTAAAACTGTAGACTGACTGAAATAAAACACTGTATTTTTGTACTTTTAACCAAGTTCAACCCCCCCCCAAAAAAAAAAAAAAAAAAAAAAAAAAAAAGCACTGTAAATCTCTGCAAATGTGGAAAGCGTGGATCTGTAGAGAGAGTGTAGAGAGTATCTGACCACACAACATGGCCTCACATTCACTCAGGGTTAGAGAATGACCTGAATTTCATTCCATGTGCAATTGCATTATTCAAATGTTTTCTGCTTAATTATAATTGGAACTGGAATTTATAAAATTTGGGGACTTGCAACCATTGTCACTAATAAGCTGATATCTGAATTCTAGGACAACAATACAGATAACTGCTAAACCTGCTAATGGAACAAATCTTTGCAAGAAGTTTTCTCACTGTTCTAGTTGTTCTCCCAGAAATAGAACCACATCTCCTAAAGAATTATGGTAGACATTTAGGAAAAAAAAAAAAAAAAAAAAAAAAAAAACTTTGTTTAATGAAGAAAGTTTGGTCTGGACTGGAGGTTGCTCTCTGCACTTGGACTTAGTTGCTTGAAACACTGGTTCCCCCCAAGTTTGCCTTTTCAAACAGGTTGTCTTCATACTTAACATGCAATAATGAGATGTTTTGAATTTTATGATCTTATATAATTACTCTCAAAATAGCTTCTGATTCATCCCTGCCTTTGAAGCCTATAGTTTGCATTCCAATAAGCTCTTGTATGGCAGGAACCCTGTGGTAACAGCAAATTAATTTTTAAGAAGTTTTCTCTATCTGACTGAAACTTTGGTGTAGCTAGTTAGAGCCTTCCTGTTTCTGTCTTCCTGTAATCTGATAGGTAGCTGGGACATGCAGAGAAGGCGAGGAGGCTCTATCTGGGTTCCTGCAGAGCCCATAATCGCAGGTGGAAACTGGTGAAAGCTGATAGAGCTAGATCCAGTGTCCAAGAACTGGGGAAGCAAATGAACAGAATAAATGTCCTTTCAGCTGCCTGCAGGAGGAAGGTTAGGTCTGCAGAACTTCAAAGGAAGCATTTCAGAGTATCTTTCAATGGTTCCTTTCATGACATCTGCAACATTCATCTCATGAAGCTTTCTGCCCCTCTACCAGTTTGAGAGGGGAGAAATTTACTATTAAACATATAGTGAATTTTATATGAAGAAATTTTTCACATTAAATGATCTGAAGTCTTCTTGCTTTCATGTTATTTTCAGTTGTGCTGTTTTTGGATTTACCTGTGATTGACTTGGAGTAACAAAACAAGATTTAGTCATGGTCTGCAACAAACAGCATCAGAAAGCACTGCTTGCTTTCACATAGCAAAAGTTTGTAAAGTGTACTTGAGGCTTGGGAATGTAAATGTTATATTAAAGACCTTCCATCCATCCTGTGGGTCTTAGCAATCAACTCTCCTAAAGAGGTGGAACCTCTCAGGGGCTCTGTGCGTATTTCATAACACTGTGCTGCATTGGAGAGACAAGAGGAATAATCAGTGAATCTTTATGTATATTGTTGAGAGACAAGAACACCCTGATTTCTTTTGTTCTGTATTGGTCACAGTGCCAAATATTTGTATTACTTCATGGTCATTCTGCACATATTCTAAGGATGTTGCACGTTCCTCATGCGGGGCAGTGCTCTCTGTCTCTCTCTAGGGAAACCTGACAAGCAGCCAAGCTCCTGTTAGTTTCAGCAGAGTGTTAGTAGGTGCAGATAGAGCAGTAGGTGACACCGGACTTTTGTTGCTGTTGCTCAGATTTCTCCCAGGATAGAAACAGTTTGGATGGCCTAAGAAAGCAACTTGTA
Organism: Heteronetta atricapilla; assembly: GCA_011075105.1. NCBI lineage: Eukaryota > Metazoa > Chordata > Aves > Anseriformes > Anatidae > Heteronetta > Heteronetta atricapilla. The sequence continues at coordinate 6,347,742 of CM021756.1, read as the reverse complement.
AGCTGTGAATCTGCAGGTGATACCTCCAATGCCCAGCATATTCTGGGTGCTGCTGTCTGACTTGCTGCTACATAGGGCTGCTTTCCATCCCTTACTGCTGCTCGCAGCATGAGATAATGCCTGAAGGACAAGAAAAGCTCTGCTCATTCCATAATTGTTTTCTGAGCCAGTTCTTTAAAATCTGCTGAGAACTCAATGAAATATTTTCCCATCAATAATGACCACACCTTTGTTCTTTGTGAGCTCATTTAAGTAGGACTCCCTGCTGCAGTGCTTCACAACACATCTAGCTCCTCTGCTGTTAGGCTACCTGTGAAAAGCAAATTGATGGCAGTTAGACTTTGAAGTGATAGCTATTAATGACTTCTCTAGTTCAAGAACATTTCAGGACATTCTCCTATAGCTCAAAGCTGCCTAGAGAACGTAGCCAGTAAATCAAGACAAGGTGTTACCGAAGTTTCAGATGACAACCAAATGTCAGTGAGTGGACCTGAAGATGTGACAATGAAGACATCAGATAGAGCACTGGCATGCTGGACACTCTCCCAAAAGAGACGATTAGTGAACAGGTTTGCAATGACTGCCTCTCACAAACATTTTCTGCAGACCTCAGTGAACACTTAGCCGTGGACTCTGTTAAAAAGAGCTGCTTGCTGCTGCAAGAAGTGGAGCTGTGCTAGGTGACAGGAATAGCCTGGTCTTTATTATTTACTCTGTCACCATTCCCATGTCTGTGGCATGCTTGCGGAGGGGATAAGGAGCTCTCTGAGAGCTACACATTGCTGCACTGCAGCTGATTTCACTCATCAAATCCATTGATTTGAAGCATTTTACAGTTCATAAGACAGCCAGTTTCCATCTCAAAATTCCTGTTATAAAGTGCTCTACTTGCTGCTTTACTCTGTGTTGTCTTCTGGGTTTTGTTCTGAACTGTATTCCCAAAGGGGTTGTGCCCTTACTCTGTTGCAATTCTTGTTTTGTCTTTGGCTCTGCTTCTGCTAGATGCTGTGTAGCTGTGCTGGTTTAACATTCGGTTTCTGTTCCATCCATTCTGTAAAGCTTCAAAGCTGAACGGGTTGTTGATTGAACATGTCTATAGCTAGGATTTAATGTAAACCTCTTCCTTTTCTCCTGCTATTGTCCTGTGTGCCCATCTAGCCTGGGCCCCCCCCCCCCCCCCCCAGGGTGTCTGAGGTTCACCACAGTTTTTCATGCCCAATTTCCAGGCCTCAGCTAATCAGACTTACATTGACTATGCTTCTCAATGGCAAGAAAATTAAATCAGCAATTGGTGGTGCCTCATGTGGTCTGTTGTAGCCCCAGAGCTTCTTGTCTTCTCTAGCAATAACTCTCATACTAATCCGTCATTTGAATGCATGATTTCTAACAAAGCCCTACAGAAATAGAGCAATATATGCTCAAAAGCACTGTTGCAATGGAAAAATGTAGCAGAAATGGACACAAAAGCCTGGAAATACCTCCTCGCATAGTATAAGCAATGGCTGATATATTATACTGGAAAACCAGGCATGCAGTTAGCAAAAGAAAGGTTAAGGCACAACACTGCCACCCCCTACCTTCCAGGCTTTGTCATGGTCCTGTAACTGCTCCTCCAGGCAGCATTTGCTGTGCCAAGAAATTAAATGCTCCAAGTCATAGTTTGGAATAGCTGAGAGCTGGGTTTTGTTTAATTGTTTTTCAGCTGAAAGAAACTTAGTGGGAAACAAACCAGTCAGAGCTCTCCCTGATGCTGAGATTTTCCACTGGCTGTTTGAAAGCTTACCCGTAAGAAATGCTTACAGGAAAGAAGTCCATTTCCTCTTGGAAAGATAAGGTCTGAGGCTTTGTCAGGGTCTGTGCATGGCCAAGGAGCTGTGGGACCAAAACTGTGATGACAGCGTTGCCAGGACTCAAACGCAATAGAGAGCTGAGTTCTTCTAGCATGAGCCTGGCCCCACTCTGGGCCTCAGCTCTGAATGCTTATTTTTTCAGCCCCCTTGAACTTTCACTCATGGTATTCAAGCTTTGTTTAGATCCAACGGTTAGCTGAAGTGATTAATAGATGCTGTAGTGGTGAGAGAGCCATCAAAGGTATTTTGTTTCCTGTATGGGGAGTGGGTAGAAGGAAAGCTGAATTACATCTCCTAAGATATTAAATATAACTCTTCACATTAAACTCAGAGCTATCTGTGAATCTCTTTAATGATAGTGCAAGCTACTTAAGAGTAATAAAAGTCAATGTTGCCACAATTAGACCAGTATTGTTTTGCAGTTAATAGACTGTTGTAATCATGGCTTTGTCATATTATTAATAATTTTCTGTTTGGACTTTACTAATTATCCCCTTTGGTAACTCAGCTGGGTTAGTATGAAGTCATCAGCAACATAAGGTTGATTCATGGTTCCACCATATTCTCTTAATTATTTCCCATCCAAGATGAAACAAAACATGTAGCTTTTACTGACAAGTTGTTTTCAGAGTGCCCTAATATGAGGGGCAAGAGGAGGGGGCTGGATTAAGTGAGAAAGGATCCCCCTTTCTTAAATTTGCTTTTAGCTTCAAAATTTAAAAATAATACACTGTCTCTTCAACCTGCCATGGGTTATCTCATCTTTTATTTGAAAGACATAAGGAATGCAGTAAAAAGTAGTGACCTTCCCAGAAGTTTTGTAATTTTGAGTCATCTCATGAACTTTGTTTGAAAGCTCAGTAGCAAGGTTTTCCGATATTACAAAGAGTAAAACACAGAACAAGAAGTCAAGGTAAAAGAGAAGTGAAATCATTCTGTGGTAAAGTTTAAAGGTTTTAGCATAGGAGAGGGACAGTCTTGGGCTACACAGTTCCTGAGCATCACCTAACCAGCCTCTCACATCCCTCACCCCTTTCTCCATACGCACCTGCTCCTGCTGCAAGAAAATAAAAGTGCACTGTTGGTTTTGTAACAAGTTGGTCTAAGCTGTTCTGTGCTGTCTCTGAAGACTTTGATTCATTGCTTTCCTTATGCCAGGCTGTAGATGTGGGAGACCAGAGTCTCAATTGACTCAGTTTTCATGTTTAACTGTACCTTCCACTGCATAAGTGGTGATAAATGATCATTTAGCATTAGCCTCCCAGGTATTGTTTCCTTTATCCTGTAAGAGAAACCATTCTCCCGACTCAACAAAGGAAAGCTGAGAAAAATAAGTGATCAGTGTGGCCTTTCTGTGGATGTGTTTGCATATGTCCTGGCAGCAAATGGCTTACTGGTTTAGAAAACTCTATTTCTCTGTATAAAAAATGCCATTTAACACAGATGGGATGTGCTCTTCAGCAGCAGCCTCTTCTAATCACATCCTTCAAGTAACCATTGAACTGTTCTGATGGGGAATTTGTGGCACAATTAATGCAGCACCTACTCTTGCCGAAAAGGAGCCTTTTCCAAGTTACCATGGTATGGAAAAACTTTTGGTGAAGGTCTCTGCTTTATAGTGAAGGTCCAGGGCTGCTGGTTGATGATCGCTTCTGGGACACTGCTGTAAGATGCAATAGTACTTTGTTTCTGTAGGGATTCAGTCAAATTCTCAGTTCTTTTCAAAGTCCAAATACACACAGAAATATACAGGTCACAAATTCACAATTTCTCTTTTGTTTTATGTACCATGCTAAACTGCTACCTCAAGAAGACCTTTGTGGGTAAGACAACTCCTGAAGGAGTTGTTTGTGTGTCACCAGGTAAGTAATAACTCAGTGCCTTCTCCTAAGCATATCAGCTCATGCAGGCAAATGTTCATGTCCATGTCTTTCCTGCTGCTTGTTCCTCCTCCCTGCCTTGTTAGTCATATGAGAGCTATGTCACTAATGCTTTGTAGCAGGGCCTGAAAAAAGCCAAAAGCAGCTTCCAAATGAAGGTTCCTCTGGAAAGTGGCTCCTGCTCCCAGTGGGGGACCAAAACTGGGAAATAGTCATGATAATTTGTACTTGCCACTGCCTCCTTTTAAGGTTTATCTTTTCAGTTATGAGTTGTAATGAAATCAGTTTTTCAACATGGCAATTTCTCCTATGTCTCTCACAAGGATATGAGTTAAAATGAAGTAACAGCAGCCAAGTTAGTTAAGAACACAAGGAGGAATGGCTAATGCCATGCTGCAGTTGTACAGTCCTGCTTATCTGATAAGAAACCAACAAATAATTTACTTTTTTGTTTGTTTGTTTTATTTTGTTTTGTTTTAGAGGAGAATAGAATGGAAACATAGTTCTTGTATTTTTCTTTAGATGGGACATTTCTCAGCAGCAACAAATTTCATCTGCCCCTTGCAGAGCATGGCAATGCAGCCAGTCTGGGGGAGGCTGCTGTGTGGAAAAGCAAGGACTGAGCAATTCCTGTGATGCTCTATGTTAAACAAAGCCCTTTCTCAAATCCAGATACATCCCTCCTTACTTCTGCTCTGGTAACCTCATCTCTGAAAGTTGCATGCAGTGGGATAATATAAATAAATAAGCCAGTCTTTGGACTGAAATGTCCTTTCAGTCTTTGGAGAAGTCTTTGGGAAAAACAGGCCTTACCTCCACTTGATGCAGGAATATTCAAGCAACCTCAGGCCTTAAGGCATTTTCTGTTAGATATGGGATTGTCTTCTTTTTACAGTTGTAAAAATTGTGATATTGTAATTAGTAATAATTGTAAATTAGAGGACATCTAAGACATAATGTTTGGAATACTGGATATGTTTTAAAGTAACTGATATTTTCACATTCACAAGAGAAAGCTCATTAACTCAATTAAGGTCAATTCTGTCCAACTGACATGTAAGTCTAATAAGTCAGGAAAAGGTCTTGGGGAAATTCAGTGTCATCTTCAGACAAACCAATATTCTTCCCAGGCAGATGCTTAAAAAATGTCTGTAAAATCTTTATTCCTTCCACTTGTGTTTTATGTGAGCTGTCAAAGGAAAGAGTAGGAGGTCATGCATAAAAATATCTGTGAATCCTGTCAAATACATTATGAAAGCCAGCTCATCAGGAAGTGACATGGACTAAGATCTTTCTCAAGCTGGCATCAGGTTTTTCAGAACAGATAAGTGATTATCTTGGATGTTTTCCATTAATGAGTCTCGTGTGCCAGCAGATTCATGCATACTATGTAACTCCTTGGAATGGACAGAAATATCGTTAGAGGAACTTTTCTGCCACATAACTTCTAGCAGTACTAGATTCTGCATTGCCACTATTTCGTTTGTACAACTTGCACAGTAAATTTAAATAACTGGGAAGAATGCATATCCAAGTGAGGGCTTATGTTATTGGTTATTACTTGCTGACAAAGCAGTTAATAAAAGTAAAATCTGCAAAGCAGCTTGGTCCTGAAAACATTCCTGCTGGGCTGTTAGATATTTTTAAAACTATTCCTATGAGAGTCTTAGAATATTCACCAAACAAGTCTTTAAAGATAAACTGTGTGCTGTTGATAGTCCCCAGTTTCACCTGTGTCTACAGGCTGATAGAGATATCTATGATACACTTTCTAAAGCTGATGTCACTTCTGGCAGCAGTTCCCATGTATTAGTTCTCTCTTTAAAGCTCATTTTTGTGACTAATCATAGGAGTAATTTTAAGAATTATAAAGATGCTTTCTGGGGAAAGACTTTCAGGTAGCTCCTTGTCACCAAGGATAATTGTCTGCGTGTATATGAATATCACCAAGCCTGCTGGAGTTCAAGGAGTGTTTGGACAACACTCTCAGACAAAAGATTTGATTTTTATGGGTTCTGTGTAGAGTCAGGAGTTGAATTCCTGTGGGTCCCTTCCTACTCAGGATATTCTATGGTTCTGTGATTCCATCTAGGCTCAAGCTACGGATTTCTTACAAGGATTTGAAGGAACGGCACTTAGAAATTATTGAATTTCTAAAGGATGCTTGCAGAGGAAAGAGTTGGAACAGGAAGAGCAGATGTAATTACAAAAGGTCCAGATTCTTGATTTTTATTATGAAACTGTTTGACACTGAGCAACCTAGGCACAATTCCAAGACTTAACCCCAAACATAGGAAAGTGGTACCTTTATGCTCATTGCTTTTAGCCAAATCTCTAAGGAAGCTTCACTGCTGACTTATACAATCCTATTTATTATTGAATAGCAGTATGTATTTTTATCCTGGAGTTACAGCAGAAAATAAATGGTGCAATCTGACCTGTACAGGAGGCTGTTGAGGAAGAGAAAAAGCTCCTTGCAAAAACTTCTGAACAGCATTAATTCTTTCCATCTGTACCTGTCCATTCTTTCCATCTGTACCTTCCATCACTTCCTTTCAAGACAAAGAAACTGAGGACAGTTGGAAAGATTTGCCTCAAGCTCTTAGTGAATTTGCAAAGCTAGGTAATTTTGTGGAAAAACAGTGCATCTATCTCTTTTGGGATTTCAGAAACAACACATGGTTTCCCAGGTGTTTAGTAGAATTGCCTTGTACCAGTGCAGATGTCACACTTTGTGAACCTGACACTTCCTTGAGATTTCACTTACAATGATTGATGGAAAAATCCTAACAGTAACTTGTGTTCCCAGATAGCACATTAGCAAAGTTTGATGATAAAAATGGGTTCCTTGAACAGTTTGCTTCTATGGTTCAACAACCATTGTTTTGTTTTTGCTTTTTTAATCATTTTTCAATTCAGTTCTTTTGTCAAGATAAAAAATTAATCTTTCCTCATATCTTATAGATTTTCTCAGCCTTAAACATTAATTGTGTAATTACGGCTGCATGAAACTAAAATATATGATCAAAGGAAACAGAAGGTCTGCTCATGAGTTCTACTTAAGGTAGAGCATATTTCAGAAATGACTTTTTTAGTAGATATGATGAAGCACAGATGTGAGTTTCCCAGATTATCTGCTAAAAGCTAAGCTGCTGGCAAGGATGAATTTTGAGAGAGATTGTTTTAAATACAGTTCTTGAGAGAGTCATGTCTTAGAGCACAAAGAAGGGAGAATCTGCTTGCTTTACGTGCGCTTAGACAAAACCCAGAGAGGGTCTGTCAGCCATGGACAAAACAGAAGCACTCGCGCTTGCAGCCGTGAGCTAGGACTTGGCCAGCTCTGACACAAGCCGGGGCCCTGGTTCCTGTGGCTTCTCCTCTCTGTCTCCTGCCGACGGCCGTGGGCTCCCCCCTCACCGCAAAGAGCTGCCCACCCAGCCACAGCTCCTCTCAGCTCACTTGCACACGGGCGAGCTGCGGGGTGCAGGGGGTCCTGCACAGAGCGGGTGTCAGCGGCCGCGACCTGCCACTCACGGCGGTCTTGCTCTTTAGCAGTAGCACCCCTCTGTTCCCCCCCCCTCAGTTAATTTTACAGGACGCTTGCTGTATGTGCTAAGAATAATTTTAGCTAAGAATATTGATACGGTTCACAAATGCATGCAGCTCTAGGCATGTTTCCCTGGTCTGCGGGTAGTGAATTAAGTAGGTGCTATTTCACATGTCATAGAAAAACATTCATGGTCCAGGTGTACACATAAACAAAAGCCAACAGGAAGTAATGGTCATGCTGTATAAAATTCTGGAGTGTTTGATGTTATTTTGCCTGCCTATCTGTCCTGACTTGCACTTACATAAATTAGGAGTATAGCTTTACTGGTCACTGCAAGTAGCACAGAAGACAGTCAAGGAATTTTCCTTGAATTCAAACCAGTCTGTGATTGAATCTTCCATAGTCCTGACACTGCAGACACAATTGCAGTACAAAATTTGTCTCCTTCTCCAGGGGATGGTATTTTTAGGTATTTCAAACTCCTGGAATTATGGTTTGAGCAGGGATCTGGGAATTAAAACATGGTAAGAAAATAATTAAAAATAGCCAATATTTTCTCTTTTTGAATTGCTGTGAATCATTTCACACCCAAGATCTGATATATAAATACATATATATATTTATACATTAAAGAATTTCCTAATTCTTCTCCTATAGATATGGAAGCTCTTTCCATTCCAGAAAAGACTGAAATACTGAAATACTTATTATAGGAGATAAAAGTGACTCAGAAAGTCAGAGAACATACATAGCTTCTGTGCTATTCAGAATAAGGAAGCATGTGTATTACTTTCTGTACAGTGTCCTTCTATATTTGGTTTCACTGCATCAGCAGCTTGTGGTTTTTATTTATTTATTTATTTTTATTTATTCTTTCTCTGTTGGCACAGCTGGGGAAGCAGCTAGTGTTACTATTACAACAAAAATCTGCTTCCAGGATCATGTTTTTGTTTGTTTGGTTGGTTGGTTGGTTTGTTTTGTCTTGTTTTAATACAGTGTCTGAACACCTGTGTTATGAAGCAAAAAGGCATTTTCTGCCAATATGGCACTGGAACTTGTTTTTCTATCATTCAGTTCTGCAATTCTGCTCAGACTGAGGTTCAGTCATTTGCCAATGCCACAAAAGAAACTAAGGATGATATTTTATAGCCAAGCTAAGCATCACAGTATAAAAATTTCTAACTCTGGCCATCTGGAGATGCCCTTTTCTCCCCAGATGTGTTTGGGGCAGGCAGTGGTCCTGGGATGCACAGTTGGATTTGACTCTCACTGTAGAACCTGCTAAAACCTCTCCATTAGGCATGATATGCCTAATGGCTTTAGATCAGTTCCTCTCTTTACTTATGGCTTTCTCACCATCTTTATTTTCCTTTCTTTTCTTCTTTCCCATTCCTCCCCTCTCCCTGTCACTGTTGCCTTCTCTCCCTCTGTAGAGCTCTCCGTCAGCCTCCTCGCGGTGATAGTTGTTGTGTGTGGACTGGCCCTGGTGGCAGTTTTTCTGTTTCTCTTTTGGAAGCTGTGCTGGGTTCCCTGGAGGAATAAGGCCATTTCCTCTAACCTGGCCGTCTTGCAGAGTGAGGCAGCCTGTAATAAGGAGAACATGGCAGACAAGCTGAAGGACACGGGTACCATAAGTTTCCTGGAGGCAGCAGTGAAGATCAGCCACACTTCACCAGACATCCCCGCGGAGGTCCAGATGTCCATGAAGGACCACATCATGCGGCGTACACGGATCCAGAGGCAAACAACTGAGCCTGCATCTTCTACCAGGTTTGTTGGAAGCAGCACTCTGCAGGAGGTGCTGTGCCTAGGTGAAACTGGCTGGCGGGGGGGGGGGGAGGTAGAACATTGAATTGAGCCTAATGTTCAGATGTCTTCAGGGAGGCCAAAGAAAGCATGCTCACTCACATGCTGGATTACTTTCTAAAGATTCAGCATGAACCAATTAATGTATTAAGACTAGTTTACTGTGGGCTGTTTAAATAAATTTAAAAAATAAATTTTCAAACCCTATTACCATGATTTGACCTCATTGTGTCAAGCTGTCAGTATGCTTTGGCCACTTTAATTTTGTTACAACAAGAACAACAGACTAGAGTATCAATGATGGTATGTAGTCAGACAGAATCAGACCTTTTTGCTCTCTCTTGTTTATGTGGCTCATCGCAGAAACAATTAGATAAGCAGAATCAATGTATTGATAACTGTCGAAGCTTAGCACGAGCTGTATTCAGTGCCGGTGATCAATGTGCATCTCTGTCAGACAGGGACAGAGATTACAGCATCATGTTTGTTAAATTTAGGATACGACTGTATGAACCCTGGGACACCTCTGCAAAAACACTGAGAAATATGGTACCTCTTCCTTGACACAGAAGGCTGTGAATCTAGGACAGGAAACAGTGATTGCCTGGCTGTGTCCCAACACTTCTGCTTGCCTTGTTGGGCATGACTATGATGTGTAAGAGAGTACATATAATTGTGAAGGCAACCATTGCTCATAAAATTGTCTACAGTACAATAAAATGCCTTTTTATTTAAATTGCACTACTTTTTGGACAGCTGATTTTCTCTCTGTCATGCACACACTCATTCTGCTTTTTTTTTTTTTTTTTTTTTTTTTTCTTCACCTTTCCAATTTGGGAACAGAAAAATAAAATCTGTCTGAATCATGACAAATGAAGCAGGACTTGTTTGTACATGGGAAGGTGTCAAACCCACTTCCTCACACAATTGAGCCTGGCATGAGCTACAGGAGATAACCAGACCCAAGGATATTGGGGAACATCCTTGTGCAGTTTGGGCTCAGACTCAGCCCAGCCCAGAATGCCTTTGAGGAATCTGCCAAAAAGGAGTGAGGTCTCTGAGTACCACATATCACCAAAAGCTAATTCTTTGGCTGTACAAGTTATTAGTATGGTTAAATAACTTCAAAGATTTCTTGTAAACACCAGATAATCTGAAATATTTTGAAGTCCACATAAAGCATTTCTGCTTCACTTAGATAAAGCTTTGATTGTGTAAAGTTCTACTTGTGCTGAAGGGGAGCTCAAGGCAAGAGACAACTTCCAGATGAGGCTGTGCATTTCTGTCTGTCAAGAGTTAGCTATCATTTCTGGAGGAGAGTCTGTTGGCAAAGTTTGAAAGCAGCAACACCCAGAACAAAACCTAACTTTTTGAGCTGGTAGTATTTTAAGCTCTACTTTTTGTTGTTGATTTTTTTCCTGAGAGAAACTTCGTGCCAGTGTCTTGGAATTGTAAGGACGGAGGGGGAGAAAAAGTCCCCATACTGGGTTGTCTGTAGCTTGGTTAAGGAGTTGTTTGGTCTCATATTTAGCTGTGAGCTGTTACTTGTGTAACAGGTGAAAAAATGCAGCTTGCAGCAAATACTATGACAGGAAATTTGCTGGACTAGTTCCTTTGACCACTGGAGGTTGCCATTCAGTGTTCATTCTCCATAACAGAGGTCAAGAGCACCTATTGTCCTCATTCTTGTGGTCTCCCTGCTTTCCTACTTTTAGTAGTTCAAGAAAAAAGGAACGGAAAGTCGTCAAAAAACATGCAGCTGTCCTCTCTTCCTTCTGCAGGCACATCTCCTTCAAAAGGCACCTTCCTCGGCAAATGCACGTATCCAGCATGGACTATGGCATGGACCCACCTGCTGTCGCTGAGCAGCCAACCAGCATAGGCCGCATTAAGCCTGAACTCTATAAGCAAAAATCTGTTGACTCCGAGGACCCCAAAAAAGAGGCAGCAAAAATCTGTGGAAAAATTAACTTCACACTCAAGTATGACTATGAGAATGAGACACTGACTGTCCGAATTCTCAGGGCTTTTGATTTGCCAGCCAAAGATTTCTGTGGCAGCTCAGATCCCTATGTGAAGATCTACCTCCTGCCTGACAGAAAACGCAAGTTCCAGACACGAGTGCACAGGAAGACTCTGAACCCTACCTTTGATGAGTCCTTCCACTTCCCTGTGCCCCATGAGGAGCTGGCAAGCAGGAAGCTCCACCTGAGTGTCTTTGACTTTGACAGGTTCTCCAGACACGACATGATAGGAGAAGTTATTTTGGAGAACCTGTTTGAGGCTTCAGACCTCTCCCGGGAGACTTCCATCTGGAAGGACATTCAGTATGCGACAACGGTGAGTATCTGCTATGGGGTGGTCCCTGCCCCAGCAGTGCTGCAGGGTGGGATGGGTTGGCCTGCTTCTTTTGGCTGAACTGCCTGAAATGGTAAGTTCTGTGCAACTGCCAGCTGATGGGTGTTTTGCAGATGCTACCGTTAGCCCTGGGAACTTACAGCAATCGCACACAGGGGTGGAAAAGAATATTGTATGCAGAAGCTTGTCAGCATTACCAGATTCATCCCCTTATTAGTGACTTGATGTTATCTCACCTACATTGAGTCTCATTGACACCAGGTTTGATAAAAGCCAAAGCCAGAATGAAGGGTTAAGTTCCCTGTTTGGCATCTGTTTGTCATGTGAAGGGTATTGGGGTCTGGATGTCTGTAACATGCACAGGATAAAGAGCAAGAAATAGTTCTGCGGGGGCACTACTAACCCATCAGCTGTACAGGGCTTCACTATACTGAGAGCATTATTCTGATGTGTTACTGGAACTTATGTCAGAGCTTGATGTGGGTCTTTTAGCAGTTCTGTTGAATTCTCTGAGAGAGAAACCAAACATCAGAAAAGGAAATGTTCCAGACACTTCCCATGCTGCAGACTCTGGTTAGAGCTGGCAGGAGAAGTCACCTTCTCACCTTGGTCTCAGTGCAGAAGCAACAACATTAACCTCTACATAATAGCTACTTGTCCACTATCCTCCCGGGAAGACTTGGCTGCTTCTGAGGGCAATGATTGATCTGCTTTGCAGTTGGACACCAACTCAGTCATTGTCTTCATGTTGTTATTTCTGAAACTGGAATGTGAGATGTCCTCAACCCTGTGCCTGAAAGCATGGGTCCTGTCAAATCTTTGCTAGTGACTGGCATAGCCCCATGATTTGCAAAATCCGCACCTTTTTTTCTCTGTCCCACAATCCTCACTAGTTGTACCACATGGCCACTGCTATTAGTGCTTGTTCTTTCTTTGCTGGGTGTTCATAACCTTGGCTTGGCTCTTTTCTTAAAGAGCTGTACGTCTGACATGCACGCACAGCCCTGAGCCCTGGTGCCATGGCCAGGACTTGCAGTACTGGGGAGTGCTGGGTGTGCACAGGGTGCAGGCCCAGCATGCCCCTAGGGTGAGATGTCTGCCTCTGCCTGCAAGCAGCTTCCACAGCTGCATGGTCACCAAGCTTCAGAAGAGTTATTTTATGTTATTTTATTTTATTTATTTTTATCTTTTTTTTTTTTTTTTTTCTCCACTAAACCTTTGTAAAATTTGCAGGAGTTTCTGGTTTTGATGAGTGCTTGGGATTCCAGCCACTGGGGTCACTTTACTGTTGATGCTGCCTTTGTACTGCAGCTCCCCAGCAGCCCATTGGTGTGGCTGGGAGCTGGCTGCAGCCCTGCCTGCAGCTCTTGAACTTCCGCAGGCCATGGTGAATGAACTCACTGTGGTGCATGAAGCTTCCCTTTCCTTTCTACATGATCAGCATGCAAGGAGTGCAGTAAGCCTGAAGGCTACAAAAGGAAGAGACCTGTGGGCAGGAGTGAAACTGAGAAGGGGAAACACTTGGTGTCACTAGAGGAATAACATGTAAAGTATAGAATATGTAGCTTTAGGAGAAGGTTATGGGATTTTTGACTTGTGCATGTTCTGTTTTTCTGGGATTTTTCAGTAAGAAATAGCCTGTGGTTTCCAAGCTGACCAAGAGAAATAATGCCACGGGGAAAAAAGCTACCAAAAACAGGTGGAGAGACACCAACAGAAGGGCTGTTGAGAGAAAAGCCTCCAAATAAGATATATTGTATGTGAGAGGTGCAGAGCCAATAACACACCCAAGAAGCAATGTGCAGCAGTTTTGCAAAGCTTCCACAAAAGCATCAGGTGTTGTTTTTGGCTCTGTCCCCTCATTCTCTCTGTGCCATTCTTTGGGAATGTGCCAATATTGGTACATCTCAGCCAGTTGTAACACACTCAAGGACATTTGTTTAATCAAAAATGAGAAGGGTAAATACAGTTTTTATAATATCTAAGGAAAGCTTTGGGTAGCTAATAATATATTAGATCAATCTTGAGGCTAAGAAGATAGGAACACACTTAAGCAATGATATAAACTGTTCAAATAGCTAGCACTCAACTATTTAATTAATGATTGTACAGCTTGTGAATCAGTGAAATGTTTTTGGTTTCAATTCTGCAAAGGTTATTGATTCAGAGCTTCCATTATTTCCTAAGAGCTGCTGATATGAATTTTGGAAATGTCCCAATGTCTATAATCTGCTAGAAAATAATGTACCCACAGGACATGTTTTACTTGTTTGTATTTATGGTCACAAAGAAAAAAATCTCTTGACCCAATGCAATGAGGTCAAAGAACAATTTACGTTAGTTTTTTACCCTGAATAGATCCTCTCAGTGCAAGGAGAGGAATAGAAGGTTATGTAATGCCCATAGGGTGTTCTCAAGATATAATATGGACCTCTTCTGGCAACTGCATCCCTCCCTAGCTGCTCCCAAACCAACATAAACCAAATAACATATGAAAGAGTAGACCCAACCCAGTGTGTTGTCTGAATGCATAACTGTTGTTGCACTGTACAGCAGATAGAGCAGATAGAGCATTTTATTTTATTTTTTCTACTATCAGTAAAGTTTATATCTAAGACTGGTATATGCAGTGTCTAAATGGAGCCGGGGGCACTTCAGTGCAGAGATACAATCACAATCTTCAAGCTCAGTTTTGATGCAGTAGCAATGTTTTCAATGCAGATTCCAAACACTCATTCCTGAGTGCCTCCTCAGTGCTGTTATTTATTCAGGTTCTTTGTTATGAAATGCAATTCATTTTCTAAGAGGAAGAATACCTATCAAAGTAACAAGAAGTGCTATGTTTTAAAAAGCAAATGGTAATTGCAGAAACAAGTTTTCTGATTGGTCATTTTAAGACACTAAGTGAATAAAGCTCAATAAAATACTGAGCTCCCTATTCTCTGAAAATTGGCTGCACTGAAGAGCTTGTATCCATTTCTTGTAACTCAAGAATGGTTTATTCACCAGCCACTTGTAGGGAGGAGAGAATGGTGTTAAGGGCTAATTTGACAGTAAGTCTGAGAAGGATTCTGAAACCAGTGACTACTGTAAGTTGGATGTCTGGTGAGTGCACCTAGCTTTTGGGTTGAGGCTGGTTCGCTGCTGCACATGAGAGCCTTGCAGGCAGGGAGCTCTGCCCCAAGATGCTTCTCTCACTTCTCCATGGGAGAATAGAGAAAGGCTGGGCTGGTGGTCCTTGCGTCTCTTTGCCCCGTCCTGGGCTCCTGCTGGTGGCAGCGCGGGCTGGTCCCAATCCCACTGCCCTGGAGCTGCGTGCAGGCAGCCCCATGACACTGACACTGACACCAACACTGACACCACTGACACTGACTCCTCCATTTGTGCAGCCTCAGTCCATCGTGGCTGATGCTGGGCTCATCCAAGGGCCATGGAGAGGAGTCCTCGGGCATGGGACGGGCCGAGATGTGGGTTGGGCAGCAAGGGCAAGGGGCAGCTCAACTCATGGGATGCAAAGGACACCAGGGGACAGCGGAATTAAAAGTGACAGCCACTTCACAGCACTTAGTGGCATCGTTTATTCATGCTCTGCCTCCCAGGCAGCAGTCCGGCTTAGAGCACACACAGTCTTCAAGCTGCCTGCCTCTATTCCATGAATAGAATTAGCTGGAATTTGATCAAGAATAAGAAGATGCGATGGTTCTAAAAGCTGTATAGTGTGTGCTGAAAATCATCCTGATACCTTAATAAGGTACTTTTAAAATATTTTGTGAGGCAAGAAATTTTGTTCTCAGTAGACACATTAGGAGGTACTAAAGGTAGAGGAATAATAACTCTATCTGTTTTCATATATTTCATTACTGATCACAGACAATGAGATTGTGACTCAGATAATTTTGTTGCATTGAAAAGAATGCTGTTTAGGATGCCATTGTTTCTGTTTGTTTGTTTGTTTTGAGGCAAACAAGAAATCAGAGCAGGAACTCTGAGTGGATAGAAGTATTAAATTCATATTTACCAGCAAGCTGTAACCTTCTGGGATGTTTGTTTAGATACTTACAAGTCTAGTCATACATTTCTCTGTACAGAAAAGATTTGGGTGCCACTTATTTCTTTTGTACACTCTATGCTTGAAAAGATTTTCAATTTCTTTGAAAGCCAAGTGAAGTCTCTGTCAAGAATCAAAACTTTTATATATCACTTATTAGTATTCTGAATGTCTAAGTGGAATAAGTATCTAATCTTTGCCTTACCAGAGAAGGAGAAGGAAATAATCTGGCAAAAATCACATCCATCAACAAGATCTATTCTCCTAATACTTAGCAAAACTTAAAGTGCCTAATACATTTACTTATCTTTGCAGTTCCATCTCTCTACTACTCACAGCTACAATTTCTTTTCATCAGATCATTATATCACATTCAAATGATGCTCTGCTTCCAGAAATAAATAGGTGGTTTGCTCTACAGATGTGGGATATCTATGTACAAAATAAAATCAATTTTTGGAAGGCATTTGGAAATCTTTCTGTTTACTTCAGATGCTAATGCTTTCCAGTTGCTTAAATAATACCAGTCCTATTTATAATCTTACTTTTTGGTCTATTTTTTTTCCCAAATTGCCATGAGTAAGGCAATGACAGAAAGGGATTTTAGGAGATGTAATAGAGAAGGCTGCATATACAAGAGGTGCTAAGGGCTATGTGTGCTATATGTAGAAGTTGTCTCACAGAGAACCAGAAGAGTAAATTGTATTGGTCTCTTCATAATCCAGAAAGTACTGAATGTTTCTGAGTGCCATCTGCTGGTTATTTCACTATTTATACACATATTAATCCTGATGTTTGTTAGCTCTTTGAAGGAATGTCATAAAGGTTGGTGCTGCAAACTATAGTAAACATGTCAAAACCCAAAAGCCCAGTTTCTACTAAATGGAGTCCTTCACGATTCACTTCTAAAAGAAAGTGATGTCCCTCTAGTGTTTAAGCACCCAGAAATGCATGCTCTACTTCAGAGAAAAGCAACATGTTACTCAGAATTATCACTATCCTCTTCTGAAACATTAGGCATTGCCAAAGTCTGTAAATCTCTATTATTAAGTTTCTCTGTGGTGAACCACTGGCACTGGATGTACTAGAAAGTCCCTCATTGCATTTGTTGCACTGTACAAGTAGAAAATTATGGCTCTGCTGCCTGGTAAGGTCTCACATTTCTGTTATCTTGCTCTGTATTGTCCTTTGTTTGTTTTGTATTCCTCTAATTATGGAAATAGATGTTAGTGTCACGCATTTGACACAAAAAGATATATACTGTACATTCCAGCCAAACTCAATACTACTGTAATTTCCTTAATGGTCTTTATATGGTGTCAGATGCCACTTCTGTGTAAGCAATGGAACAGAAAAAGAGGAGTACATTAGCTGTAAGGTAGTAATGGGAAATGCACACTCCACTGAGGCAGTGGAAGATTATTCTTAACTATGATTTGAAGCTGTAACATTTAGACACACTTTATTCCTGTTCCCTATATTTATTTTTAGCCAAATAATGTTGGCATATGCTGAAAAAAATAAATTCTGTGGCACCACCATATTGTAAAGTGTACTTTGCTGAAAACTGACAGCATAGAGAAAGACCTGTTTTAGTGTGAATGGTACATGAATCCTCAACACAGCCTTGTGTCAGAGCGCGGAGGCAGCCTAACTGATTCTTGAACATTTCCAATATAATGTGTTCTCTGTTTTATTGAAGGAAAGCGTGGACCTGGGAGAGATCATGTTTTCCCTTTGTTATTTGCCAACTGCAGGTCGCCTCACCTTAACAGTCATTAAATGCAGGAATCTCAAAGCTATGGATATCACTGGATACTCAGGTAGGTGTTTGATCACTGAGAAGGGCCCCATTGCAGCCACACTTCCCCCTCCTCTCTTGAGATAGTGTCAGTGGACAGTGGGCATATATCTCTTGGTGCTAAACGTGTCATCACTGAAATATGTGACAAAGCTTTGTGCATGCTTTAAGTACGCGCAAAATTTTAAAAGTAGAATTATCTATTCAACCCATTCCCAAGGGCATAAATCCAGGGAAGATGATTCTATATCTGAATATGCTGTTCAAGGAGACTGCCAGTGGACTGGAGTTCTACATGAAAAGTAGTTTCTTTTCCAGAGATCAATGTCAGAGTATTTGAATTTCATCAACAACTTGCGTAAAATACAGAAACAGTACAGTAAAAGATCATTGCAGAAAACATTTCTGCTTAGCTGGAGCTTGATGCCATTTGAAAAGTCTGAGGATTAAGACTTCAGGTAAAGCCAGCTCAGCATTTCTGTAATAATATGCTGCAGGTTTACTGGTACTTCAAAATGCATTGAAATTTCCCAAGCAACCAATATAACAAACAGAAGCTGTTTATATCTAAAGTGCATACTGCCATGGTCAGCCAGTAGAAAGCATGTGAGGTAGAGCTGCCCTAATACTTTCTTTTTCTGCTCTCTAACAATTGGAAAATGGCTTTTAAAATTCCTCTACTCGCTATAACTCTGCTCCATAATTTTAACAATTGGATAGAAAAAGATGCCTGTAAAATAACCCCCTCTGCCAGTTTTGATCTTCAAAATTCTGCATTACATTTTGTTCTTAGGCAAATTCTGAAAAAGTTCCAGTTTTGCTTCACAGAAAGCAATGGATTTGCTTTCTGTCTCCATGCAATTAATGCCTGAGTGCCCAGTGCCCACTATCATCATCAGATGAATATTGGCTCTAGGTTTAAGATGTGGCCTTCTTATACTTGCAAACCCTTACCACTGATGGAAACAGCTGATTTTTTTTTCTTCTGAGAAATCTGCAGTGATGGTTCTCCAGTACCTGAACCTCACAGAACTGTAGAATGTTTGGGGTTGGAAGGGACCTTTAAAGAACATCTATTCCAATCTCTCTGCAGGGGCGTGGGGGTGGGGGTGGTCAGCATTCACACCAGTATGAGGAATTGTGGATTCTACTTGTACAGAAATATACTTTTTTTTCTAAAAATACATTTGAGGAGTGCCTTTGGTTGACAATAATTTAAAGTTTATCCTTTGAAAGTGCTGTTTCTATATTGTAAAGGTAACAAAATAAATCTCCATAAACAGAAGGCCTTTTCCTCTCTCTTCTTCTCAGATCCATATGTCAAAGTGTCTTTGCTCTGTGATGGGCGAAGACTGAAAAAGAAGAAAACCACCATAAAGAAAAACACACTTAATCCCACTTACAATGAAGCAATAATCTTTGACATTCCCCCAGAGAATATGGATCAAGTCAGTCTCCTTATCTCCGTCATGGATTATGATAGGTAGGTGGGAGACTTTGGAGAACAGGAGAGGAAAAAAATCCCATTGGGCACAGGTTTTCTGCTCAATAATAATTTTCCTTACTATCACAATCTTGATTGCACTGCTGTCTGTCATAAATCTGTCTCTAGTGATTTACTGTTAAAGAACCATTTATACTTATGATCATGGATAATTAGCTGCTAAAATACTAACTATGGTAAAACTGATCCTTTGCTTTGTGGCATTTTATTCAACAAGTAGTGTGTGTCCCTTTGCTATTTACTTGTCCTGCAATTCATCATCTAGTTTTAGAAAGCAAATGGCTTCACTCAGAGCAGCGATAGGTGTATGAATTATCTGTTACTGAACTTGTTCTTATTCTTTCTGTACACCGCAACATGACACATGTTTTCAGATTCTGTATCAGGACTGATCTATAGTTGAAATCATTTAAAAGTTGTTATAACTGTTTCTCGTGATGACAGGGACTTGCTGTTCTGAGAGCTGCATGCACAAACAGCATCAGGCCAGATCTTGCTATTGCAGTGCAGGTATCATGCAGGTCCCATGTTCACTGGCACCATGTCTCATGGTGCTCTGGTAGCATGGGTCAGAAGTCTCGGTTTGATTGTGCACGGTGTTCTCAGCAAGAGATAATTGTGTTGCTTTTCTATTTTTCTTCAGAGTGGGTCATAATGAGATCATTGGGGTTTGCCGTGTGGGAGTCAATGCTGAAGGGCTTGGCAGAGACCACTGGAATGAGATGTTGGCATACCCACGCAAGCCCATTGCACACTGGCATCCATTAGTGGAGGTAAAGAAGTCTTTCAAAGAGGTGTGTAGTGCTATTTTTTTCTTTTAATGCATATGCTGTGCATGACTGAGCTGTTTCAGGGCTTTCAGAGAGAAGTTACTCTTGCTTGGGAGTTCCTGACAACAGCTGAGGGAATGTTCTCACCAGAAATGAACTCTAGAAAACGAACACCTCCGTATCATCTTGAAATAGTTTCTTGAGCTTGCAAGCAAGAATGAAAGGGATTGTATTTACAGATGTGGCAGTTACTGTGGGGTTTTGTTTCTTTTTTTTTTTTTTTTTTTTTTTTTGTTTGTTTGTTTGTTTTATAGAAGACAGAGTGGTAAGGAAAGCAAATGCTGTTTTGATTGCAGAACAAGTGTCCAGGGATATTATATAATTCAAGTTTCAATTTTTCATCCTAAAAGATTTTTCTGTTGACTCATCTCCAAGCCTTTGAGGGAGAATAAATATAAAAAATATAATTGCTCTAAGCATCTCCAGAGAAAGAGATTCACTTGATGCAGCCTCAGATGATAAAATAGGCCTGAAAAGCCTGAATGTCATTTGGACCACCTCTAGATTTTTCTTCCTCCTTGCACTCCATTTTCTTACACTCCTATGGAGTTGTCTGCTTTATGTCTTATTTAGCCTTATTTATGTCTTATTATGTCTCATAAATTCTGGAAAAGAGAAATTTGAAGAATGTCACTCATATTATTGACACTTCAGGTATGAAAATAAAGCCAGCATCTGTGACCAGCAGTAGTAAAATAAAAGCAATTAAACCTGTAACTGGGATTAAGGAAACATTTATTTCAAAGCCACAGACTAAATTCACAGCAAAGATTACCATATTTTCTCTTTGAAGTCCAGATTCTGAGCTCTATTAGAAGGCAGATACTAGCCATGGCGGTCCACTATTGTAGTCAAAACCAGTAGACAGCAACTCTATTTTTCTTAGAAATCTGCTCTTTCCCCTAACAAGAATACAGTTTGTGCTCAGTATGCTACATCTCAACTCTTACTCATCAGACTAGTTTCTGAAATTTGAATTTGCCCATACCACCAGCAGGTCTGTTTCATGTGCTGGTTTCTTTCTTTCTCCAAGCACTTGTAAGCAGCTACCATGTGAGCAAGAGGCCAGCCAGCGCCTAGCAGACCTCTGCAGAAATTTTCATTCTTGTTCTTTTCCTTAGTGGCTTTTCTCTATCCCAGCTGAAACATGACTGCAGGGTGCTGCCCAGAGCCATGACTAATCAGAGGAATTTCCTCTCTTCCTGGACCCAGGTCCAGTTACACCCAGTGGGGGAACTTAGCAATTAAATATTTTATTTTAAGACACAGGGGGAATATCATATAACAGAAATGTGACAATCCATACTCAGTTGTATGAGATCATTCATGAGCTCATATTGCACCACTGTAAATAAGAAGAAATGACCCAGGATCAGTTGTGTAGAAGTGGTATAAATCAAAATAGAACTAAAGCAATGTAGAATTTGTGTATAACAGTAATATTGCCTTTGAGAGGTGGTGAGCAGTACCAGGCATTCAGTAGGCTTTTCATACTAAAACACTAGCACCTTTCACATGAGTCATAACTGTTTGGACAAGCAGCATATGCTATCTCATGCTGCCACAGAGAGCTGGTGATCACCAACTGCTGCATTTTAGCATAAATGCTTAGTGATCTATCATTTGATTAGTTAGCTCAATTTCTATATCATCAGTAGCACCTCCTTGGCACATCAGCTGCCGACTCTGGCCCAGGTGCAGGCGAGCCTTCTGCCATTTGTCATTTATATGACTTTACTACACTATTTTTCAGATGAAGGCTGGTGTTTGAAAGAAAGACTCCTGCAATTTTTTTGAGAATAAATGGAAATAAAAGGACATCATTATTATGAGAAATTTAGAGAAACTGGAAGACATAAGATGACTCACCACTTAAAATATACTTTAAAAGTCACTGCTGAGCCCCAATAAAATACAAGTGAATCATTTCACCCCTCAGTGCACAGGTCAGAAGTTCTCCTTAAAAACAAAGAAACAAACAAACAAAAGCACAAACACTCTGATCATCTGTTGTGGTATCTCTGCCACAAGCCAATGCACAGAGACAGCAAGCAAATGGTCCCTGTATTTATTTGCACTTTTCAGTTTTAGCAATGCTATCTGCAGCTATAGACTGCAGTTAAAAATAAATAAATAAATAAATAAATAAATAAATAAAAGGCAGAAAAAGGCACAGGATCCTGGACAGAAATTACTGGGGAAATGCTATTTGTTGGTTACAACTAATCTCATCATTGTTTCCATGTATGTTTGTGCATCTTTTAAAAGTAGTTTTGGCTTTGTATCCTGTACCGCTCAGCTCCAGGTTCCTGGCAGGTGAAGGCCACCCAGACCCACCGGGATGAGCTCTGGGCAGCGGCGGGGTCTGGCACAGCCCCGGCTGCAGCCCTGGCGTGGGGCCAGAAGCCACCATTTCCCCGCGCCTGTCCTTGGCCCCTGTGTCTTCACAGTGGGGTGGCTCAGTCTGTGCTGGGATCCCCAGCAGCCATTGTCATCTTCTCCAAGAGTGTGTGGTGCCAGGGACTGGCAAAAGCAGCCTTCACTTTCTGGTTGATCCTCACTGTCTGCTCTCTGCTTGCTCCAGTGATCAATAATAGCCCCTTCTGTGAGTCAGTTTCTTTCCTGATTGAGCGCTTGATCTTAAAGTGAAACCAATAAAACATCTTGAAGCGTCTTTATAAAGGTGTAAGTTGAGAAACAGATAACTGAGGCTATTAACCCAGAGAATACAAAGCTATTTAGTCCCTCCTGTCTTCTCTCCGATGCCTCTCCACAGTCATATATCCCTCATCCTCTTGATGAGAGGAGAGGCTTCTCATCACATAGTTCAAGACTGCAGGTACATGTAGGAAAGAATGGGGAATCTGGAGTTTGTTTTCTAATCTACACACGTAGTGCCCTGACAGGTATTTCTTGGAAAAGCTCTGTCTAAAAAAGTGGTTTCTACCATATTTTGAATACAGCTCAAAATCACACATGCTGATGAAGTTACAGTTAAGAACAATGTCAACAGGGAGATGTGTTCCATCAGTGAGGACAAACCAGCCCATCCTTTGGTCCCCCCATTGCTGGTGCCAGGACCTGCCTGACAGACATGGCTGCTCCCCTGCAGCCCTTTTCCTCCAGACGCTGGGATGTACTAACGCAACCTCAAAACCCTGCTTCTGGGTCTTTTCTCTGTGAGCCAGTTTTGCTTTTCTTCCATTGCTGGAGTCCTTAGGAAAGCTTTCTTTTGTCACATTTCATGTCTTTGGTTGCTCCTTATTTATCAACAGTGAGTAACAAACTTTAATGACCGTGTTTCTTTAATGACCATCATCATTAAAAAGGAACATGTGCAAATGAATCATTAATTACAGGCTTCTAAGTAGTATCCTCCTCCTTCTTACTTTTAGAAGGAGAGTTTGTGAACAGAGATTAGAATTCTACTTGCTTTTGCCTTTTAGAATTACTCTGACAGAAAGGTCTTTCTTTCAGCACCAAACCTGTACCTGTTCCTCAGCTCCGAGGCGCTGCTGGTGCCTGCTGCTGTGGCCTTGGCCTCGCAGCTGCACTTCAGCCATCCCACTCGTTGCTGTTCCTTTCTTCTACATTTATCAATACATCAGTCTGCCAGGTTAAGTGATGTGTTTACAAAAAAATTATGGGAAATTACAATGTATCTTTCCAGACTTTGAAGAGGACTTCTGAACATTGGAAATTTCTTTGTTGTATATGAAATGGAGTAGCATCGCCAGTGCAATGCAGAACAGGCCTTTGATGTTGCCAAGTACCTCTGACATTTGGCATGGGAGCATTTATTAGTTTAAAGTGTTTCTCCAGATAAAAACTGACAACTTTGCTGAGAGCTAAGTCATGCCCATAATGAAGAACAACCATTTATCTTTAAAGATATGCAAAACCAACCTCTTCCAGACTTTTGGGCACGTTTGACTTCCCATGGCCTGTTCCTAGTTTCTGAGTTGTGCTGTCTGCAGCCTGGCTCATGATTGATCTCCCTTGGCAGAATGAATACCTGGATTTCATGTCTCAGCTACAGTGGTACTCTGGGAGTGTTTTGGCCCCATTTGGGCCACATGAACTGTGCATACAGTCTGTAATGTTAACTGTTTTCCCTAACAAAATGTGCATGTCACCAGAGAAACAAGTTCCACAGAATTTATCACGATTCTGAAAAATTCATTTTGCACACCCTCGGGGTGTTCTTCAGAATAGTTTGGATGTTCTTTCTGTAGCACAGTGATGTGTGTGCTCAGGACTCAGCAGAAGATGCATTGCTGTGATTTCTCTTTTCCCATGAACTGGTTTGGTGCAATTTGCCTAATGAGTTTTCACCCGCAGAAGTGAAATTCATATACACTAAAGTGTGAATGTTATCTAGCAAAGAGTTTGCTTGTGTAGGAGAGCAGGGAATTGATCTGAGGAAGAAAGAAGCAGTGAAGAAGCAGTGGAAGTATTATGCCTCCTGTTGTCTTTGGGAGATGTCTATCATTTGTCATTTTAATATAATAAAACAAGATGGTGAGATGGGCAAGTACTCAAAAGCTTAAGTAGTAATGATTTTGAATTATAGTAATAACCCCCAAGACAGATGACTAATAATTTATGATCTAATATGAAAAAAAAAAAAAAAAAAAAAAAAAAAAAAAGTTCACTACGTCTACTCACTCTGATCTGATTTTCATTTTGAGAAATATCTCTGGCACTGTGGACATAGCTTCTACGGAATAATGCTACCATTCCAATACTGGTAATAATAAATAATACTTGCCAATACAGGAAAGCATTTTTTTTCAATTATTCAGTATTTCTTAAAAACAAATAAACAAAACCCACCAACACTAAACCAGGAAACAATGGAAAGGTAAGCTAAGAGCAAACTTTGTCTACAGAATGTATATAGATACTATTTATTTTTCTTTTGGGCAGGGGATATCAGTCCTCACAATTGTGAACTGATTTACAAAGTAATAGAATAGAGCATTCAGTAATTCTTCCTGACTGACTAAATGCAGGCTTTCAATGAGTTGAAGCACACTGTGGATACTGTAAAAGAGGAGACAGGGAACAAGGTAAAAGGATGTAAGAGTTTCCAATGATCTCTCCCATCTGCTTAGGTTTGCATTCTTTTTTCTCCCACCAGTGGCAAGGCCGAGCAGCAAGCTTTGACAGCCAGGGGTCTTGTCCCTCTCCTAAACCACCACCCACACCCTGATACAGCAGAACAACAAGAAAAACAGGACAAAACCAAGTTATTTTTGCACTTGGCCTACAGTCTCAGTAGTTTGTTGCTGAGTGGCAGTGGCTGCAGTGAGACCTTCCAGCCTAGCTGTTCCCGCATAAGTAAAGGCAGAAACCTGTTTTGTGGTCAAATAAGTCTTTGTCTAATACGTCTCCCAAGGTGATGTGTTTCTTTTTGTGGCTTTTACTGTACAGACCTGTTTCCAGAGGAAGAAGGTGTACTGAGAGATGAGCTGGAAATGTGGTCTGTAAAATAAGATGTAAAATAGTTTTTAATGTGTGTGAAGGCTGGAAAATTGCAAAGATGTTTTGAGTTTCTACAGACAGCACACTTTGCCAGGAAAGGAGACATCTGGACCAGCTGTGCTACACTGTCTGTTACTGCTTAGAAGAACTGAACTGGAAGACTTGAAAAGACTTCTTCTGGTCTGTGAGCAGCTCTTTACTGTTGTGATCAGCCCAAAATCAGCAATGTGTTTACAGGTTTCCTGTTCATGTAGAGGTGTTCATGAGCTGTTAGAAGTGTATGCAGTGTATATCCCAAATTCTTTTTGTCGTATATAAAAAGAAAAATCTGTTGGTTCCTCGGGGATTGGGGGTGGGGGGGAGTGGGTGAGGTGGAACTGTTTTTCTGTATTTCGTTTCTCCCTAGAGCTACTTGCATGAACAGTTTCTTAAGACTCCCTTTGTAGCTGCTTCTCGTTACCCCCTGTAACATCACCACACCATGTGGAGCACTGGAGTTGTCATGAGTGGGGCTCAGACATGAAGGAGGAAAAGATGTTACAGAAATAGGTGAAATTCTTGCATGAACACTAGATCTCTATTTCTTACATCATCCTAGTAATAAAGGGTGAACAAAAGGGTAAAGGGAAATATAGAAAAACAACTAATAGTAGAAAAACTTCCACACTTCTGTCTCGAATGATCAGCACTTCCTTAATGAATAAAGTTTCTAAGGCCCAAGACTCAGAGGACGATCAAATTGTGAAAAATGAAATTTCCCTGGATGATTGACTGCAGAGACCAAAAATGAAGTTACAATGCTATGTACTAGCTTTGCAAGTACAGCTAATTCAGCTGATCTTTATCAGACAGCTGCAGATTCTGGACGCTTTCACATCTTGGATTTTTTTCTGAGTTGCTAAATATGTTAGTGCTATTTGTTCCATTGTGATTAAATTAACTAAATTAATAAAATTAAATTAAAATATTTAGGTTTTGAGTCAAAACAAAATTTGCTAGAGACAGCCATTCCTTCTCACATCAGGTTAGCAGGAACTGCATCCATCAGCCACAATTTTCAGGTCAACTTCAGTTTTCATTTTCCTAAATGTCACAGCATCAGCCTTCACTGAACACCAGAACTATAGTGAATGCAGAGAAGGATATTCATTTGCATTGATTTTCTGGGTAAGATGAGTTCAGTGATGGACACAGTGATGTGACCTTCTAGTCACACCTTGTGTCTTAATTCTCTTTATGTGCCACGTGCTATAGAAGCAGAAACAATAAAATCATTTTATTTGTAACTCTTGCCTTGCCTTGTGAAATGCTTCCTCTCGTAAAAGCAGTAATCATGTGCTATGTGATTTCAGATGGTTACAGTAATCATAGCAGACGTTACTGAAGGTGATGATAACACATCCTCACTTCGTAAGGAATGCTGCAAAGGCAGACCACACGTTTTGAAGCAGACACTCCTTAGGCTATCAGAGCCACAGTTCTTGATGGTCCTGGGACAGGCTGTGCACAGTCTTTGAGGATCTGCTGGCAATAGTCACAGAAGAAAAAAAAAAAAAAAAAGAAAAGATAAAAAATCAGGAGCTTACAGTCCATTTAAACAGACAGGTGGTAAAACTAGTAAAAGGAGTACCAGAAAAACTGGTGAAAGTAGTTTTCCAGCATAAAGAGAAGTACTGTATACTTCTACCAAGGGACACCACTGAGTACTTCCAGGGCAACTCATCCTTTCTGGGAACATTCCTGTCTTATTATAGGAAAGAGTTCTAACCACCCCAGATAATTGGTTTACAGTGGATAGTTCAAAAGCTGACTGCAGGCCCCCTGAAACTTGATCTGAGCTGGACTGAGTCTTCAGGTTTTTAATGTCATGAATGGGAAGTGGCCTCTTACAGGTTTGTAGATCAAAGCACCTGTAACTCAAGTGCAGAGTGGAAGATGTGCCCAGAGCAAGCTGCTGCAGTCCCAGCTGGATATGAGGATGGCACTTGACAGTCTGTAATTGCACTAACCCACTCTTTTTTTTCTTCATCTTCTTGTTTATTTTTTTTATTTTATTTTTTTTGTGTTCTCTGCATAGTCTCTGTCTTTTATCCATTCTTGTTATCTAGGATTTAGTCAAAACATACGTAGGGTTTGACACAAAGCTTCTATTTTTAATCCTTGCTTCACACAGATAATCAATTTCCACTCAATACTGACTGTCGCTTGCATTACTGGAAAACTGGATCTCTTGCTAGTGAAAAACACCCACTCCTGGATGGCTCAAAAACCCCTACATTTATATTTTAAATGCTGAGATTTTGCCTTATCCCTCTAAAAGGGGATAATCAAACCATTGTGTGTTTCTCATCGCCTCAGCACAGCCACTCAAGAATATTGGTCACAGTAATGGAAACTAGATACACTGTACAAGCACAAATATTTCTCTTTCATCTAAAGAAGGATTATAACTCTGAAAACAGCTGAAGCTGGCACAAGCCCCATCCTAGAATTCAATCAGACATTATTACTCCTTCTGTCTTTCCATGCTACTCTTAATTATATAATAACTCACAGAGGAGTGATATGATTATTGAGCAAAATGAGGCGGACCACCTCAGGGCCACATACCATGGAACAGCCTGCACAAACACTGGTTGTTGGTCTCTTTGCAAAGTCTGCAAGCAGCCACAAATGAATAGTTTGTGTTGAGTAATGCAAACAAAATAAACACACTATAGCATTCCCAGACCTTCCTTTTCTTTTTGATTTTAGTCTCACGGTCTCCAGTTTCATAGAAAAATGACTGACTGTAGGAAAAGCAAGAGACACTGCAGTGAGGCCTGCCACTTAATTACTGCTAGTTTAATGATGGGGACACAGGGCAATGTGAAACCCCACGGGTATGTTAGACTGCTCATTACAAGGGAACAGAGGTGGGGCCAAGGAACTGTCCACAGCCAAGTTCCCACCCACTGATTAGAGAACAAAATAACTTGGTATATGAGAAAAATGTGAAAAGAAAAACACACAGTGAAAAGTGAGGTCGGCTGCAGCTGTCTGCACTGAGAAGAAAGCTGCAATGGCAAAGGAGCTGGGCAGGAGCTGTAGCCTGTTTTTTTTTTTTTTTTTTTTTTTTTTTTTTGGTTTGTTTGTTTGTTTGTTTGTTTTTTGCCAGGATGAACACCACCCCAGAGTCAGGGCTGTCAAGAGGACAGTGCTGCAGGTGAGACTATGAGAAGCAGAGCCTAGCTCTTCTTTGCAGATGTGCAAACCTAGAAAAAAATGGATTTGTCCAAGTGCTGGAGGCATCCCTCGTAACACTGCTTGGCTAATGACACCTCTGCTGCAGTCAGCCTTCAGTGGCAATGCCACTTGAATGTTCAAGAAATGTTTTCTTTTGTTTTCCTGGGCTTAACAAAATCATAATTTATAATTACATTTTACTGTTTTATATAAAAACATTTTTAAAACAGTGCATTAGTAATGCAAATATATTTATATATATTATGTTTCCATGACATTTGTAATTAAAAATAAGGAATTTACAGCACATATGTTTCAAAAACACAGTGTAGGTTTCTATTTAAAAAACAGTTCATTAAAGCTAATAAAATACCTTTGAATGGCTCAACACAAATCCTAGAACATATTCTGTTGCCACGGAAACAGTCAGCACCAAAGCCAAGTGGAGACAAGAGTAGCTGCACCAGAAATAAAATGCAAAAATGGAATTAGGCAGACAAAGAGCCCACTGAGCCTGGGGTGCCATCCTCCTGGCTCCTCCCTGCCCAGGGTCCTCACAGCCCTTCCTGGATCACCCGGGCACTGCTGTGACACCGGGCAGGGCTGGGGTTCCAGTGCTGCATGCCATGGAGGTGTCCATGGGGGTGCGTGGCAGAGAGGACATCACCTGTGCTGCGGGCAGGGGCAGTCAGAGGAGCAGAGCATCCCATAGTGAGTGACTGCGAAATGTAGCCCAGTCATCAGAGGCACATAGGCAAATTCCTTCTGACCCGCTCCTAACCTTCTGGTTGCAGCTGCACATCCCTCTCCATTTCAAATTGCCTAAGAATTTATTTATTTATTTATTTCTGCCAGAAGGAATAAAATGGAAGCACAGTAATGACTTTATTATTATTATTATTTTATTTTTAAATCAAGTCAGCTTGCCAGCGCTGCTCTTGGATAGCTCACATAAATGAAGAAGGATGCTGCTCATTGCTCTGCTCGTGGTGCTCTGGGACCCTCAGCAGGGCTGCCCTGCCCACCACTCCGGCCCCTTGGCCCTGAGCACAAAGCAATGTGCCCCCCTCCCCAGCACCTGTAGCACCCCCCGGGGCTGCTTGGTGCTGCCACAGGCCCTGGTGCTTCTCCCCTTTGAGCATGTCTGCACCACGCATGGCAATGCCGTCTGGCTGTTGGGTATGGCCCCTGCCTGCCAAAGATGTGCAGTCTGCCAGGCCATAGCAGTTACAGAAACCAGGAGGAGCTTACTGCCTGTTGTGTAGCTTCAGTTTTATCTAATGAACCTCTAATTGCTGCACACTGTGTGTGTCCCACAAGGCTGCTGGCATTGGTCTGCCTGCCCCCAGCCTTAGCGGGATCTCTGCCAGAGTGTGGGGGATTGTGTGCCGTGGCCGGGGGCACATCAAGGGAAGCAGACTGTGCTCAGGGGCTGTGACATGGTTGCGTCAGGCTTTTGTTTGTAGCCCCATCTGCTTCCCAGCACAATGTCCAGCTGCCCAAAGGCTCATCACACTTTGCAAAGCCATGGGGAGTGAACCAGCAAAAACATCATGTTTCTACAGATACAACTGTGAAAGGGGTTTGTGAATTCATGCCATGCCCCATCCGGTCCCAGAGGGCATGCAGTGTTCTCCCTCACCATGGAGAAAAAAACATCACCAAGCCCCCAAATGGTGTTGTACAAGCATATGCTGAGGTTGCTTGTATTCCAAGTAAACAGGATGAGCTGGTGCTGGCCCAGGAGAAGGCCTTGGAAGCTCATTCATCAAAGGCAACACCACCAGTCAGGGCTGGGCTGTGCACGATCCTGGAGCTGTAGCACCAAGGCAGCATCTGATGTTATTTTTCTGCACTGGGTACTCAGAAGGTGCCCCAGCAGCATCTCCTGCCCTGCAGCACTCACAGCCACCGCAGCAGATTACAGAACACCTTAACACAGGGCTGTCCCCACTGCCACTTGTGCTTGATTGGAGTGGTGATTTCAGGCATTTTTTTGGATTCCTCACTCCAAAAAGAATGGCTTAAAATTTTCCCAGTGTGGTATGAGCTACCCCTGGCTTGCTGCAGAGGGTGATGGTGCTGGGTGCTGCAAAGGAGCCAG
This sequence comes from Heteronetta atricapilla, assembly GCA_011075105.1. Lineage (NCBI taxonomy): Eukaryota > Metazoa > Chordata > Aves > Anseriformes > Anatidae > Heteronetta > Heteronetta atricapilla. Next base: position 6,317,299 of record CM021756.1, on the reverse strand, counting down.
GTTGGCCCTGCTGCCATCACCCACCAAGGCAGCAACAGCCTGCCAGCACAGGTTTCTTTCTCATGGACAATCAAAGATACCAAAATGTCAAAGGTCTTCATTTTATTTTCTATCATAAATCCACAGAACTTAAAAATCAATCTTCTTTCTGAAATGTGGAATTTGTCTGGTGTGTCTGAATGACCAGAAAAAAATAAAATGTTTTCCAGAGCAAAGGGCATTTGTGCTGCCAGATGCAGGATCATCAGGTACCTCAGCAACAAACACCCTTCGAGGCAAACCATGGCTGCCTAGAGATTGAATTTAATGAGAATTTGTTTAGGTAGAGGATGTTTTAAGTCTCTGAGGACTGAAATCCAAAATGCCCTCCTTCACACCCCAAGCAATATCCCCTCTGCCCTGGGAAGGTGCCAGGACCAGTGGCTCCATTCAGAAAAGCTGGTGCCAGGTCACCCAGCCGAGGGCAGCAGTTGTGTTTCTGCCCCATGGCAAGCGCCAGAGGCTGGGGTGGCAGGGGCCCCACCCCAGGAAAGCTTGCCTAGGGGTCCAGGTCAATTCCAAGGACCCCAACAGATTTGGTTTCTTTGGCCCAAAACAAGAGTTCCTGGAAGCAGGAACAGAGTGGACAATGTGGTAAAAATAGTTCTTTCCTGAAACTGCATGTTTCTCTAAGCCTGTGAAAGCAGCTTTTGGAATAAAGGGAGAAATGGAAGATACAGGGATGCAAATCAATGGCACTTAATTGCGTGGTTTACCTGAACACAGCTGAGCATCACAAAGGGATATTGCACAATTGACACTCAGCGTGAGGATGCTGCACCCTAGCTGTGCCAAATTTCGTGGGGTTTATTGGTACTGATGTGCCTTGATTAAATTATATTTCTTTCTTGCTGTATTCTGCAGCAACCTGAACATTTCAATTTCTCAGGCAAGCTTGGATACGGAATGGAAGGAAGATGGCAGATTACTCTGACATCGGAGATGGCTCCACTGGGGAAAACTGCTTTTCATTTAAAACCTTGAGTTTGTAGGAAAAAAAAGGAAGCACTGAGAATTTAGAACAAAGCTGTGAGGAGCAATCTCCTCCAGGAGCTGATTACAAAGCATAACTCTGGTCTGTGGGCTGCCTGCTCATCTCCTGGAGTTCTCTGGGTTGCAAGGCTTGGAGCACATTGAGGTTAAACAGGAGATGTAAAGTGACTGAAGGACTGCAGCTGCTCAGCAGGCAGTAGCTACATGGAGGTCAGGGACTGCCTTTCTATTGCAAATTGATTGATACATTAATATGCATTTCTTTGTTCTCTTTTTCCTCTCCGTTGCATGGTCTCAAAACACATAAAAAATCTTGCTTTCCCACTGGGAGCTCACCCACCAGCCCCACAGCTGCTACCTGTGCTCCCTGGGTGCCTGGCAGGCTCCTGCCACCACCTCCATGCCCCAGGAGCAGCTCTCTGCCCCGGCTTCCCCCGCCACGTAGAGCCCTGTAACGGACCTGCTCCTCCTGCCCCAGCCAGTGGCTCAGTCATCTGAGATGCTCTGTGGCTCTAAAACAGCATTAAAATGTCTCCACACCTATTGCAAGCATGCAGCTTGGAGTGAGAGGTGCCAAGTGCTGCTGCTTGGCAAAGGGACAAGGAAGGAAGCAGGTCACTTTGGTGGGGTGAGAGTGATGAGCCAGGGCCCCTTGGAGCAGCCGGGACAAGGAGGCAGCCCTGCTGCACTGAGCTGTGCAGGCTCCTGGCCTCCGGTCCCCTCCACGGATGCCTGTCCTGGCGGCTTTGCCTCAGGGATTTAGTCAGACCTCACATTTTTTCTTGCTGGAGCAATTCCATGGAAAGTGCTAATCTTCACTTCACTTGCAAGAGCTAGTAGGCAATTTTGGAGAAATTCATTTAACTAAGATATTAGTGAGTCAATAATACAGTTCTGTATTTTATTAGAAACAGAAAAAAAAAGAAAAAAGAAAAAAAAAAAAAAGTTTGTTTTGACCCTACCTATGTAGCCACAACATCAATTTTCTACAACAATCAGTTACCATGGTTATATGTCCTTCCAGGGTGCCATATGCCTGCAGCAGAAAGGCACCATCTTGGCCCCAGCACTGGGGTGCTGTGCCACACGAGGGCAGCCACTTTGGCCCCCTGGGGTCCCAAGTCCCTGAGCACAGTCACGGGTGCTCACTGCACTGAGCAGGGCACCTGCCCCTGCCTGTTTCTCGGGCCCGGAGCTGCCATTCACCCAGCCTCAGCTGCAGGAGAGGGTCCAGAGGCAAACAGATGAGGAAAACCCTTCTGGGGGTCTTTGGAACTGGTCCATGACCCCCAGGCTGCAGCCGGTGCCAGAGCAAAGCACAGGGGAGGAAAACCCAAGCTCTCCTTTGCTACAGGAAGGACTACTGCATCCCTCAGCACTTTTGCCTTGGGAGAATGTATTGAGCAGAAAATTTGGATCTATTCCAGACAGGCTCTGGGAGCTGATTTTCAGAGAGCAGAGGAATTAAAGAACTGCTTAGATGAATAGCTGAGCTAGTATTTTTGTGTCCTCAGGAAACATCTTTCATAATAATAGAATTAGCAATAATAACACCCCAGAGAAGATCCCACTGAAATCATGTAGACTGCAGGATGCATGAAATCCTGAGGATGGTGCGAGCTGCCTGCGTGGGTCCTCCTTGTGTCAGCAATATCCTTGTTGACGGGAGACAAACCTTTTACTGTGAATCGGGAGCAATGCATGCAGCATAATCCAGACTTATCAAAGTACCGAGGTAACTGCAAATTCTGTTCATAACAGAAACTGTCCTGAAAATAATGAAACTTTGTATGTTGCAAACCACAGCTTCTCTGACAGGGCTGTGAGCTCTGAATCCAAAGATTTTGTTTTTAATCTTCTTGTCAAGAGGAAAGAATGGTACAGATGCCCCAGCACTAGGAAGGATGAGCAGAGCACAATTGCTTCCCTCCAGCAGACCTGTCTGCTCCGCAGTGAGCCCCATCTTTTTGCAGAATCCACTTCTTTAATGAAATCCCAGTTTCTGTCTCTCTGTCTCTGCCACATGTGAAGAGGAGAGTGCAGAGGGAACAAGAGCACCATGGTGAGGCTGGAGCTGGTGGTGGTGGGAGGCAGCTGGGTGCCGCAGAGGGCACAGCAGGAGCCACATCCACTGCTTGAGGAGGAAATGCAGGGCCAGGGGAGGTAGAGGCAAGCTGAACAGAGCCTCATCCCAGCATGCAGATCCCTGAATCTCTCATCATCATCATCTCCCCCAGGCAGAAGTGGCTGCAGATGAGGGGTCCCAGACGCATTGCTCAACAGACTGATGTGCCCCAGGCTGGATGGGGCAGCACAGGGCTCAGCGGGACAGTGGGCAAGGGTCAGCATCCCAGGAAAGCATCCCACAGCACCTTGTGGCTCCTGCCCCTGCAGCCCCCCCCCCCCCCCCCCGCTTATCCTCCCCATTACACCCGCTGCCCAGGGGCCCTTCTGTCCCCAAATCTGCAAGACTGCCTTGTATATCCCTAAGAGCACTGACTATGCAAAAAACAGAAGTAGTGCAGAGCTATGACTAAGCACACGCTTTAACCTTGCTTTAACCCTGCTGTTATTTGGAAGATCCTACTTTGAGAGGAAGGAGCCTGCCTCAGCCAGCCAGCACCGTCACCAACACCTGCCTGGGCACCAGAAGGTTCAGCTACAGCTCCAGCCCAGCCCACACCAGCATGAAGCCATAGGCCAGGGCTCTGCCTCTCTGCCACAAGGCTCTCAGCAAACAATACTGGCAAATTTGGTTTTGCTTATTCTATACTTCCACTGCAAAGCACAAAGGACCTTAAGCAAGCTGCTGCCATCTTCTTTCCTTCCTGACACTAAGATCCTCCCAAGCTCCTACATCCTCCCACTTCTGTGAAGTCCCGGACAGAGAGTGTTATTGCTTCCCAATTCATGTGTGACAAGTTAGACCTCAACCAGATGTTATGTGGGCAGAAATACCTATTTGAAGTTAAAAGCCTGTGATTATACTTGCCAACCAGGCATTAAGAAAGTATTAAATGGAGAAATTATTCTCCCCTTCTTGTTTCAATACAATAGTATCTTTACAATACGCTTGTTTAAGTTGCCTACTTTTAATTTAGTTTCCTAGGTTCTAATACTACATGAAAAATCATTTCGCTTTATCAACGGTTCTCATGAACTGGAAAAGAGCAAGAAAAAAAGCCAGCATCCTTGAGAATTAGACAAAGAGGAAAAAATAGCTGTGAGAGATCTTGCTTTCTCCTTCCTAGTGTTAACATAACTTCTCAATTTACTTTATCAGATTGACTTCCAAAGGGAAATATTTTTCAAGAGGAACAGAGATGAAAGGAGTTATTACTTACACAGATTCTTTTTTAAAGAGATAAAATATTTGGCAATTAAAGTATGAGAAACTGTAGACTCACAAGGAAAGCAGTGACTTCACCAGAAAAGGCATATTAACATATTTTCCACTAATCTCTCATTATAGAAAGCGATAACACTTCTGTGAAGCACTACCTCTGTGGAGGTGCTCTCTGCCCCCTGTGGAGCTGCGGCAGCTCTAGGTCAGGGACAAGGACCACAAGGCATTGTGCATGCTGCAGCCCATGGCCCAGAGAGCAGGGATACACAAGTGAGTCCCTGTTCTTGTGCTGGAGCCACCTTCATCAGCCAGCTGAGCCAAGGACACACTTAGAAAAAAAGCTTTAAAGAAAATCTGATAGGGGGAAAAGGCCTGGCCACAGTGGCTGTAGGTAAACCTGCCCAAGGGATGAACAGGAATACAACAGAGTCTCTGCCACTGGTAACTCTGAGTTCAAGAGTTCATCCTCCTAAATGCATGGTAGCTCAGAGCCAGTTGGTGCATGGCAGTGGCCTGGGTGGTTCTGAAGTCTGGGCTGCGCAGAGTGACAAAGGATCAGTCACACAAGCTAAGGAAAACCCTGTTCCCAATAGGGGCAGGGAGCTTATGGAAGCTCTGGGAGGGAGAGGCACAGAGGATGTGAGCAGTGCCAGTAAAGGGCTGGGGCAGAGCTGCACCTGGCAGCAGAAACACCCACCCCCTCCCCCCCAGGGGCAGAGATGCAGGTGGGGGGTAATTAATGTTAATCAGGGCACCCAGTGTCCTGCAAGCCCCATTACCTGTGGCACAACCTTTGCTTCTTCTTAATGATGTTGATAAATATTTAAGTGAGAAAAAGAGAAATCAATAAAACCTAGCAGGAGGTGAACTCTGGCCTTTATGTCTTTCTTCCTGGTGAGGGCAGCCGCAGGCTAGGGGCTTGGGGCTTGCTCAGCCCTCTGGCCACAGCAGATGCTGCACAGGAGCAGCCGTGCTTTGCCCGAGCTCCCTTCAGCCAGCTCAGAGTGGAACCACTTTTACAGATCAAACAAAATTTTTGTCTAAGGGTTTGTCAGCAAATGCAGATAACGCTGTTCTGCTTTACAGGGTTATTCTGAGGATTAATTTGTTGATGTTTCTTGAAGTACTTTGAAGATGTGCAGTGCTAGATAAGTACTGCATTTTATAAGCCGATCAGACACTGCAGTTATTTTTTTGTTTTGCCTCATTCCCAAAATGTTTGTACAAAACAAGTTCCACATAAGCATGGTGATACTGTAGGCGATGGCAGGCAGTGTTTGTCATGTCTGCACTTTACAGGGTGGCAGCAGGTGGCCCTCCCACCCCAAAAGCTGTCATTTCCCGTGCTAGTAAATGCTTCCCAAGTGTCCCTGCTTTCCCATGTCATGGTATCCTGGCCTGCTAGGTGCACCCAGATGGTTCAGGCCATGGCTGTCACCCAGCAGTGCTCGGGATGCACCAAGACCGTGGTCGCTGCCTGGGGGCTGCAAGCCTGGGTAAAGCTGCAGCCGGAGGGGCTGCGTCTGCGGCACTGCCACAAGGGAGTGGAGAGTTTGACTCTTGTTTCATGAGCAGTTTTCTGTGAGTAAATCACAGGTTCTCAGCTCTCACGGAAGAGCCACGTTTGTCACTGTGGGCAGGCTGGCCTTCCTGTCTGCTCCCCAGGGCTCCAGAGAGGAGCTCTGTGCAACACAGGCCAGCCACCAGCATCTGTGGCAGTGACCATCAGATTTTGCAGGAATGCTGCTTCAGGTTAGATGTTTTCTGGTGTAGAATCATTGCTGCCCCACCAGTTTTAATTCAAGCTAGAGAAATCATTGCCATAATTATTTACAACTGTGCAATTTCTGAAAGTTGTATTTCTGTTACTGTAGTTATTGATCTTGAAGAGGGCTATAAATTAACTTGACAGTTCAAATCATTCTTCTCACTTGGATTATTTCTCTGATTGATTTGCACTGTGTTGAACTTTCAGCACCATCCAATTACAATCATTCAAAGTGTGTGTTTAAACATTTTTCTTGTGCAATCAATATAATTATAATACAAATCTTGAAGCAAGTATCGAGTCACCTCCAAGCTGCAGGATAGCATCCCTCGAGGCAGGCCCGGCTTTTCAGCAGCACAGGGACGGTGTGGTGGTGCTGTGGCTCAGTGGGGCTCGTGCCCCTTGGCACCATGGCCACAGCCCCCAAAGCCCCCTGGACGTGCTGCAGCCATGCTCCCCATCACCTCCATGGGGTGCCTGGGCAGCCCTGCGCCACACCAGCAGGAGGAATCCTCACCTGTCCACGTAAGCTCACAGCTTCATATACTGAGTGTTTGTACCCAAACCTGATTTCTAATGTGAAAAAGCATGCTTAATGACACACAAACACCTCGTAATTCAGCCTCTGTGTTCTCAGGCATCTGGAGCAACTGTGATAGGAATATATCATGGAACATCTGGTTTTCTGGATGACCTCTGGCATCTCTGGGCCTGCATTGCCCAGGGGTGAGGTGCGAGTGGAAGCATATGGGGTAGTTCCTGCTGGGTGATGTGGCAGGGACTGGTGGGACATGGCATAGTGGCACTCAATGCTGCCACCAGCTGTGAGTGGCCAAGGCCAAGACTCATTTTGTGCCCAGGGCCCTCCTGGTGCTGTGCTCATGTCTGTGCCCAGCACATGCCTGCTGCAGCCCCCAGCCCCCCCCCAGTCAGAGATGGGGGGACTTCAGGCCTGACAGAGCCAGAGCTGTCGCCCAAGGGACTCCAGCACCAGCCCGTCTCCTCTGGAGCCATGCAGGTTTCATCACCACAGAGAGGGGATGGGAAGAGGCCTGGGGGACTGAGGGCCATAGGTATGGGTTTTGTGATAACCCTGTGACTGAAGAGGGAAGACAACTGTGCTTCGTTAGACATAAAGTGGGAAAATTAGCAACATCTGATGACCGCTGGCTAGGATGCCTCACCAACACATGAAGAAAATCTCCAGTTATCCTCTCAGATTAAGGGATATTGCTGTTTGCTCACAGTTTCATACATACAGAACAGGCAGGCCCTGGCCTGGCTCAGAGGTGCCAAAGCCCCAGCCTAATGCCCTGCCTGACTCCCAGGCCCCCTGCCCAACCCCCCCCCCCCCCCAAGCAGCAGCCATACTCACTGCCCTGGCCAGCCCTGCACGGACACCCCACTCTTGGGAACAGCCCTTCAGGGTGACCAGGGCAGTGTGGAGCTCATTGCTCTGGAGCCCAGCCCCAGCACCCCATGCTCCCCCCAGGCAGGTGGCTGCAGTGAGCTGCATAGCATTTATTCAATGTATCACAGAGAAGAAAGCCTTGTCAAATTAGTCCAGGTTTCTTCAGAGAGGTCATAAGGCAGGGACACCCCATGCTGGCAGGTGCAGGGAGGCCTGGGGCAGGGGTCCAGCATTTCACCATTTCACAGTGATGGGATACAGGGCAGAGGTGCCTCCCCATGCCAGGGCTGGAGGTGCTACCACAGGGCAGGAGGGGCAGAGCCACGCTCACTGGGGCAGGGTTGCCAGAAGTGTGGGGGCGCCCTGCTGTGGCCCCTCAGACCTCCAGCTTCTTCTTCATCTCCATGCGGTAGATGATCTGGTAGCCGTCATCCCAAGCATAGATCTGCCTCTCCCGGGGGCTGTACTTCATACTGGAGTGGGAGCCGTAGCGCTTGGGGAAGTAGACGAGGGAGGCATCCTCAGCGGCCAGCGTCCCACTGACATCAAAGACACACTGCACACGGGAGCGGCTGGGCAGACGGGTGTTGTAGGCCACGTGCAGCGCCCCACACACCACAAAGGCACCCTCAGCATTCTCCCGTGGGCATGGCGTGTCCCACATCTGCTCGATATCCAGCGAGGTGGGGTCCAGCTTTGCCAGGCATATGTTCTTCTCATTCTCCTTGGTGGCGTAGATGGCCCAGAGACCCTCCTCATCTGCTGCCATCTCAATGTAAGTGAAGGGGGAGAGCCCGAAGACAGGTATCTGCTCCTCAGCCGGGAACACCGAGCTGTCCACCACTGTCTTGTTGGCCAAGTTGAACTTGATCACCTGGAAGGGGCCCTGCTGGCGGATGTAGTAGAGGTGCCCGTCATAGACAAGATGCCCAGTGCCCACCCAGGGGTAGGGCAGCTTGATGCGGGCAGCCTTGCGGGTGGCAGAGAAGAGGGTGAATTCCCGCATGCGGGGGAAGACATACACTGTGTCATTGGCAGTGCCATCGAAGACGTAGATCTTCTCAGAGTTTCCTGCAGCATCCTTGGTCCAGAGACCTGAGGTGCTGCCAAAACGCTTCAGGATCTTCATGGCTCTGACGCTCGCAATGGTGTCGCTGCAATCTGCAAGAGTTAAGCAGCTGTGAAAGCCTGAAAGCCACTTGGCCCTGCAGCCAGGGATTTTCCCGCCTCATGGTGGGGTCACCCTGTGCTCAATGCACATAGGTCTTGGTGTGTCCCACCCCAGTCCCCAGGCAACTCCTTTGCAAACTTGCTGCAGAGGCTGCAGTGCCATCCCCACTGGCACCAATAAGCCCCATTCTGTTCCTGTGCATCAGGCTAGGGAAGCCACCCCCAGCCCAGCCCAGCTTGGGAGATACCCAAGGCTCTGGCCTGGGCCCTGGATGCAGCTCCCAGGCAGCTGCAGGTGTGCAGGGTTTTGTGCACAGACCCTGCTGGGGAGTCAGTGCCACGACGTGACCGAGCCTGGGGCAACCCTGCACCCGGGGCTACCTCACTGAGGAGCCATAGCAGGCTCTCACCAGTCAGCTTCGTGTACTTCTCGTTCTTCCTCTGCATAGCTGTGGCCACCTGCTTCTCCATCAGTGTTTCGTCCACCTCCACGCAGGGCGGCGCGGGGTTCTGCGTCTCCAGGTAGTCCACCTCGCGCTCCAGGCGGTCCACGCGCACTGCTGCGCCCTCTGCCTCTGACCGCAGCGCCTCCCGCTCCTTCTCGGCAGTCTCCAGCATCCCCAGCACCTGGTTCTTGAAGTCTCGCAGCTCCGTGGAATAGCGGCTGCTCTGGTCGTGCCACTGCGAGATCCGCTCCTGGGGCGGCCGAGGGGACACCGGGGGCTCGGTGCGGCACGGCCCACGCGTGGCAGCCGTCCCGTCGCTGGCGCCCGACGGCGGGAGCCCCCGCACCCCCCCGGCGCTCGCGGCCTGGGCCCCGGCCCGCCGCCGCCCCCCGCCCCCCCCCCCCCCCCCCCCCCCCCCCCCCGTTTCCGCACAGTTCCCCGCACCGCGCCGCGCGGAGGCCCCCCGCCGGCTCCGCCCCCGTCCCCGCTCCTCCTCGCCCCGGGCCCGCTCCCGGCCCCGCCAGCCGCGGGGGAAGCGGCGCGCGGAGCCCCGCTCCGTACCTCGAGCAGGGCGAGGCGCCGCTCCACGTACTCCATGAACTGCTGCTGCTGGGCGCGCGGGGCCGCGGCGAGGAGCGGCAACAGCAGCAGGCAGCAGCGCCAGGGCCCCATGGCCGTCGGAGAGTGCGGCCGGCGCTGCCTCCACCTCAGCGCTCAGGAATGCTCTGGCCTCTCGCGGCCCTGATCGAATCCAGATGGGGAGCGGGGAGGGGAGGCTGCGCCCTCGCCGCGAGATCGGCCTCGGGCGCCTTAACCCCTTCGCACCCCGCCGGGACAGGACTCGGCCCCCAGCCCGGGGCCGCCGCAAAGCCCCGCGCGCGGCCGAGGTGCCCGCAGCAGCAGCCAGCGCCAGGCCGCGCACCGCCCCCGCCGAACCGGGAGCCCCCCGGGGGCCCGGCCAAGGCTCTGCGGGGCGCTGCCGTTCCGCGGTGCCGAGCACGGTGCGCGCCTGCCCCCTGCTGCAGCTCGCCGAGGGGCCGCGGACCGGGGCGCGCCGCTGCTCGGCCCTTCGGTGCTCGAGGGCCGCTGGGCAAGACGGCTCCCAGAACCGCGGGGACCCCCACGGCTGCGCTCCCGAGAGCCGGCGAGCGGCGGCGGGCAGAGAGGCCTTGGGCAGGCGCCGCCCGGCGGGGCGGAGGCCCCACCGCGGTGGAAAGGCCAGTGCCCGTCCCAGCCCCCTGGGGGGCCTTCCTGGGCCTCCGGACATCGAGCGAGGTGAGAAGGGAGAGATCGGCTCCGGGCCGCCCGGCAGCATCTGGCACGCGGGACTGGGCCCAGCGGGGGGAGGGGCTCCCAGAGCGCTCGGAGCACCGCGGCTGGACGGGCCAAGTCAACCACGGTTACGGGCATACACCGAGGCGATGGGAAAAGCTTCCTTCGCACGTGAGTCAGCCCTGAGCGTTGCTTGGCGCGGGGCGAGGCCGGCCCTGCACAAGCGTACTAAGGTTTTGACAGTGCTTGTGCCCCCCCCTCGGGACCATCCTGCCACGGTGAGCAGCAACCAGGTGTGAACTAGCGCTCCCATTTCATCCCAGATAAGGCAAAAACGTTTTCTATCCACTTCTCTATTAAAGTGACCAAATGAATAGAGTACAGAAAATTAACCCTTTTTATTGATGCATTGCAATTGTTCTACATTTTTACCATATTATGTAGAAAATACTTAAAATACAAGCTACTTTGTAAAACCAAAGACAAACATTGAATCCAAAGATAAACTATGTTTTCACAATGGACCCTTTCCCCATATAGTTAGTATTAAATTTTTAAATATCTATTTCTTTTGTTAAAATGATTTTTACATACCCCCTAAGTACATCAGCAATACAAACATAGATCAGTAATTCAGAAACTACCTGTATCTAGCGGCCTGTAAAAAGGAAGAGCACAACCATAAAAGAAAGTTAAATTTTACACAGTAACTAGCATATCAAATACATTTAATAAAGTAGGAATTCCATTGCAATATCAAGGATTCAAGCAGAAATACTAACATTACATATAATGTACTGCTACATGTAGTGAGATAGATATATTTCAAGCTGAATCTGAAATCACACATTATATAAAGTTTAGCAACAAACAACCATGTGGACATGCGGCACCATTCAGAAGTTTAAATAAAATAAAAAGAAAGCAGGGCTGTGCCAATCCTGTCATTTAGAAGCAATTTAGTTTCATGTACTAAAAGAAATTGCAAAGTCAGAGGTTAATTACTGCATCCTATCAACTAGGTGCTAAGCAGGAAAGCTTCAGACATTGCCTCTGCAGTGGCTATCACAGCTGTGAATACAGGTCAGGAATAACTCTGATTTAACGACAGTTCATGGATCACATGAATGAATCTAGATGGGACTGTGGTTACCAAATATCCAAAAGGTGAACCCCAAACTATTTCAGAAAAATAGTAATTAAGGAGTATTCCAATTTCTACCCAGAGAGAGCGTATTTCTTTACAAAATGCATAGCAACTCTGAAAATGAGGACAGTTGATTATTTAAACTAATCTGAAAGCTGTATATGCATGGGAAGAAGGGACGTGTCTCCTTAGAGCCAACTACAATATACTCACATTGGGTAACACATAACAGGGGCCAGACTGAGGTCTGCCACACTTGTGAAGCCAGTGTGCCGAGGTGAAAACCTGGTCCTGCTAGGGTGGCTTTTTTTTGGTTGGTTGGTTTATGCTGCGTTTCACAGAGGAATTTCAGGGATATCAACAACATGTTGGAAATAGAGAATGATTCAATTTCCCCATGTCGTTTCCATCTTGTCCTCTTTGTTCCAATACTTTTGGAAACTTGGACAGTGCAAGAGATGATACTGTGCTTTGTGAGTACATTTGATTGAGTTTAATGATCATTTTAAACTGCCTTTTTTTTTGGTGGAAAGTGGGGGCAGAGGAGTGGGAAGGTTCTTCACATTTTTAGCACGTTGTGCTAGTGGTCTTTTTTCCTGTTACAAGTGCATACAAAACACTTTACTAGTTGTGAAACAGGCCATGAAGTTTTCCTGAAACACAGGAATTGGAACTTTTTTTGCCTTTTGATGGAAAGGCACAACTCTGTACCCAAGAGGGAAGTATTGAAAACAAACAATGTAATATGGAAAAAGGAAAATGCTTAACAACAAAGAGCATTGTTTACATCAATGATGAAAAATAGCAAGATCAGTTGGTTATCCTCACTTTTACAGAAGTGCTGTGACTAGAAATACACTGAACAACAATGTCACTAATGCTACTGTCCAGTTCAGAAGTCCTTGATCCCTCTATTGAAGGAGATGCCAAACCTTTAACGGTTCATCAATTTCAGGTCAGTCCAGACTTTCTTCTATCAGTAAAAATACAGAATTTCAGAAATTAATTTTGCCCTTTTCACATACCGGTCAGAGCACTGGCCTGTTTTCCACGGGGACGGAACATGAACTGGGATTCAAGGTTACCAAAACCTCTTATTGCTGCAGTAATACTACCGCTCAAGTGAGTTTATTATCCATTTGGACAAGATATTTAAGTCTATATACTGAAGATGAGAAATAATTCCTAGTACAAGGGACCCAAGAAAACAGTGTAGTTTAAAAACTCCACTGATTATGAAAACTGAGTATTTCCTCTGCACACTAACTAGGCATACAGCTGACAAACCTTCCCAACAATTCCACATTAGCAGTAGCTTTATAAAACTTTAATGGTATTATGTGCTTTACAGCAGGCTCTCTTTGGTATAAATATTCTATCACCAAGCTAGCAATATTTTACAAGAAATGTCTGCTATTAACGTGGGGGAAGGTAACACCATACTAATCTAATAAAAAGTGATTGCACGTATTTAATCACTTCTGCAATATTAGACTAAACATTCCAATGCATTCCCAGCACTACCCTATTCGAAATGCACTGACAGACATCTAACAGTACACGTGCCATTTCAACAAAAAGCTTTAAGGGAACATCGCTTCACTCCAAACAAAAACATAGCTTTTTATGATAGCATTAAAACCAAGAACAATGCACCTAAGCAACATACTGCTGTTCTTGCTGTGATAAGCTTAGTGAATTGCTTCAGTTCGACGGGGGCTTGCTGGTCCCTCATAAGGCAAGCTCACTGTAAACTCTATTCACACTACATCATCATTTAAGGCACTACAATAAGGGGACACACCAAACAACTCTTCATCACACATACCTGTGCAAAACAAATCAGAAGGTATCCTTTTCTCTCATGAAGCTCTACTCCTCTCTCAGTGCTACAGTGATGAGCTCTAACCATTGCATTATATCACATACATTCCAACATGAATCAATTCATTTTGGTTTAAATACAAAGGATACATCAACTCCATCCCCAGGAACGTTTAAGAATTAGACAAACACTAAGTACAGAGTTCAAGTATAATCACTACACATTTTGATTACAAAGACAGAACATTAGGGGTTAGCAGGAAATTTTGCTTGTTATATTTTTCTAATCAATATGTACATATTTCATTTTATGTAAAATATTAAAACACCACCAATACAAAACTTCTAAAATAGTTTTAAATTCAGTAATAAACTTTAAAATCTGGATTTTTTTTCTTTTTTTCTTTTTTTTCTTTTTTTTTCTCAATTCCTACATGCATGTACTGTATACAAGTCTTATTAAGAGCGCTTTAAAGTAGCTGTTGACATATCCAGGAGGATACGCTCACAGGAGTATAAAAAGCTGTACACATCAATACAGTGATGTTTCATTGTATTTTAAATTGTTCAACTCCCTCCTAAATGAATCGTGTAAAGAAAAATATTAAGAAAAACAGAACAAAAAAAGTCCTGTGCTTCTGTGAAGGAATCCAGCTCCGTTTTAGGGACAGCATCTAATATGCTGCAGAAGCCAAATTTTAGAGCAATGTGGCACTATTAATTCTCAACTGAAGACTACAACATCCTGGCAACGATCTTGAGCTCTGTTACACAGTGAGATCTTGAATAAAGTTCAAAAAACTTAAGAGTTCTTCAATGAATGCAATAAGAAATTGACTATGCTGTGGAAATGTGTAATTTTTAAGAAAAAACAGATTTCAGGGTTTATGTTGATTCCTGAATATATAATGTTGCTAGTACAAGGCAGCTGTCTCTATCAGTCCTTAATTTTTTTTTAAAAAAAAACATAAGTAAACACAAGACTTTGACAGTAACATATATGGAGATGTAATGGCTTTTACAGAGCCAGCAATTTGTTAGAGACAAATTAAAATAGAAAACGAAAATTAAAACACTAAAATTGATTTTAAAACTGTCATAGCAACACAACGAGATAAATGTGCATTACATTTTTAGTGGCAATATGGATTTGTGCAAGCTGCTGAAAAAATAATCTGCTAGTCTTTTTGTTTAAATTATGCAAGTTAAAAAATCATCAGGATCTATCTTCTAAGACACTGATTTTCCTTCTCCTTCTCATTAGCATAACAGAACAATTTTAAATAAATGTGACCATGAACTTTTTAAAAGCATCTATAAAAAGTAAGTAAAACTTTAAGAACTTAATTAGTGACCCTCGTACTGGTAACAAAGCATGCTGCTCAATTAGTGACTGAACTCACTAGAGACATTTTTGAACAACATACCAGCAGAGAAGGGAGAAACAAAAGCCAGGCAGTCATTACCAGGTAAAGATTCACCTGAAATCCTTCTCCAATCTCTCAGGCCTATTACAGGACAGTGTTCTACTAGGAACTACAAGTATGAGTACTGGTTGATCTTTGTAGGGCTCAGCGGATATCCAGTGTAAATAGCAGATCCTCTGGAAGCACCAATATAGGACTGGGGAGCAAACTGGTGTTGGTACTGGGCAGGTGGAACATTTGCAGAAGTCAGCAGACTTGGACCAACACTCACAGGGACCTGGTGGACAAGTGTGCTAGGGTGGGCAGCGTATTGGGTGTGCCGTGAAGAGCCCTGAGGGGAGAACAGATGGGCGATGGAGGTGGTGGAGCCCAGTGGTGCAGCAGTGGTTGGAGCGTAAGTGTACATATGTGGCTGGCTAGACAGGTGTGCATTTGCAGTTGCTGCTGCCAGGTGGGGATGCACGGGGCTGCTGTGTTGAAACGTGTAGGGAGCCTGAGAAATAGTTGACGTGAGGGGTGCCACATAAGCTTGTTGCCTACGTGGACCTGCATTTCCACTTCTCTCCTGTGAAGCCAGCACTGTTGTTTGCTGGTTCTGCACGGAAAAAAAGTAAACAAAGTTAGCGGATATCCTCAGGGAGCAAGAAAGGGTTCAGCCAGAGCCTCCCAGTCAACATCTGGGTTCTAGCTGCAGGACTGACATTTCTGTCAGAAACTCCCTTCCCACCCGTGATACCCTTTTGATAATTTGACAAGGGTTATTGCAGTTCCACTAAAACCAAGGTCACTTTTCCTCCACAGTGAGACCAAACTGCCACACCTGGGGTACCACAGTACTTGACTGTACAAATGCAGACAGGCTCTAAGACTGACCCAGCCTATTAACTCTTCCTCAAGGTGCTGTTCTGCACCTCAGTAAGAGACGCAGCAGGGCTGTCCCATTTTACAACAACAAAGCCTGTCTTGTCCCCATGCCAGAAATGGACTAGAGATGTATTGCTTCCTCTCTTCCAAAAGGCTACAGCAGCTTGACTCAAACATCAAAAGTAGTAACACAAATTCAAGTAAAACCAGGCTCTAAGGTTTCAAGGGAAGTCAAGTGCTAATTGTTAGTTTGAGAGACAAGGTTCAAACTTAATCTCCTGGTCAGGGCTTCATGAGATCTAGAAAAAGGTAAAGAACAGAAGATTACCCTCTTCTCATACTGTTTAGTGCCTTAAACGCTACTCAAATTCAACAGCTGGATCCTGGTGTCCCTCTCCCACCTGAGCAGAAAGATTCACTCACTGAAAAAGAGATGTGACGGAGTACAAACAAAGAATACAGGCACAACTATGTTTCCTTCTCCTGTGCTCTGGTACAGCAGCAAATTCTTTGGCCCAATAAACTTCACCTATACTTCCCATGAAGTTTACCCTACCCTGCACAGTCACAGAACAGAATCATCTTCAACAATGTAATGAGGTAGCAGCTGTGAATCCTCTTGCAGAGGAGTCACTCTTTCTGACCATATTGTATATTGTTTCTAAAGCAACTGACTGCATCATGTTCAAAGGTCAGCAGAAGTCACACAGTGATTACCTGGCTGAGATTGAGAGGCTGCACACCATTTGTTACCACACGATGTGATCGATACCCAGTAGGTGTTATGCAGCATCCTGATGACTGCCCGCTCACAGAGGCCACTGGCTTGGTCTTACTGGTGCCGCTCAGGATGCCTGAAAGATTTCAACAGCTTAATCCCTTCTTCCCCCTCACACTCCACACACTGTGATAACCAGCTTAGGTAACTGAAGAACACATAGAAGCTACTTCCATAACAGAGCCATTTCTTCAATTATAATTTAAAATTTGATGGTACAAGAAATCATTGGGAACTTTTACAGATCTTTCTAGGTGTAGCCAAATATAGATGAAAGGTAAATGTATCAAACTAAAAACAGACTGAAGCTTGCATTCTCAAAACAGCTATTCATCAGCTATGAAACTTCAAGCTGCTGAAGACCTAATGCAGACAATTCAAAATTGTGAGGACTAAGCTGTCAGGGATGAGACAGCATCTGAGTCTTGGCAAAAATTACTGAGCACAGCAACCTATGAGAGCTACCTACCTGAAGATTGGGTAGCTACGATGCAGTCATTGAGCTGTGTTTTCAATGGTGGTACAATGATAGTACGGGAGTTGGAGCTGTCAGATGCTCCTCTGCTTGGCAGCTCCAGGGTACCGCCTGTACTCCTGAGAGAAGAAAGTGGGTCTGTGGCATAGGGGCTGTTCAGGGAGGAGTCGGAATCAGGGGAGTCATTAACAGTAACGTAGCTGATGACATTGGATCTCTGCTTCATACCCAAACTGCAGGGAAAAAAAAAAAAGAACAAGAAACATTTTAGCTTTTCCCACAAGACATCTCCCTCACAGACCTCATTCATACCCTCCTCCTAGTCAAGTGTGCTTCTGGCTAATTAAAGAGACAAATAATACAGTAGACATGATGCAACCTTTTCAGTCAGTGCAGTGGCTCTTAGGCTAGACATGGCTTTGTGTGTAGTATTTCCCACTCTCCCCGATACTTGGGCTCACGTGATTTCTCCTGAGTACTGGACTGCTAAATGAACTTCCTACCTGGCAGGTTTGTATTTGCTGTCTTCTTCCTCATCAGTGTCACTACGAATGGTGATGACGCTGACAGGTGGGCTTGGAGTGTCTGGGATCACAATGGGCTGGTGCTGCTCCTGCACTGGGATGAGCACGTTGGAGGAGGAGGAGGTGGAGCGCAGAGGACTGCTCCCAATGAGCGAGTAGACTTGAGTAGGCACAGTCTCTAGAGTCGTGCTGGGCCTAAAGGAAAACCAAAGCAGTATTCATCTGTGTCAGCAGGCCAGGACAAATCAGCACCAGCACTGAAAACAGCTAGGCTTCAGCAGGCTGGAGCACACATACAAAAAGAAATGTCTTGAAATACATAGAGAACCTCAGTGCATACAGTCATATAGAAAAATGCCATGGAACGTGTCCCAGAATTTATTTAGCAATGCTCTGAGCAGGACTGATCCAGATGAGCACTGTCAGAAACCTACCACCTCTTGTCAGTCAGATGTAGTTCTGTCAGTTGTATTGTCATGACACCAACACATCCTGAATGCATAAAAGCCCCCTTTGACCAGTACAGTAAAGCGCTTGGTGAACCATCATCCTTACAATGGCATTGGAAGTAAGATCACTTAAATCAGTGACTGTAGAACAAAGGCCTTATGCAAGACACATTTAAAAGCAACTGTAGCACAAACATTACATAGACAATAACTCTGTAATCATAAGAACAGTTTTTCCACACCATAAAAGAGACCTCCACAACACACCCACAGTATCTTCAGTGGTAGGAGATGAAGCCTTACTTGGCTGCACTTGGCGCTGGCTGCTTGTTCTTCTTCGCTGGAACATTGCTGTTTTGCTGCTGCCTAACAACGTGAGCAACCCCAACATTCAGAGGCTGTGCTGTAGCTAACGTCACATGGTTGGTCAGTAGTGATGGCTGTTGCATGAGAGTGCTATACTGATTTCCGTGCGAATGTGCATTCCTAAGGCAAAGAAAAAAAAAAAGACCCAAATCCCATGACAGCACCGCAGGCACTGCAGCATAGGCACAGCTGCACTGAGCTCCTGCATGGAATTGAAGGGGAGGGTGACATTCTGTGCAGTGCAGGTAGTACTGCAATAGCACGTATTTTCATTGGGCATAGAACTGGACCCTGTGTAACCCCTACCTCCAGTCAGCTAATTGCTGGCCACCACCAATCGTCTCTGGAATCACAGCTGCTGGCTGAACAGAGTTGTGCAAAGCAACCCCTGGGAGCTGCTGCCAAGTGGAAGGAAGCAGTATCTGCTGGGTTCCCCCAGGCCAGGCCTGCTGCAAAACAACAAACAGATACACAAGTTTACTAGATCTCAGTTCCTACAGAGAGAGAGAGAGAGAGAGAGAGAGACTTGTTCCAAGCAATAAATGCATTCATGTAGATTGTTAACTTGCAGAGATAAAGGCACATCATTGCACTTTCTCCAAAGGTCTCAGAACAGCAAGAGAACACAAAAAACAGAGAAACAAGCTTCTCCTGACACCTTGCTAACCTTTTGTATCCGAGACGTCACCTGGGAAAAAGTCATACTGCAGAATGCAGACAGATACTATGCTGCTGCTGGATGCAGCAAAAGTGTTCAGGACTGTTTTGCATGTAAGCTTATGCACCCTGCTCTGCTGGAGAATTCCAAAATGTGAAGCCAATTTGGTCCTTTCTGTTTTTCTGGATTACAGGTCTCACATTGAGATAGCTGAGATAACGTTATCATCAAGGAAATGTACCCCACCTCAAAGCCACAGTGAGGGGAAAAATTACTTACATGGGAGATAAATGAAGATATTTTCAATTTGTTAAAATTATTAACATTCCTGTTCAAATTGACAAAAGACAATTTTCTGGAAAAAAAAACACTAAATTCTGCAGTACAATATTCCCATGATTTTGAAAATACATGCCTCTTTATTGCAGACTGAACTGCAAAAATATAAAAACCTGCTATTTTAAACAAAATATTTCTGCAAGTAACAGATCCACGTAAAAATACTGGTTCCAAACAAGAAGCCTTCAAAGCAGAGAACTGCTAAAACCTCTGCCAACATAAGCGGAATAATAACAACAATAATATTGAAAAAAATAAAGAGAAACGTGTTAAAAGTCACACCATGCGTCTTTCCAAAAGCCAACACCTGCACAAGACAAAGCAGAGAGTTTAATACAGCAAGATATTTAAATTCCCAACGAGAGGCAGAAATCGGGCCTTCCAAGCGACGAACTGTTTTGACAGAGGAAGGACAAAAATATGCAAAGCTTAGCAAATGGCTAATGCAAACTCAGGGGAAGCAGCAGGGGAGAAGTGTCGGAAGCACTAAAGGTGAGCAAATTCACGCCAAAGGCTCCCAGAATCCAAACAGAAATAGTAAGTTCTCCAGAGAAACTCAGAATCCAGGCTCATAGTTTGGAGACAACTGGCTCTGATCTCCCATTGCTGTACAGGGGAGCTGAATGTCAAGTCCGCTGTACATGCACAGAAGAACAGATTTAATTTGCCTGTTGAATCAAAAGTCCAAGTACACTTTTGAAAACATCACTAATATCTCACTTGTGTCCCAAGCTCTGCTACAGTCACCCCTTGCCATTTTCAGAGCCTAGATTGCAGCCTTTCAGCAGTCAAAATTCAAGAGGAGGAAAGGAGATACATCCCTGGAGCTGTCTTAGCTCAGAGCTGTGACCCAGGAGAACCCCACTCTCCTGCCTTCCCATCCTCAGAAATAGGGAGTGGTTAACTTGGTTCAGAAGAACTCAAATGAGTAGGTTTCAATTTCAGTACAGGTATGGCTCGAGCAAATTCCGCTTCAGGAGAGGTCTCCGTCTTGGAAGAAAATGACACTCAAACTACCACTAAAGCCACAAGAAACAACATGGTTCACAGAAGAAATGGAATGTGCTTTGAAAGACACGTGAAGATACCAGCACTTAAGTGTACTGCAATGTTTTCATAAGCTTCACTGATCTGATTCTGGAGTTTTACAATGACTTCTCTGTGGCACTTGCAAAGTTGTTCTGATGCAGGTGCCAAATTAATACTAAGAGGACAATTTTGAAAACATGTACTTTCTAAAGGTGTATTTACTTCCTTCTCCCATCATTTTTTTCCAATTGTTCCAAATATCCTACAAGCTAGCTTACTGGGCATTTTAAATACTAACGCTCACCTTTAATTTCAAACAAGAAACACATTCGAACTGAAAGTATCTTTGAAGAACAGTATCTTTTTCTAGATGAAGCAAGCTACCTGTGATTGGCTACAAGTAACAAAAGGCCAGAAAACTGTCAGTGTTGAACAAAGGTTAAGAGAAATCAACTGCTAAAGCAATACACTAGAGAATTTGCTATCATTAGAGGTTTTAGCCTGTGCTTAATGACCTGAAACATTTCTACATGAAAAGCAGCTTTTCAAGCGTTGAAAACAAAAGTAGGTAGCTAACTTGCCAAGTAGTTCAAATTCTGGCCATCCAGGTACCTGTAGCAGAGTCAAGCTAAAGTCTGATTCCTTTGTATTCAAAAATCCAAAGGTAAAGATAGGATAGTAAGCAAAGAATGAGAACAATTATATTTCTTCTATAGCCTAGCTTAGAAGAGCTTTACGCTACTAGGCTAGTAAAGAGTAATAGTCAATGGATCTGGATTCTTTACAGAGCCACACTAAACATCAGAGTCAGACAGTGCTTCAGCAATGTTGGGGAGGAAAACAACAAGACATTAAGATGTAGCGAGAACACAGCCACAAGATGGCACATGCTTCCATGCCCTCTGCAAGTCTAAGTTAAAACAAAAACTCAGTTAGTGAACACAATCAAGGGAGGCAATTACCAGTACTGCAGCCGTCTGTTCTACTAGCGCTGGCCGGCCGGCTGCGCAGTTCAGAGTAAAGGGAACCGCATACTGCGGCGTGATGGTGGCTACTTGAGGATGAAGAGTTGCTACCATTAGTGGTGTACAGCTTCCCTGAAATGTAGATCAGGCAGTGAGTGAAACAAACGTACTGAGGCAGGATAAGTGGGTTCAGCAATAGGGCCAGAAAAGGTTTCACCTCACTGGCATTTTATGGTGCTTGCGTAGATTCCAGAGTTGTAATGGATGCAGTGAAACCAACACTCTGACCCTCTAGGCATGTTCCACTATGCAATTATATGTCCCTGAGGGGAACATAAGGAATGGGGAATTTGGGAACAGGATCTCTCTGATGACATAACTGAGAAGTAAATATGAGATAGTGTTCAGCTACTGTTATATTTTACCAGGTCCAGGAGAGCAAGTTACACTGGCTCTTAAATACACTACACTAAGCCTTAACAAACTGCACCCCCTAGAAGGGCACAGTATTTAATATCGTACCTCCAAATTCACATACAGTACTCCTGGAAAAACTAAAGCATTTGTTAAAAGGCACCACAGGTCTTTTTGTACCATTAAAGAACAGTTATTTGTAATGAAACTACCAAGAAACTACCAATATTAGTCTCCAAAACATCTAATTAAAACTATATTCGTAGTCTACAATTTGTACTCTCAAGAAAAATAGGGTTTGGATTCAGGTGGGCTTCCTTCAAGCGTATTCTGCTTTCTGGATACTGTTATCTGTATAATTCTGCCAAACAAAACATAAATCACAGAATGCCAACAAAATTATTTGGACTGAACAATCTAAAAGTACTCCTCTGCAAGTAGGTCAGTAGTACAATATACTTCCTGGATAGTAAAATTAATAAAGTATGCGTTAATGTCAGCAAAAAACTTGAACTATGCAAATAAACAGAACTGTGGTCAAATTAAAGGCAATTACAATTATTCAGTGAATAATACTTGGGAATGACTGGGCACTCAGTATATATTAGACTTTTTTTAATAAAAACATTTTAGTTTACAACACATTACTAATGTTATAAACATCTTTTTAGAGTGAAAACATCTTTTTAGAATGACCTGTGAATTTTGATATTGCATGCCATTTAAACTGCAAACAGAAACAGGTATGTCATTGCTACAGTTCGATTCACACTAACAATGCAACCAATTGAGAAGAATTCAGATATAAAATTTAATTGATTTAAAGATGAAATTATAACATGTGTTATCTTTGCTACCACCTCTGTTTTGTGGGATCTCTGTTCTCAAATGGATTTCATCTAAAATTTGCTGCCTTATTTTTGAAGTGCAGGCAAAAGCATGCACTGCTATCTGTAAGGCAGTGCACACCTGTGTAAAGTGTTTTAACATATGGAAAGCATACATTTATTCCTGTTATTAAATCAATCCCCTAAAACCAGGGAAGCACATGACATAAAATAGTTTAGCCTTAAAATATTCCAGGGGAAAAAAAAAAAAAAGAAAAAACCTGTCTTAGAAGTGATCTCCATTTAACCTTTCAGTGCTCTGAGAACCCTCAGCATTCACCCCAAACACCAGGTGAGAGGTGAGTCAAGTTCTCCTGGATGGCGGTAGGAATTGCAGTTATCTCTAGACTTTATTTATTTACCTGGGTGAGAACTCCAGACTGGATCTGCAATGGCTGTGCTGCAGGTGCTTGTGGTACAATTGGGACAGCATTCTCCATCCGCACTGGGAACCCAGAATGTTTTGTAGTTGCCTGAAGTCCAGCTATGGGGCAGAATAAATCACAGCTAATTTTTTTTTTTAATTATTATTATTATTCCCAAATCAAATTCCCACCAGGTAAGAGAAGATGCGGTCAGATGATGAAAAAGAAAAGCTGTTCCCTTTAACAAATGCTTACTAATGCACACACTGAAGTAAACGTGTCTGCAGCCCCAATACAGGGCAATCATGGACAACCAGCCCTCAAATGCTCAGCTCCGTTCAAGTCTGCAGTCTTGTCAGAAACAAACAATCCAGATGCTCGAGACAACAGATATCTATTCTGTGTTGCTTTAGACTAACTTCAAAATTCAAGCCTTACACTAGCAGTTCCCATTTCATAAATAATACTCTATATTAGCACAATCCAGGCATAAACCTGAATGGAGAACTTTCAGGATTAACAGAGCTATGCTTGTGCTAACTTTACTTCTTTGCAATCTGTGACAGTTAATTTCTTATTAGCACACTACGCAATTGCATCAATGGTTGCGAACTGACTTGAAAACCAGGTATTTACTCTTGACATAAAAAACTTAGCAAGACGTTTTCTCATTTTCAAATAGGCCTGACTCCTCTGTTCGCTGCTTTTTGAGGAATGCTGTTGTGTTCAGTTTGGGGGAGAAAAACTGGTTGAACCAGAGGAAGACTGCAACCTGGGCAGGCAAGATACTGTCATCTGTTCAAGCATGACCTGGAAGAGAATCAAATTGTCTGCACACGTCTGACCTGATTCTGCATTTATATCTGATGCAAGAGCACTGAGCGACAAGCACAGAGCGGTATGTTGTACTTTCTCAATATAGTGTTAATCACAACTTCTCATTTTCATCTAACTGAAATCACAATACCCTACAAGGGGTTTTTCAACTTACTTTGGAAAGCAGGAGGACAAACAATGAATGTTTGCTGGAATGGGTCAGTCTGTGTGCAGATCTGGGTGGTTCCAGGTTGCAAGGAAACACTTTGTTGTGCCACTCCTGCAACTGGTGCAGCAGATGATGGATACAGAGCAGACTGATAGTTGAGCAAGGAGACATCTGAGTTTGCCAGGGAAAGAGTAGCAGCAGCAGTAGAATTGGAAGCCAATACAGTGGCCTAGAAAACAAAAATATTACAGATTTATTACTCCTCCTTGTTATAAAAACAAACAGGAACTGTCAAGACTATACCCTGAAACAAGCACTAGGATAAGGTTTTAGGTAAAAAGCCTAAAACAACGTAAGAAAAAGCATGCATTGCATCAACTTTACTTATGTTGCTGGATTGACAGGCCAATATGATTAGATTAAGAAGAAAATGACTTGGCTTGAGTTTTGGAAAATTACACTTCAAGACAAGACTATATATTAAATATAGTATTTTGCAGAAAAGGCTGCTCCTTTTCTTCAGTTACTATAGAACAGCTAAAAGATGCTATTACCTGATTGTGTACTGTATTGAGCTGGTTGTTAAAGCTCATTGTCAGATTTGTGCTTGTATTAGGAGCAACATGAGTCGTAAATGGGCTCTTAATCTGATTCACTGTATCATACATATTAACTCTTCGTTTGCAGATCTCCATATTCTGAAAGCAGGATTTCACACTGAAACAGAAGAAAGAAAATAAGAGATACATAAAAATATAATCTACAATACACCTGAGACGTGACATTTCTAACTATGTCCTGAAACATGAAAAGGAAGCTTATGAACATGACTTTCCTTACACATGCCTTTGCTGTTTTCAGATCAGCCAGGAACTGCAGAAAAGTAGAAGCGTGCTATTCTGTGTTTCTACTAAGTCTTCTTGAAAAAAAAAAAAAAAGAAATCTAAGGAAGCTTACTGATTACTGTGGGGAAAATCTAGCAGATGTGTCATTGTAACAAATGGATGGTTCAAAGTCTTCAGCGGAGTAATTCTCTTATCTGCATCAATAGTCAACATTTTCTTCAACAAGTCTATATACTCCCTTCGGTCAGCCTTCTCTGCCAACATGTCGGTCCCTTCTAAGTCTGTAGACATATTCACCTTGAAAACAAAATTGCAGTAGTTCAAGCAAACATTGCATTCACTGCTGCTTACCAATTCAGTAACTTCATATCAAGCAGAAATAGTTATTAAGCATTTCTGCCTCTTAGCTAGCTTAATTTTAGGTACTACAGCACTATCATGTAACTTTTCCCTTGCACCTTCTAAAAGAAGAAGTCAAACTTACACAGAGAATTCTCAGCTCAGTAAGAAGCCGGTCTGCTCAACAGACAGCAACCAGGCTTCATTCTCCACCACCTGGCAATATGCCCTCTTTCTATTTTGCAGGGCTGTAAGAGGCTAGCAAATCAGAATGGCAAGATCCTACATTCTCTGCACAAGTGTCAAGCCATGATAACAGCTAAAAAGCAAGAGAAAATCAATACCAATACGTTTAAGATGTAAGGCCTCATTATTAAAACCACGCGGATATTCCTCCTTTTCAGCTCTGAAAACATAATGGAAAAAATAGAACAGTCTGTAGTTCCTGTCAGCATGCTGAGATCTCCAAAGCTCAGTAGGAAGCTTAATCCTATAAACACATCTGCAGGTACTTAGCTTTCCTACTACTTGACTACAGCTAGGCTACTTCTACTGATGCAGGCTAAGTACACTTGTTATACCTACCACATCAAAGCCTAACAAAGAGCAGGAAATCTCTAACAACTTCATAATTAGTATTTTTGTAGTCTTTAACACAGTGGTTTCTGATACAAATGGGCTCCATGGCAAACCTACATCATTTTTTTCAACAGCACATGGAAGACAACTGCTCCTGCCCAAGAGCCTCTTTTTTAGAGGCCCCAATAATCTAAGTACTTAAAATGACAATCTGTGTGTTACAATATTTCTACACACCTGCGCCATATCATCCAAACAGTTGAATATATATTTCCGTGCTTCTTTTGATTTTATCCCTGTCTCCAACTCGTGTTCTTCTGGGGTCTATAAAATAAAGCATTTGTTAATATAAACTAAGATTTGAGAAATTGAGATGTAAAAAAAAGCAAAAAGAAAAGAGTCAAGCCAGGTAATCTTTTGCCCGCTTTAGTATAAATTATATGTTACTAAAAACCACCACCATGAAGTACTCCCTACTTTTCTCAGTATTGTCAGGAGATGACAACAAGATGACATACTTCACCAAGACTGAGCAGACCATAATAAGTAATAACCATTATCTCAGTTACTTTAACACCCACTCTTTGCTGGTGCTATCAGCTGCTATTGTTAGATGAGTACTAGGAGGTCTGCACAATTTCTGGAATGAAATACACAAGTCAGCTATAGATTGGACTTGAAATACCATTCAAGTATACTCAGAATATTTTCCCAGCATATTAAGACTAGATGCGAATTTATATCAAGTCCTCACCCATCTAGTCGATCAAGGGAAACTAGCTGATGTGATCTTTTTGGATTTCAGTAAAGCTTTTGACACAGTTTCCCATAGAATCCTACTGGACAAAATGTCCAGCATACAGCTAAAGAAAAACATCATATAATGAGTGAGCAATTGGCTGATGGGCAGAGCTCAAAGGGTTGTGGTAAATGGGGCAACATCAGGTTGGTGGACTAGTGGGGTCCTCCAACGCTCCATTTTAGGGCCAGTCCTCTTCAATGTTTTTATAAACCATTTGGATGTAGGACTAGGTGTTACAGATTGGAGAGCTGGGCGATCACCAACAACATGAAGTTTAACAAGAGCAAGTGCCTGGTCCTGCACCTGGGATGGGGCTACCCTGGCTATATGTACAGACTGGGCGATAAGACACTGGAGAGCAGCCCCGCAGAGAGGGATCTGGGGGTTGTGGTTTACAGCAAGCTGAATATGAGCCAGCAGTGTGTCCTGAATATGGACCAACAGTATCCTGGGGTGCATCAAGCACAGCATTGCTAGTCAGTCAAGGGAAGGGATCATCCCGCTCTGCTCTGCACTAGTGCGGCCTCACCTTGAGCACTATGTGCAGTTCTAGGCACCACAGTACAAAAAGGACGTGAAACTATTGGGAGTGGCCAGAGAAGGGCTACAGAGATGGTGAAGGGCCTAGAGGGGAAGACATAGGAGCAGCTGAGGTCACTTGGCCTGTTCAGCCTGGAAAAAAAGAGACTGAGAGGAAGGCTGAGGGAGACCTCATGGCAGTCTACAGCTTCCCCACGAGGGGGAGTGGAGGGGCAGGCACCGATCTATTCTCTTTAGTGACCGTGATAGGACCCGCAGGAATGGCATCAAGCAGTGACAGGGGAGGTTCAGGCTGGATATCGGGAAGAGGTTCTTTGCTGAGAGGGTTGTTACGCACTGGAACAGGCTCCCCAGGGATGCTGTCATGGCACCAAGCCTGTTGAAGTTTAAGAAGTGTTTGGACTGTGCTCTCAGTCATATGGTCTGAATTTCTGGGTAAACCTGTGCGGTGCCAGGAGTTAAATTCATTATGATCCTTATGGTCCCTTCCAACTCAGGACATTCTATGATTACTCAATGAACAAAACAGAATCAGTAATTAAAAAGAGACAAACCTTTAGCCTCCACAGTGGGTATCCCAAATTTGGATCTCTGTTAAAAAACCTGCTTGTTTTTGTTCCCGCACTGAGCAGATACTCCGCTGGAAGGCCTTGAGTTTGTGAAATATAACGTATCTAGGAAAGAAAATAAAAAGAATGAGGACTCTCAGTATAATGAGCTAATAGCTAATGGAGTAATTACCAGCCAGGTTTGTTCACAGGTAATAAGAAATGACCTGCAAATAAAGGATGCCCAGATAACTGAAATTTATTTTTGTCATCATCCTCATCCTTCCTCTCCCAAAACGAGTTTATTAAAAAGCTTAAGGAAAAAAGTAATAACAGAAACTATCTGATTTATAGAAATGAAAACTGGAAACACAATGTTAAGGTAACTAGGCCTTGGTCAGATTTTCATATATAGTTCCCTCAGCATGTTGCATTTCTTATTTGCAAAACTCCTCCTATTCCACTGTGCCAAAGCAACTAAATATCACAGGGCACTAAACTCACCATTATAGTTTGTGATCCTTATGAATCTATTGATTCAGTTTTCATTCATGCCACTGTGGGTCCTAAAGAACCTGCAGGTGAGTATCTTTTTTATCTATACTTGAGCTCAGCTAAGTAATCTGCTGGCTTTATGACACCTAACTATTGCTTTATAGCCAAATGATGTTTAATTGTAAATCCCATCTGAAACCCATGAACTCATTCCTGGAGGCCCCCTCGAAAGTTCTGTCTGAGCTTCAGTTGCTGCTCCAGAAACCTCAGAAAATATGAAAAATATCTACCTTACTTTTCAAAGGCAATTTGGATATCAAAATCTGCTACATGAAGTAACACCTCATGCTGCCTCACAAAGGACTGCAAAATCCTGCCTATTAAGCAATGGAAAAAGCACCTCCTCCCCACCCACCTACATGACTAGATAAGGTTCTCAGAATTACACAAAACTCACTGTGCAAGGAAACCACCATGGTGTACCTCAGTTATTTTCTAAGTCACTCTGCTCATTAAGGTACCACCATGCTTCCTTTGGAAATTTACAGTGCCAGGAAGATATAACAAAAACTTACTAAGTTTGAAAACTTACTTTTGTGTTTTGTCACATAAGGAAAACTATACCAAGCACTGTCAAAAGACACCACCATAAAACCACAGTGGAAAAATTAGCATCAAAAAGACTGTCATATAGACAATTTGTCCTTTTATAGGCAACTGACTAGCCCAGGTAATAATGCTAAGTATCCACGGAAAGAAATAATTAGTTCAAGATGCCTTTACAGTCACTTGCCCCTGTATTTCAGAGACAGCTTGGGGCCCACACTTTGCATTAAAAATGAGGGCTGCTGTAGGTACTAACAGGACAGGAATGATAGGCTTGCTTTGTTTCCACATGGAAAAACTGCCCTCATGGTGAAATTATAAAGGGTGTTTCAAGTCAGAACACACTCGTCACTTCTGTTTTGACAGGAATGTATTTCAACAGCTTTGGGGTTTGGAAGCCAGGGGGTTAACTGTAAATTGACTCTATATTGGATGACTACATTCAACTCAAGCTAAAACACACAGAACTGTGCTCTGCTTTGCAATGACAGACCAACAATGAGAATACCACAGACAGAAAATGAACACAAGATGACAGACAACAGCTCATTTATATTAGATGCAATTTGATGCAGGGTACATTGGGTTCAGAGGGTCTGGGCACAGATCATTGTAGTTTCATTTGAACATCCTCACATCTATCATGCACTCTTACCTGATCATACTCTGATGCTCCTGGATACAGAGGCCAGCCTAGAAACAGCTCAGCTATCACACAGCCCAGAGACCACATGTCAATAGCTTCACAGAACGGTAAACCCAGTATGATTTCAGGAGCTCTGTTGAAAACAAAAGGATGAAAAAAAGAAAAAAGTAGTAATTTTTTTGGCTTAGAAAGCATACAGTTCTTTCCTAAAAAATTACTCTGGATAATATTTCTCCTTCCCTCATCCACCTCCAAGTAAATCCACGTGAAACTAAGGGATGCACCTTAAAGTAGAAGGTATTTCCTCAAGCGTCCTAGCAGATACCAATCTTTTTATCACTTAGCAGCATGGTAGATTTTGCTTTATGGCCATGATGCCCTCCAACTCATAGGTGGGAACAGTGTAGAAGTCCTAGCTGGCCTTTATGCAAATGTGATATGAAGTTACTCCTTCAATAATTGGTTTGATAACACAGTATATATGGTGAGAGGCATCCCAGAGACAGCATGCAACCTACCCTAACTGACCTTGGAAGAACAGTTATGGCAGACAGTGCTTAGACCTTTCTCTGAAGAAGGCCTTGTTACCCCAGGGAACCAGGTGCAGAAGATTGCCTGCTTGCGTGTGGAAAAGAATGGCATCTGCAGAGCCAGAGAAAGCAGCTCTTCAGCAATTTGCTTAGTTTCTATTATCTGGTGTCCAGGCAGGGTTTCTTTGGAGAGTTTCAAGTTGGACAAATGGACAGCAGACAAAGAACACACTGCTCTGCAAGGTTGTGCTACAGGTTTCTGTGCACTGAACCACACCTAATGCAAAATTTACCTGTCTGGCCTAGCCTTCAACAGAAGGTGATGGAAAAAAACCTCACACTCCAGGAAGGATCCACTTCCTGGATCTACTAATTCTCAGTTTGGAATTGCAGGGAGGTTTGTCTGGAACTGACTCAGAACACAAAATGATGTTGTAGTACAACTCTTCACCTACACACTGTTCTGAAACAAACTGATGCTGTTCTGTCAGCCTAAATTCTGGTCATACATTTGCATATAGCATAAAACCTAAGTGTTACACGAACCATGTGAGTCGGTATGGAAATTTACTCTGGAAAGTACAGGAAATATTAAAACCTTGCTCTTCTTCATGCATAACTAATGCAACATCAGAAGAAGACAGAAAAGTCCTGGACTACAGGCGACATACTTTTCTGGATATGACTTAAGTAGCATACTCTAATGCTAGCACGCCATTTCTTGTATTAGACTGTATGTTATATTCTGTTGTTTAAAAAAAAAAGGTTCTGAAACCCGCTCTGATCTTCCTACAGAATCCTGAAACAGGGTTCGTGTAACACACAGGTGTCAATAGATCTAATACTTTAATACCTTCCTCAAGTGTTCACCCTGGATGTACCTCCCAGCTGTTTGTCACAGCAATAAGTGACTCTCCAATTAATCACCCTTTGGGTTATAGTAACAAAGATACAGCTTCTGGTTTAGATGACTGTACACAATTACGATTAGCCAGTCTCCAAAATAAATGTACTCATCTTAGCTGCCCAGGCGCAATACCTCTGAGAACATGTAAGATCTATCAAAAATGATAGATAGTTGAACCAACTATTTGATGCAGTGAGGTCACACTTACACACTGATGTTCAGCTTTAAAGCAAAGAAGTTCTTATGTCTGAGCCCCTCAAGAACAGAGCCTTGATAATCTTTTATTCTGATTACTACAAGTTAATTTAGCCAAGACATTCTGACATTCACTCCATTCCCTGATACAGTATCTTCCACTCCCCCGCTCTACTTGGCTGTAATCTGTTTCTACCTTCTTGCTTGTCTACCCCTGGCACTCGTTGACTTCGGAATGAACGGCATTGCATATGTGAAAATATAATATGATTATGCTGATATGATCAATATCTGATATTTAAATTCTGAAACTCCAGCTAAAGCTTTATGTTGTAGAAGAACTATGCCAGAACAGATCCAACTCTCTATAGGCTAACAGGTGCTAACAAAAGGAATCCATTTCTGTAGTATTTTTGCCTTCACAAGCAGAGCAAGTACAATGCAGTCATTCTCACAAGATTTTCAGAACGCCATCAGTCTACTAGCCATCATCATCAACAGCCTGTATTCTTGATTCTCCAACTTACACAGGAATTTCCAGTTCAGCTGGGACTCAAACCATCACATAAGCAAGGCTGCATGCAGAAGCTTCCTTGGTTTGGACTGCCCAACATGTGCAATGTAAGTGGCTTGTGGAACATGCAGAACATGCTAATCCTTCACAAGCCCATGAAAATATCCCAACCATTCCAATGGAAAGAGAGATTAATGGCAATAAAGTCTGAATGTGATGGTTTGTCTGTTTTTAACAACATGTTGGAGTAGACTTGCATATTTGGAAACCTCAATACCAAAATGATAGTAAATTGAATTCTATGCATTTTGTTCCCTGGAACTTAAACGAACCTCTCACAGGCCACTTGATTTCATTCTGATTCCAGGACAGAGCTGGTAAATAAGAGTCTCTATCATCTCCTTTAACACTGCTATAATTAGCGGCCTTATGAGATGTGAGTTAAAACAAGACAACAAGCGTAGGTCACTTTCATAGCTGGGCTGACAAAGATTAAAGTGATCTTTACTGTCTTAAGCTCTTTGAAATATGAAATCAAACATTCTTTCTTTGTATATGTGCTGGCAAAGGTCTGCTCTGACTTCCAAGGTTAGCTAATAAGCTCAGGCACTCTTGGAGAAGAGAGGATTCACAGCAGTAGCAGAAAAATCCAAGACTTAGTTTTAGCATTTCAAAACACGCCATGTTTATGCAGCGGTCATCAGCCCCCTCCCTGTTAAGAACGATAGTAACGTGAAGATTATACAACCACAGCCAGCAGTGCAATGAATAACATGATCACAGCTCAAAAGCTGCAACAGCAAGCAGAGAAAGTTAAAGTTGGCAGCACTCACTGCTGCTTCCCAGGCCAACATGACTGGGACAGAACTAGGGAACAAAGCCCAAAGCAGTGGTAAGGAACAGATCGTACTCCATTCTGCAAGCTCCCTCAGTGCTCAGGAGCCTGAACTGAAGACAGGACTTGAAGCTCAGGGACCGAACGACGTCAGGTACTCCTGAACTGACCCACGGGTAACACCAAGAGGTAGGGATGTCAGCAAGACTCGCGTGATGGCTGTGCTTGCATGTAACGAGTAAAGCTCTCTGAAAGGCAGGAAGGTGTAAGTCTTACAGGGATTTTTCATTTCTGCAAGCTGTCCACTTCCTTCTATTGTTTATCCTCCACAGGGAGAACAAAAGCATCCATACCCTTCTGCACCTGACACAGGGAGCATATACTCTGGTTTTCAGGCCAGGAGTTATTGCTGATGGACCTCAGGCCATAGAAACCAGTCACTGCGCAGAAGAGTGACTGCCAGAGTCAGTCTACTCTGAGCCCATGCCAGACTTCAGAGCCAAGGAATTCTTCACAGGCACTTCTCACAGTAAGCCAACCGTGTCACGGCAGCAAAACTGCCCTTCTTGACTGGGGTACACTGCAGAGACACGAGTAATGCTTGTGGAAAGGAGGAACCTGCCTCGGCCTTAACACTCTTGCCTGACAAACCCAATACTACAGCCCAGCAGGAAGCACGGTCCAGCTGTACCATCAAAACCAAAGAAAGTAATTGACTGCAAGAAGTACAACCAAAACCTGGAGGGAGTAGGGGTGTTGGACAAAATGACCTGCAGAGGTACCTTCCAACCCAAACTGTTACGCGATTCCAGGAGCCCTCCTCTGGCCTCCCCTCCCCTGGAGGTCAGCAGCAGCTTCCAGTGCTGCCACTGCGTGGCCCAAAGCTTCTCAGAAACTTTTTCTTTTTTAAAAGACATGTAAAGTAGAGGTGTTAAGAATTAAATGAAGACAGGCACACGCGCTTCAAAATAAGGCTTAAATATGAAGAATTCAAACAGTTCGGCCCCAATTCTCCACATGAGTAAGTGAATTGAAGACAGCATAGCAAAGCATCCCTTTTCAGTGTATCACTCAAGCCCATGCAGCACACTTAGCTATTATCGAAAAAGCTGCATCTTAAGGCAATGGCCCCTAAATATACAAAGAGGTTGCATTTTTTCCTGCAGACCTATTCATAGCTCGAAGTCTCATTCAGACTAAGACTGTTTAGTGTTCAGCAGCGCTGAGTATAACTAATGAAGAAATGCTTCTTTCCTTCAGGGTGTATTCATATCAGAACATTCATCTTCATAGTATGACTTTGGCTCTCTACAGGAGACAGAGGCTACCTAAGTCCAGTAACAGGTATTAAAAACAAAAAAGCAAACACAGAACACAATTTATCTTTAATATCTGACAGAGAACCAAATGAAAAAGGGGCCTATATTGATTTACTATATACATTATTAAAAAATAAAAATTAAAAAAATCAAACTTCGAACTCATCTCAACACTAACGTGAATATGGTTAAAGCAACCCAGACATCTCCCACAATAACCTGGTTTCTACACTTATCTCCGTAAGTTCCCAGAATATGGATTTTAGTAACCACCACCATTAAACTAATTACATGACACTAAATATTAGATTTCCACATCACAGCATTCTTAACTTCAGTCGAGCAGACACCCTTAAATGACGTCTAATCTTTGGTTACTTGCCTTTCGGTCCCCCCTTGCAGGGAGGAGGAAGTGGCTTTGAGCTCAGTTCAGCACACAGAGATGAAGCAGGCAGCTTCCTTCCCAGCAGCCCCTTCAAGATACTTATCACCCCTTGCTACTTGTGCCTCAGCCAATCTGTTTTTCACGTGTGATATTACAAACTGGAAAGTACTATATGCCTTCCCAAACTGCTTTGCCCACATGTGTTGCAAGTCAGACAAAGCAGACTCTTGATCAGCGGTAATCTCTTTCAATGCAACAACAACAATATTAATAATGCATTTCAGACTGCAAGCACGTTAACAGACTCATAGGGCATAAAAGTAAATTGCAGTTACAAAAAATAAATAGTTTACAATTGAAAAAATGGGGGCCAACCAGCTGAGTGAGGATCATTAGGAATGGATTAAATAAGGGTGTATCACATGAAAGGAACAGCACAGAAAGCTGGTGCTCAGTGGAAGTAAAAAACAAAACAAATGGGGCAAGGATACAGGGAGTACAAGGAACAAATAGAACAAGCTCACAACAAGCTAGGGCTTTAAACTGAAACTAGGGAAAAACATCAAACAGTGCAGAGACAGGATGGGGTGGAGTGTTCTGAATGCTGTCTTGTCCCAGCTGGAAGGACTAGATACTAGTTAACTTGTTTGTCAAGTGAACTTGCCGTATGCTGAAAGCAACCACTAACACATTCAGCAGACTTTTACATGTCCCTCTGATGCCAGAAGTTCTCTCTGCAGCTATAAGTCTACAGATACTTTATACTAAAGAACAAGCTTTAGGAATAATTGAAAGAAAAAAGCACACGTTGCTCTAGCTAATCAATGTCTGACTGTTAACAAGTTTGCCCACAGAATAGAAATTTTTATATATATATATTTTAGTTCTTAGATAGCAGTAAGGCAAAAGTCATTTCCACTTTTCACTAAGGGAAACAGAGATCTAGCTCATCCTCATTTTAAAAATGGGGGTCTCATGAAAGTGTGATTTATCAAGGGCTAATCCAGGAAGTTGCGCTCATGAAGTGAGCAGGGAAAAAAGCAATCCGTACTGCTTTGACTTCTGTCTCTGTAGTCACTGTGCTAAATTTAAGATCATGGCAAACAATCCAAAATAAACTACTTACTCGTAGTACACTGCTTCCCCAGTTTGCTGCTTCACACATCATCACTAACTAGTGACAGGGTAAATCAACTAATTGCACTAATGCGGGGTCAGAGGTAGGTACCGGACTGTATATTATGTCGCATAAAAGTGGCCGAAGAGATCTCCAGGAAACAAGCAGAATGGTGAATAGGCTGATCATTTCTTTCCCCCACCCCCCAACTGGAATTGGACATAATGGCAGAAGAGTTAAGCATGTGTAGAGGCAAACCCTTAGCACACTTATCAGGATCAGCTTTCCTCTGCTAGCGCAGCATTCTGAAAGCAGGCATTGTGTCAGTACTTACCTGTAATAGCGTGACTGCAGGTAAGTGGAGCACACTGCTTTAGAAACATGACTGGCTGAACCAAAGTCTATCACCTTCACTCTGTAGGGCTGGCGAGCAGGATCCACCAACATGATGTTTTCTGGCTTCAAGTCAGCATGTATCAGACCCAGGCTCTTTAACTTCATCAAGGCAGTAGCCACTTGCTGCAGAATTGGCCGGATGTATTTCAGGGGCAATGGGCTGAATTTATTTTGCTTTAAGAAATCATATAAGTTCTGTTCTA
Source organism: Heteronetta atricapilla (assembly GCA_011075105.1). NCBI lineage: Eukaryota > Metazoa > Chordata > Aves > Anseriformes > Anatidae > Heteronetta > Heteronetta atricapilla. Next base: position 6,281,557 of record CM021756.1, on the reverse strand, counting down.
GCATCTCAAATACAAGGCATGTATGATTCTTGTGTTGAAAGCACTCATAGGAGCGAACAAAATTATACTCATCAGCATTCTCACTACTCAGACGAGAGAGGATGCTCACCTCTATCTGGCCCTGCCTAGCATAGGAAGGATGGTTCTTCAGGATTTTGATGGCTACAATCTCCTTCGTGCTACGCTTCCAGCATTTTGCCACCTGCCCAAATGTTCCACGGCCCAGGAATTCCAAGACCTCATAGCTGTTTGTCATAGAGCACAGGATCTCATGCTGGACCAGCTGATAATCCCCTTCTCCACTGGAACTGCTGCTCTTCGTGGTTACCGTGGTGGTTGTGGCCGCAGCACCCACCGCAGGTCTGTTTTGCAGCATGAGAGGTGGATGTTCCTCAATTATCTGCACACTACCGTTGCTGTCTACCTCTTCACTTTTCCTTTTTAATCCACATTTTTGGTATGGTTCCAGTAAAGAAAGGTTGCTCCTATGCGTTAAGGTTTGGCTGTTCTGGAAGGATGCTGTTGCACTGCTGCCTGTGCTGTCGGCTGCCGTAACCACAATGTGCTCAACTGAAGGAGCAGGGAGAAGGAGGTTCTGATCGTAAGCAGGGACGCTGAAATTGGCTACCTGATGAGATGAGCTAGCTTGCCCTTGAGCTGCCGGGAGGTTTTTGCTGTGGGTATAATACTTGTCACTACTGCTCTGTCCTGAAACATCCCAGACAGTGGGCTCCACTTTCAGTTTCTTGGCACTGCAGAAGGCACTCGAGGATACTGACGGAGGGGAAAACACCTGCAGCTGTGAGGCCATACCTGAGGAGTGAGAAGCAGACTCATTAGAACTACTTAGTGGCAGCAGGCTGCAAAGGAACAAGAAACAAAATGGCAAGTGTTCTCCTAAGCACCACACGGGGCCTTACACCGAGGAAGGCAATGTTGTGAACAACTGATTCTGAGTGTATCTAAGGGGCAAGACTCTCCAACAAACCCACTGGATTTCACCTCCCCACCTACAGTTGGAAGAACGCAGAGCTCCTCACCCAACTTTCTACAGGCTAAGACCAACCCAGCGCCAGACAGGAAAAAGCACTGAAAAGCAGAAGACGACGTGAAAGCGGGAAGATACTGAGGAAACCGAGGCCGGGGTCGCTTCTTTGCCTCTCCACCCATGCCCGCTTCCCACCCCCGCTGGGGGAGCGGCGAGAGGAAGCCCCAAGGGGGGCGCGAGCTCCCCACCGGCCGCAACGGCAGGCCGGGGCAGCCCGGGGGCAGCGCTCAGCGCCCTTCGAGACGCCGCGGCCTGGAGGCGGCGGCCGGGGCCGCTCGCAGCCCGCTCCGCCCTGCCGAGACACGGCTCGAGGCCGCCGCCACTCCTCAACCGCCGCCAGTCCCCAACCGCCGCCAGCCCCCA